>CM024245.1:49210520-49324042 GCA_013421045.1 Propylea japonica
CTTATGACTTTTTTTTCGTAAAAAAATTGCATGTTTAACCCCCTCCCCTCGCGTATTCTTCCACTTGGTCTTCTGGCAATGTTTTTTCCGACTTACCATACTACCCCTATTATTCTACAAATTGCCATCTTTGCACCTCATGATTTTTTTTCGTACAAATTGCATGTCAACCCCCTCCCTTCGCGTTACTCTTCCACTTAGCCTTCTGGCAATGTTTTTATTCTACTTACTCATACTACCTCCTATTATTCTACAAATTGCCCATTTGCACCTTATGACTTTTTTTTCGAAAAAAATATGCATGTTTAACCCCCTCCCTTCGCGTTATTCTTCCACTCAGCCTTCTGGCAATGTTTTTCCTGCTTACTCATACCACCTTCTCTTATTCTACAAATTGCCATCTTTGCACCTTATGACTTTTTTTCGTAAAAAAATTGCATGTTTAACCCCCTACCCTTCCGTTATTCTTCCAGTGTGCCTTCTGGCTGCCCGCCTTACGCTATGTCGGTACAATCGAACCTGTGAACGATAAAATTACCCTTGCACCTAGTGACCCTTACCCCTCCGTAGCCAGCTCTTAGACTATTAGGATGAAATACCACTATTCAAATCTATGGGAGATGATTACCTTCAGTAGGGTCCTGTAGCGGTCTTAGAAGAACAGAAGATTCGAAAATCATCACTTGGAACGCCAGACCTGGTTTTAAAACACCCTCCTGGCCCAAGAGCATCAATTAAGTGTTTTGTATCTAAATATTGAAGGTATTTATTCGAATATTTTTAAGTTCAATTTGAAAACGGCGAGGCAGGGGTTTTTCTACTGAGGTTTTTCCCTGTGCTCTGGTATCATACGACAGACAGAATAGTATGGTACCCCGTTTTGCACCAACCTCAGCTAGGGACTTTTTTTGTTATGTATTGTATTTTTTAGCTCTCAATTCAAAAGAATATATATATTATCTCCAAGAGTTGAATTGTGTTGAAATTTTGATCAGCTTACCCTAAAAGACTAACAAAATTGTTATTTCGATATCACTATCACTAGTTGTTCTTGTTTTGATGTCCCATAATGGCAATTTGAAGAAAGTTTGTTATAATTCAATGAGACTATTGCCATCATTTTATCTCTAATACTGTCAGTATCTTTTCAGGTCGGATATTGCAGTAAATCAAATAATTAATCCTCTGTTCAAAATTTGCCGACAAATTTCTCATTCGGTTGGGTAAATATGAAAAAAAAATGCTACACATTCCGTTCCAGGCGAATTTCATACGACCACACTGCATTGTTGAAGTTTCGACTTCCTCTCATGTCGCATGTTTGAATGGGATGCCAGATTGTCATGTGTGTGTGTGCATTTGTTGTTGCACAATGCCTGGAAATATGAGTTATTCCACCCGTACGTGTAGGTACAATAACCCGATGTCGAAATTCAAAGAATGCGGTGTTTCAAGATTTCGTTCGATAAGGTTTTTGCAAGAGATTCCAGAAGACGATAGACCACGACGAAAAAGTCGAGAGTTATAGCGAATATTGGGATTCATATATTTCGAGTGTGTACCAATGATGATGTCATTGAATTCGATTTATCACATATGTGGTTAAGTGGGTGGTGTAAATCGTGAAGATGAAACATCTTTTGATTAATTTTCACCCACCTCTTTCGGAAACCACCTAACAATAATGTTGCATTTGAATTATTAAATGCTCAGTAAGGATTGCGACGTGTACTTTGCTAAGGATATTTGACAGATGTGGGGTGGTTGGTGCCAATCGACCACAATCTAATCATACTTAAAGTGGTGCATTATTTTTTTAAACAGCGGGTTAGAAAGCTTTGAAATGCAGTAAACGCTAAACGTATAATAATTTAAGACAGTTAATTTAGGATCTACTCATTAGGCATTTGGCGGTTCCTATGTTTGTAAGGCCATCATAATTCATATATGGCCAGTCTGAAGTATGTGTTTGATAAACATTAGACTGTGTGTACTCTGGATTCACTTGATCGTAGCAACTCGCTGATCTGCGCTTAAGAAATTTTCGACTTCACACTCTATAGACATAATTGTAGATTGTTGAGAGAGTACATTACACTGCGACCACCAAAAAACTCCAGTTTCTGAGAGGACTTCAAGTAGGTGAAATTCAAGATTATTCTAAATTTTTCTGTCCAAGACACAGAATCTCACTCGTCAGTTTCTGTGTTAAGCCCATTCTCATCATAAAGAGCTTTCCAATAAGAGGTGTTATTTTGATATTCAAAAAAAAAATGTCATTTTTCAATATAAATCATCGGATGTTTATTTCATTATAAAGAAAAAGCTATGCCGTTAGTAGGTAGTGGGAAATAACATCAGGCAAATGACCACCATGACCACGCTTACAGGACCATATCCTTTTAATCATAATCCCATAATCAAATCGCAAAAGTGGCTACCCTATGTCCTCGATAGCCTCACGAATTCCATCTTTGACGTCTTGAGTGGACGAAAGGCTATTGGCGTAGACCTTCTCTTTCACGTGGCCCCAAAGGAAGAAGTCGCAAGGTGTTAAATCACAAGATCTCGGTGGTCAATTGCGATCACCTCTTCGAGAGATAACACGGTCCGGATCATTTTCATGCATTTCAACGACCCAATCAGCAAAGACACGACGTTGTTGATGATCGGTCGGCTTGAGTTCTTGTGTTAACTGAACTTCGTAAGCCTTAAGACCCAATTCTTTATGCAAAATACGGTGTAATGACGTTTGTGGAATGGACAAACCTGGGTTTTCTTCAACACTTTCGGCTAGAGCAGCAATATTCTCGGCTGTTCTTGAGCAACGTGCACGGGCTTATTCTTCACATCACTAACTTGTCCCAACAGCTCGAATTTTTCCATCAACTTCTTTATTGCGGTCCGACAAGGTGCTTCACGAGGACCCAAAAGTGTTCGAGTTTAACGAACCGTCTCTGCCAAATTTTCACCATTTTTATACTTAGTGAATTTTAAATAATTTCAATGAGTTCTTGAATAGTTATTTTATTAATGGCGTAGTTCCTAATTGTCAAATATCAAAAAATTACAGCTTCAAACGTGACATCTACCGAAATAGCGGGCTATTCGAAATAACCCCTCTTATTGGAAAACCCTTTACTTTTTGGATCTTGGAGTTCTGATATTCCTAATGAAATGATCCGTTTTTGGAAGATTCCCCCAGAATGATTCTCTGTCAGTTGATTTTTTCTTCAGAAATCTTTCTTATAGATTTGCCGATAACACAGAAGGTTTCTGGTCCAGTAAGTGGAGTTTCGGGCTGTACATAATGTTGCTTATATATTTATATTTTCACATTTGTAAGTCGATTGTCATCGAATAAAAATGAAGTATTCATTGAAAGTGAGGAGTGTTACTTATCTTTGAAACCTTCCCTGATATATCGACTTCACCCATGCATATTCAAATTGAAATAATACAGTTATTCGAAAGTAGTTTCTACAAAATCTAATAAGCCTCTCACTTGCAATACCCTTTTTCTCGTGCGAGAAATATTACTCTTGCATATAATCAAATCATTACCTCTACCAACTTCCTCAACTACCACATTCCTTCAGGTCTAATATATTCTTAATTCGCGACACTAAACACCATCAATCGACACGACTTGTAATAAGCAATAGACACGAGCATTACAATAATTAACGATTAATGATCGGTTGCAGTAAAATCAAAGATCGAACTCCAAGGAAAAACGTTCAAAAGGTCGGCTCGATGATAAAAACTAAGGTAGGAAATACAGTGCTTGTGAAAAGTATGGAACAATTACATTTTCTCAGAAGGAAAATATTTGGCAACAGAATCCTGAAACAGGTACATTTTTGTTTCACTTTTACCAAATTTTTATGCATTTGTGGGGGATTTTTGAAGCACCCTGTGTCATCCCCATCAACCCTCTGAATTTTTTTAATAAGGAAAGTGGGTCATATAGTAGGTACTTTTTTGGCCAGGTCTTTGTATCTTATTTACACTTTACAGGCGTGCAGACATTTTTAGGATTTTTTTTTTAATAAGTTCAAAGAGGTTTTTCAGTATGTGCACTTTGTCACCAAATTAAAATCGACCATTACAGTTTTGTTCATGCACAACTTTCAACCCCCTCACGTGAAAAATTAGAATGTGTGATACACTGCGCTTCAGTTATATCCTATATAGTTATGTCATTTTGACATAAGTTTGTCATACGTTTTTTTATCATTATTCTGAAATTGAATTTGTTATTCAGGATGAAATACCACTATTTGAATCTGAGGGAGATTATTACCATTCAATAGGGCCCTGTAGCGGACTTAGAAGAACAGGAGATTCGAAAAATCATCACTTGGAATGAGAGACCTGGTTTAAAACACCCTCCTGGCCCAAAAGCATGAATTAATTATTTTGTATCTAAATATTGAAAGTATTTTTTAGAATAGTTTTAAGTTTCAATTTTGTAAAAACGGCGAGACAGGGTTTTTTCTACTGAGGTTTTCCCTGTGGTCTGGGGGGGTGGTGATTATTGAATAATGTCGTATTCGCAATTCGACAATTGTCGACCAACCTCCCTGCTAAGTTGGTCGACATTTGTCGATTCGCGAACACGACATAATTCAAGAATCGACCAACTGGTATCATATGCCAAAATAGTATGGTACCCCGTTTTGCACCAACCTCAGCTAGGGATTTTTTTGTTTCATATATTGTATTTTGTAAGTTCTCAATTTGAAAGTACATATAGGTAAATGTTAAGGATATATTATATAATCTATAATTTAGAGGGTTGATGAGGATAGCACAGGTTGCAACAAAAATCCTTAAAAATACATAAAAATTTGGTGAAAGCGAAACAAAAATTGACCTGTTTCAGGATTTTGTTGCCAAATACTTTTCTTCTGAGAAAACGAATTTGAAATACAAAATATATTCAATTTCATTTCTTCAATAATAGATGAATTTGTCAATAATTGAACACCATCAATCGACACGACTTGTATAGCATTACAATAATTAACGATTAATGATCGTTTGCAGTAAAATCAAAGATCGAATTCCAAGGAAAAACGTTCAGAGCTTCGGCTCGATGATAAAAACTAAGGTAGGAAATGTAATGTTGTTGTATGTGAGTCAGGAGTGGCAAACATTTCCATACAATGAGATAACCACTATACGTTGATTGTATGTGTTTATTTGTACGTTCAGATATATGTGGGAAAAACTAAGACAATAACGTTGAATCTACAATTATATCACGGGAAGATGTTTCCAGAGACACTTCATTTCGAATACTCTACGCTAATTTTGATTATTCTCGTTTCACCCACGTTCATTTGTATGGAAATGATAAGCTTAATAAGTACGAGTTCAAAAATCAGGATTGACCTGGAAGGTATTTATTCGATTCGATAAGGTCAACAGCAAGATGCATTACGTATAAAATATAGTGAAACATGTTCACGAAAAGTAAATATGATAAACTATAAAATCAAAATATACTCATTTCATTTCTTCAATACAAATCAAATTAATAAGTAATATTTGCCGATAATTCTGTATCATTATCTAACAATGTTGGTTTCCATACAGAATATGTCATGAAGAAAAAACGAATTTAATAACATGAGCTGTCCAGTGAATCCAGTCATTATCACACTTATTGACTAGTGTATTAGTGTACTTATTACAAATCTTTTTTTAATGTTTCTTGAATTCGAAAATTGTTCGACAAATTATTATTATTCGATTACTTTTTTTTACACAGTGTATTGAAATTAAAAGTAAAATATTAGATATTCATTGTTAAACAGGGTGTTATTGAATGAATGAGATGAATTTCATTATTTGTCCAAAAAATGAGCAAAATATTCTATTTTCTCCAACCATCAAAAAATGTTGACATTTTTGTACTCTTTTCAGGTGCAAAAGTCATAGATTTTCTTACCGTACAAAAATTCACTCGTTACTTAGCAACACTTTTAATCCTAGGATTAAAACATAGACATAGAAAAGTATGGACAGGACATGTGAGAGAGAACATTGACTTCAGAATAAGATAGAGTAATATTAGTGCAAAGCACAGAACATACAATAAAAACATTGAATCGCATTAGATATTTTTATGTTCTGTCAGTTTTTCAACATTATGACAGAGAGATACTGTGAAGGATGGAGTAATATTAGTTTAGTTAAGTCTATGCACCACACTAATTTTACTCCATCCTTCACAGTATCTCTCTCTCTTATGTTGGAATCACGAAACGTAGAGTAAAAGTCACGTGACGCCCTGTCCATTCTTTTCTATGTCTATGGATTAAAAACGCTACTTTAATCCTTGTAAATGCATTTGAAGTCTACTTGACAATCACTGTCATGATTCTGTGTTCAAATTCATAACCAAATTATGAACGATTTTTCACTAAAACAATTTTATTGTAATTTTGACTTGGTTGGAGAAAAAATAGTATATTATTATTCGGATTAAAAGTGCCTATTTTAACTCGCAATTTTGCATTCGCTCGGCTGCGCCTCGCAACTGCAAATATTGCTCGTAAAAAAAAGATGCACTTTTGATCCTTATAATATAATATACTATTAACCTAGGTACTCTGTAAAACGCACTGTTTTCGATATACATACATAACATACAGGGCTTCGGATTTTGAAAAAAATCGTTTTTGGGAACTGTTGATCGTAATAGGGAAGAGCTTTCGTGAGTATTTTATAATCATAATGAGCTATGCTTTTTGCAGATTTTTTTTATTTATTGGTTAAGGTTTTGAAGAGCTAGTGGTTGTTTTCCCCCTAACTTATACAATAATGGAAAATGTACCGTTTTTGAGACGCCCATTTGAACCACCATTGTTTTCTTCACAAAAAAGGTAATCTTGGTCATACGCTTTAAAGACGATCGTTCTCGTGAAGAACAACTTTCATGTTGAAAAACTAGATCAATTTTTCGACTGTAAAGTTTAAAAAGAATTCCAATAATTCCTTTCAACATGAAGTTGATTTTTCTAGAAGAAGGTCGATTCAATAGCGTATTACCAGGAGTACTTTTTTCTGTAGAAAACATTGGCGATTCAAATAGGTGTCTCAGTCAAAAACCGTTAAGTCAAATTGTTTTCTGTACGATAAAAGGTTCAAGAGATTTTCGCAAAATAAGAATTTTTTCAAACGGTGCATTTTAGAGGGTAAGCAGCCCAGTAAGTGAAATAACTTTTTTTTCAATAACTTCATAAGTCTCTCTAGGGTACCATCCAGCGTAGACCACCTGTATGAAAAAATATCTTCCCCAAATTTCATGTGCTAAAAGCCAAATTTCATTTAATCCCGAGATTCTGGGATTTAATTCCGAATAATAACAATCATTATCATCAGATAAACATCTACATGAGGACATTGCCAACCTCCACTTTAATTGCAAACTTCCAAGCGAAAGCGATAACAACACATTCTTTCCTCAAAACAGAAAAGAGATGTACATGTTTAGATCCGACAATGAAAACTGCGTTTAATGCTCGCTAAGGTAATCGGAAGATAGAGATCTTTTAAGGACGCATACTTCACGCTGGAACACATCAAGAATGTTGATTCTGTATGGTGTAAGAACAATGAAGTCTTTCAGGAAGTTATGAATAAACTCGAGGAACAATGATTACGTTCTTTGAAAGAGAGATTGGCGTGTGTCCTAAATGGTCTGGATGAAAACAACGGTAGCTGGATAGTGGGTTGAAAAAGAACAAGACAGAACGTGGGAAATTTTTTGTGATAAAAATTATTAGGGAGAAGACAAAAGTTTTTCAATCTATATAGGACATAAGGGTATCTAATTATTTTGAAATGGACTAAAGGTAACCATAGGTTGATCTTAAGCCGGTCATAAACATCGTCCAGACAACAGCGCCGAAAACCGATGTGTGTGACGAAAAACCGTCGGTACGTATCGTCGGTCCAAATATCTATTTGCCATTAGCGTAGTAAAAGTCTCGTTTCTTTTTTCTTTTTTACTCAGAATCGAAACTGCGGCCGCCACTGCTAAGAGATGTTTAATCTTCATGACGAGCTAAATCGCGAACGACAGCAAAATAACTGGCAGAATTTACTGAAGTGTGTGGGCAAAACAGTTCGGCGATACGACTCGGCGGTTCGAATCGCGGCGAGGAAAACGGATGAAAAATAACGATATCTATGGTATGAGTACCTAACATGACATCTTGTATGATGCTACGGAACCAATCTTTCCTAACGTACAAAAAACAAGTGCAAAACGCGATAATACAGTCTTCTATATGTTCAAATCAAACCTACTGGGTGTTGACGTGCTATATGTGTAACTTTTGTCCACAAATGTTTCATTTTCATAAAAATTGACAAAAGAAAATGATACGCCACTGAGATAGTTCGAACTAACAATCATTTCTGATTTATTAGTTCAATTCCTGACGAAAAATGTCTCCTGCTCTTTTTTCCTATGAGGCGCCATTTTCATGCAGAAAAATAAAACATCTTCACCTTCAAGCGTATTTTTTTGTCGTTACTTCCTTCGGTGAGATGTTTTATTTTTTACATGAGAACGCCGCGCCGCCTTACGAAAAGAGGCAAAAAAAATTTGTGACCTAAATCTAAAACAAAGACTTCACATCCATGAAATATATTCATATTAAATTATAATATACATGTCTTCAATTCAAAACTGATGAAAGAAACCATTCCAATCAAAAATCAGTATTGATTTACTCACGAGAAGATCACCATGTTAAAACCCACCTGAAACAAAAAAAAACAGTTAGTTTCCAAAAACATTAATAATTTGATTTATTTTCAAGATGTGCGCCCCTGAAATTACCGGAGTCAGGCAATCAGTAATACGCGTATAAACTTCAAAGTGTATGATGTGTAGCCTACTCCAGTACCGTGTTTAACGACAAATTTGACGGTAGGCAACACATTATACACCAGCTATACATGTGCTTGACAGAGCAAATATGTAGGCAACACATGATACGCAAAATTTGTATTGAAAATAGTGTTATCAACGATTGAGACAGTACAGTAGAACCTCGATTATCCGAAATAATTGGGAATGAGACTAGTGCGGATAATCAAAAGTTCGGATAATCGAAATGTGGAATTTTTGGTACAAGATTAAACAACGAACATAAGATCAGGACAGTTTATTAAAATAAAATATGAAATATATATTAACCTCCAAATATTCAACAAATTTAATATAAGAACAGGTCAGTGTATTAAAATAAAATATGATATACCTAGGTATATATTAACTATCAAATATGTATTCAACAAAAAGAAACACAGTGAAAAGTATGTATGTACCTACTGGTACGTACATTAAAAACGTGGCCGTTTCAGAAGAAGTTGCGTCGGGCAACATTCTTCTTGTATCTCAAACCATTTGAGTCCAGTCTCAAAAGCGACAAAAGCCTCCGCATGTGAAGGTTTGTTTTGTGCATTTACGCTACTACTATCATTTTCCTGATCATCATCATTATTTTTTATTGCAGAAATTATTTCATCGTCGTAAATATTGATGACCCCGATCATTAGAATCGTGGTTTAACCATTCCTCAGCATCGTTTTCATCGCATTCAGTGAATCCTGGAATGATGCTGAACAAGTCCATGAATTCGTCGAGATCGTTTTCCTTCGATTTTACATCATTTTCAACAACGTGTCCTTCAGAAGGAGTGCAATAGGCATTTCGTAGGTTATCGACGTTCGATGAAATACTGAAACAGATCGAGATCGCGTCTCAACAAGCTCGATCAGTCCCAACCATCGTCTGGCGGAAGATTCGGAAGAAATCGCCAACGTTCGGATAATTGGCCGTTCGGATAAACTGAGTCTGCGTTCGGATAATTGAACGTTCGGATGCACTGAGCCCACGTTCGGATAATTGAGGTTTCGGATAATTGAGGTTCGGATAATCGAGGTTCTACTGTATTTTAAAAAACAGAACACTCCGACATTAATAGAAATGGAACTAACGAGGGTTTCAGAGGTAAGGAAAGACGAATTGACAATCAAACTTAAATAGTATATTATATTATAAGGATTAAAAGTGCATATTTTTTTACGAGCAATATTTGCAGTTGCGAGGCGCAGCCGAGCGAATGCAAAACTGCGAGTTAAAATAGGCACTTTTAGTCCGAATAATATACACTATTTTTTCTCCAACCAAGTCAAAATTACAATAAAATTGGTTTTAGTCAAAAATCGTTAATAATTTGGTTATAATTTTGAACACATACTAATGACAGTGATTGTCAAGTAGACGTCAAATGCAATTACTTTTAATCCAAGGATTATGTGTCAGTTGCAGCAACGTCCATTAAAATTTAAAGGTCCATTAAACTCTAAATAGTTGCTTGTAATAATGGAGGATTAAGAGTTTAATGGACCTTTAAATTTTAATGGACGTTGCTGCAACTGACACATAATCCTTGGATTAAAAGTAATTGCATTTGACGTCTACTGACAATCACTGTCATTAGTATGTGTTCAAAATTATAACCAAATTATTAACGATTTTTGACTAAAACCAATTTTTTTTTGTAGCGTTTTTAATCCTAGGACTAAAAGTGTTGCTAAGTAACGAGTGAATTTTTGTACGGTAAGGAAATTTATGACTTTTGCACCTGAAAATAGTACAAAAATGTCAACATTTTTTGATGGTTGGAAAAAAAATCATTATATTCAGAATTCCAAATTTCAGGCAAAACGCACGAAATATTGAAAAAGTTTTTAGGCAAGGAAATAATATTGAAATTTTTTCGGGCTATTTCCATACTATGGTATTTCCTTACCATACTATTTGTTCACAAATTCATGAATTCGTGGATTTCCCTTAGCAAAATTTCGTAAATGAATAATAATGTTATGTTTGCAATACTCTCATAAGTAAAAGTCTCCACGGCGAGTAATCAATTTTTCAGGAAAAAGCGCCTGAATAACAGGTAAAGACCGATTTGAAGTGTGACAAGTCTTGCTGAAACCAATAATCCCGATTGTATCCATCAAAGTCTTGAAGGGCTGGTTCAAAAAAGTTTTCAACATGTCCACATAACGATCAGAATACAGCCGAGCAGTAACAGTTACTGCTCGGCCGCGTCCGTCTTAAAAAAAAGTACGGGCCAATAATGCCTTGTGCGTGTATTACACACCAAACTGTGACCTTCAGACTATGCAATTGAGTTTAATGTTTCTCTTTGGGGTTTTCTAAAGATCAATACCGGCAATTTTGTTGGTTGACATAGCCGTTGAGATGGCTTCATCAGAAAAAAAATGGTGATTTTGGTAATAAATGCGCACACAGAATAACGCTCCTCACCCGTCCAGTGAACCATGGCGACTTAATTTCCATGAACCCTCCTCCGTTTAAGACCAACCCCACTTCTCTATTCCTATTCAAAACAATTTTAGAGCACTTTTAAATCGGAATTCTTTAATTGATCACCCAGTACAAGGCATTTCCCCGCATGTAACTTCAACACAAGAACAGCCTGTATAGTTCAAAGGCATTTGGAGAACTAAGATAACGCCCACAACGAGTGCATAAAAGATATCGGTGCAGAAGTCATATAATTCCAGGTCAAAACAATTCGAGAACTCAGCAGAAAAATTATCCTTGCATTTCCTCACACGGTAACAACAATGATCTCAATTCGTTATCAGAAAGTACCATTTTTACGATTTGATAAGATGGTAAGAATAGGAGTTCGTGTTTCCTTGTTTATATGGTTTTATTTGATTTGCTGGCGTAATTGTACCATTTCTGATAACCGTTAAAATGACGCTGTTGTCTGAATGCGTCAGAAAACAATGCATACTTTGATAGTACGCTACCGGTATGACATTAGTGGTAATGCGATATCCGATTAGCGACTCCCACAAAACTTATAATTTAGAGCCCGGTTAAATGACCCAGAGATTGACGGTTTGAAGGAATGTGTTCGTTATTTATTCGAAAATCATTGGACGAATTTTCTGAAAAATTCTACAGAAAATTCGAATGACGAGGAAATTAGATATACAAACCCTCTTCAAAACCATTTTAATAATGTTCACATTGCCGGAAAATATTGATGGTTGCCCATTCTGATCAAAGTTCTAGATTCGACTAAAAAGTACATTGAAAATTGAACTGCCTGCAAAAGCTTTTGAGTATGAATTTGTTTCCATTTTTCTTTATTATGAAGAACATTTAACTGTTAACTTTTTTTGAATCGTGTCATGAACTCATTGTCGTTTCCTAATTAAGTCTGTCATTTATTGTTATTTTTACACAGATACGTAACTTCAATTTAGTTAGTTCTGTTTGATCACATTTTCATTTTGTATAATTTGAATCCATTAATATTAAGAAGAAAAGTTCATATAAACACGCATCCGAAACGGCTTCGTTATACCGAGATACGGTTTATCAAAGTTCAATAAATTTTTTTCTTGATATTTCTAAATTGACTGACTATTGCTATTGAAATGAAATTTTATACTTATACGTGAAACCTATTCGAAATGCTCTTTATAACTGAGTGAAGATTAAAAAAATTTAAGTCAGGTACGCAGAATTTGGGACTGTCTTAGTGGATTTGACCTATTGACTATTTCTTAACAAGGTGGCTATTTTGTACAATCAATAGCACAAATGAAAAACAATTTTTATGTCGTCCTCGAATTCGATACCTCTAACCGATCTCAAGAAAAGACACTAAAACATTGAAAAATTAATTAAATGAAATGACACCTCCAATGTCTACGCTCCTGACTTGAAACTGTTAATCATTTCTCATTTTAAAGACCATTTCGAATGTTTTTGGGGTATATCAAATTTCAATTCAATAGCAATAATAAATTCGAAATATTAAAAAAAATCTTGAACTTTAACATCACATATCTCGGTGAAGGAGCCGTTTCGGACCCATGTATATAAACTTTTCTTTTAAGAAGGAGCTGGGAAATCTCCTTTTGACGTTTGATGTCGTTATTCTGCAATACCCGGTATATTAGTACCATTGTTTGAAGGCAATGTTAGTAAACTGCATTTGGCGCATCCACCAAATTCACAACAAGAATTAATGTCATATTTCCAGAATGAGAAGGGAAAATAGCAAAAACTACAGAGAGATAATTTCATATTCATGTTTCATAAAATTATCGCACTTTTATCTAACTCCACTTATGTACCTTCAATATTATTAGATAGTGAGGTGAATAATTTGTACTACAAGTAATTTTTTGGCGGATGCGCCTTATAAAGTCATTTAAAAATTAAAATAAGAGCGTTGGTTACAAAACGTTTGTCCAAGTGCGGCGTAGCAACTTAAATACGCTAATTTACCCACAAGGTATGATTCATTTTAAGAGAACAAATACCCAGTGAACAATGTTTACCATTTACGTAAACCATTGTTGTTGGTATGTGACCAATGATTAGTCAGTTCTCCGTTTGAGAAAATTACCATATGGGTTGGAAGAGATTAGCGAGAAAATAGGGTTTGTGGATGTGGTACTCCACTAAATGAAACAACACTATTCCAATATATACTTATTTATTTATAACGTATTGAATTCACTTAGATTATATTAACATATCAAATCCCGACTTCTGTATCGCCCGATACGCAAATCTTAACTGCTACTTCTCTGGTTATCCAACATGCAACCTGGCATGATTTAGTTTACTCCTTTCTTATCCGGATTCATCGACGCGTCATCAACACCTCGATCTTCGGTAGAATTGCCGTCGCCTGTTGCAGGTCTCCACATCCCTTCCTTTTTTTCCAGCTTCAGAGGAGGTATCTTCTTTGGCATAGTTTCTAGGTCACACTTACTGGTTGAGTCGTTGTGAATAGAACCATAGTCCATATCTGGTACGGGTATTTTTTTCAGATGTGTAGTGTGTCTCTTGTATATAACACCGTCTTTGTTCATCACCGTAACTTCGTTTCCTTTTCTCTGTTGCACGATGAAATCTTCATTGTGATAGCTGTTTTCTAACTTGTTCGCAACTGTCATTTTTTTCACCAATACTTTATCACCTGGCTGAATATCACATGGCTTTGATCCCCTCGCCTCATCTTCTCTTTCTTTTCCTTTTTGTTTTCTTATTAGATCATTGTCTCTTGCCTCTGGATCTCCTTCCTGATTGGTCAAATCCGTAATAGATGGGATTTTGTCTCGAATCTCTCTGTTGAAAAGTAGCTGTGATGGAGATTTTCCCGTTGTGCCATGAGGTGTTACGTTATACATTAGTAAATACTTCCTGATTTCTTTTTGATAATCACTTTTATTAGCATAGGCAATCTTCAACCTTTTCAGTATGGATCTATTAGCATTCTCTACTTCTCCATTTGCTTGAGGCCAATAAGGGGGTGTACGAATCAGCTGAATATTATGGATGTTACAAAATTCGACGAATTCTTGACTAATGAATTGACGGCCATTATCAGCTCTGATACTTTTCGGAATTCCTAGTCTGGAAAATATTTCAGTGAGCTGCTCTATTATAACACCGATGTAGTAGATTTCAGAAATATTATTTCTTGATACCTGGAGTAATAGTCAATAATAACAAGCACCATAAATCCATTTGGTAAAGGCCCCATTAAATCTACAGCGATGCATTCCCAGGGCTGCTCAGGAAATTTGTGTCTTGACATTGGTGGTGGTTTGTTGGGTTGAGATACTAGAAGGCAGTCACGACAGTGTTTGACGAATTTCTCTGTTTCTCGGTCCATCAAAGGCCACCAAACTTTCGAACGTAAACGTCTCTTCATAACCGTTTCTCCAGGATGACCCTCGTGTGCCAGCTCAAGTACTAAGTTTCTCAATGATTTAGGAATTACAAGACGATTTCCTCTTAGTAGTACAGTATCCATTCTAGTCAACTCCGACCTAAAAGGTGCATATATATTTTTGTCAGTTGAAGACCACGAATTGTTACAGAGTTTTTCTATGGCTTCTACTATTTCTGTGTCTTCTCTACTAGCTGAAATAACTTTTGATATTTGAAGCGCTTTAGGTGCAGTTCTTTCCACAATAGAAAATATATGCGATTCTGTTCCATTATCGAACGACGGTTCTTTTTCGATTTTACATAATCTTGAAAATGAATCTGCAATATTGCTCTTGCCTGGCTGATATATACTTTGAACTTGAATGTTTGTAACCGCAGCAACCATCTTTCGATACGAGCTGGAGGTTTCGACGTTGGCTTGAATATAGTTTCAAGAGGTTTGTGGTCGGTAACCAGCTCAAACTCCAATCCAGCTAGGTAAATGTAGAACCGTTCAACTCCCCATACTAGAGCTAAACTTTCTTTTTCTGTTTGTGAGTAACGTCTTTCCACTTCCGACAGACTTTTGCAAGCGAAAGAAATAACTCTGGGATCATTTTTCTCATCGAATTGTAACAAAACAGCTCCTAAAGCTACAGGGCTTGCATCCGCTATCAGTCGAGTACGCTTCTGGGGATCGAAAAATGCTAATGTGGGAAGTTTTGCTAGGTAGCTTTTGAGTTTATTGAAGTGATGTTGATGTGTTTCTGTCCATACAAATTTTTCATTCATTTTTGTCAACTGCCGCAGTGGATCTGTTGTCGATCCCAAATCAGGCAGGAACTTACCTAGATATGTTACAAGACCTAGAAAACTACGGACTTCTTCTTTATTTTCTGGTGCTCGGAAGTTCATGAGAGCTTTTATTTTCTTTTCATCAGCATCAATTCCTTTGTTAGATATTTTATGGCCCAAAAATTCAAGTTCTTGTACTTTGAATACGCACTTTGTTTTATTGAGTGAGACGTTATGTAGTTCTAGGGTTTTCAGAACTTCTTGAAGGCATTTATCATGTTCTGCTTCAGATGAACCAAATACTATTATGTCGTCTAGATAATTGAAGCAGTTCATACAGGAAGCTAAGATTCTTTCGAAGGTTTTTTGAAATATTTCTGGTGCTGAATTAACACCAAACATCAAACGCTTATAACGAAACATACCTCTATGCGTAATAAAAGTTGTGATAGGACGACTCTCCGGATGTAATTCGTTTGGTGATAGGCACTCACTAAATCTAACCTTGAGAAATATGTCGCCTTTTTCAGTTTGGTCAAGAAGGAATCGAATGTTGGTAACGGGTAGTTTTCTCTCTGGATAGCCTCGTTCGCTCTGCGCATGTCAACACAGATTCGAATGTCTCCGTTCGCTTTGAAAATTATGACGATTGGTGATATCCATTCGCTAGGACCATCTACTTCCTCTATTATATCTCTTTGCAAAGCTTCGTTCAGTTTATCTGTAACTTGGGTTTCAAGAGCTATAGGTACTTTTCTTACTGGCTGTTGTACTGCTCTTATGGATGGGTCGATACTCAGTTTTACCAAGACATTCTTTATTTTCGGGAACGGAATAAGTTTGTCTACCATATTTATACCTATTCCCAGCTTAAGTATTCCTAGTTTCTTGGCAGTTTCTTTTCCCAAAATGGAAATATCTCCATTAGATACCACAAAAAAATCAGTAATAGCTTCTTCCTCGCCTGATAATAAGCTAATAGTGGTGGTAAATTTATACTTTATATTGAGTGGCTTCTCAGACCCATAAGATTTTAGTGATTCAGTTGGGTTTGTTATAACATCCCAAATTATTGCGTTATTTTCACATATAATTTTCCAGTCTGTATCCTTCATTACATTCGCCTTGGACCCAGAATCAATAAGCAATGTTAGTTTCACTCCTCCAACCATACATTTTATTAAGTCATCAGTCGAATCGTCTGAAGCCTCAGCCTTGAGGTTCAATTTGAAGCAGTCGAAATCATTGGTGTTATTTCTTTGTGATTCATTTTCAGATTTTTCGGAATCGATAAAATTCACACCAGATTTAAAACGTTTGCCACTTCGATTGGATGAAGACATAAATGTCCTCTTTGTTGTTTCCCGTGTTCTGCAGCATACCGCATAATGTCCTTGGAATCCACACTTTCGACATTTTGCATCTTTGGCAGGGCATAATTTCATATTTCCATTATGATTCAGTTTGCCACATCTAGAACAGGAATTGGTTGGCTTGATATTCTTCGCCCCAATTTTATTCACGTGCATAGATGAAGTGCTCGGCATGTCCGACGTTGCATTCATCACTGTAGATTGATTTGCTATTTGTTCGTGCACTTGACATATTTCAATGATTTCTTCAAGTGATCGCTCTTTCTCCAGAAGCTTTTTCTTCACATCTGGTGTAGCCCAACTGTCAATTATTTTGTCCTTCATATTAATTTCGGTAGCTTCCGATAAGCTACTACCGAAATAACATTTCTTCGATTGCTGTCTGATTTTCAGCAAAAACTTATTGAAGTTTTCTCCTTCTTCTTTTTTATACTTCTGAATACATGACGTTCAAATGTGGAATTTTGCTTAGGTGAAAAATATCCTGATAATTTATCTACTAAAGTTTTGAAAACATTATTATTTTCCCGAGCATCATATGGTTCAATAGCATCTGGTACATTATAGGCCACTTCCTGTAATTGAGGACCACCTAAATGCAAAAGTTTATTTCTCTTTTTTTCCGGATTGTCTATATCCTCTGAAGCAAGATATAACTCCAATGCTCTGAGCCATTTCTCCCATTCTGTTCTGAGAACGGCCTTATCGAGGGTTTCACATAGAAACGGTCTAATTCCCGATTCCATTGTAATATGCTGAAATACAAAGAACCTTCTTTTTCTTTTCTTGATTGAAGGACTATTTCAATTTCAATTAATTATATCTGAAAGGAAAATGAGTTTTTCTGTTTTTTTTATACAAAGGAAATCTTGAGCTTTCAAAACTTCAATCTATCCCAATAGAAATCTCATTTAATCACATATAATCACTCGAAATTATATATAAACCAACATACAATGTGCATACATGCATAATGTATAATGGTTGACAATGAATGAAATCTTCAATACAGAACTAAATCCTAAATGTGGTTTTCATAACGCAACTTTCAAGTGACTGTATTCACATACTCTAGGTACTCACAGCCCTTCTATTTTGTGCTCACAGCACTTTCATATTGGTGCTCACAGCCCTCTCATATTTGGTGCTCACAGCCCTCTCATATGTGGTGCTCACAGCCCTCTCATATGTGGTGCTCACAGCCCTCTCATATTTGGTGCTCACAGCCCTCTCATATTTGGTGCTCACAGCCCATCATTCAGTTTTTTTTAATGGCTCACAGCCTCATGTTGCATAGACCACAGATTTCGTGTAATATTGAAAATTTCATTTTCATTTCATTTTTTTTTAATATTCTTCATTGAAAATATCATATTGCTTAAATACCTGAGTTTGATATGTAGGTTCACAATCCTCGTCGCCACTTGTGGTACTCCACTAAATGAAACAACACTATTCCAATATATACTTATTTATTTATAACGTATTGAATTCACTTAGATTATATTAACATATCAAATCCCGACTTCTGTATCGCCCGATACGCAAATCTTAACTGCTACTTCTCTGGTTATCCAACATGCAACCTGGCATGATTTAGTTTACTCCTTTCTTATCCGGATTCATCGACGCGTCATCAACACCTCGATCTTCGGTAGAATTGCCGTCGCCTGTTGCAGGTCTCCACAGTGGAAAAATCACGTATGGAACATTTGTTAAGTGCAAAATACTACATACTACAACAGACATGCAAAGGTGTGTTTCCTATGTATTGTTCTGTTTGGTTGATAAACTTTTGTGCACTAGATCTGTAGATTAGGAGAAATATTTGCTTTCTCATTCAAAATATCATTTGGCAGTTACT
The DNA here is from genome assembly GCA_013421045.1 of Propylea japonica. NCBI lineage: Eukaryota > Metazoa > Arthropoda > Insecta > Coleoptera > Coccinellidae > Propylea > Propylea japonica. The sequence continues at coordinate 49,229,368 of CM024245.1, forward strand.
TCTGAACTTTATAATGAAATTTACATAAAATATTTGGAGTTCCTTGCAACCATGCAAAAAATCAAAACAAACACATATTTTGTTGTATATTGAAGAGGTAACAGAAAAATTGAGGAAAGCATCAACTCAAAAAATATGGAATTCTGCCTGCTTCTTTATCAGCTCATCTATGGCAAATATTTACATAGCGATATTTGAGCGGTGCGATTCCCAAGAATTTTGCTAATTTTCAGAATATTCATTAAATGAAAGTTTACATTAGTACAACCTGTCTTGAAATGTTTGAATTTAATTTCTTTGATAGTTATCATACGTCAAAATTATTATTTCGAGCAATACACAATAGTTTTCCACCAATTCTTTGACAAAATAGACATTTTCAGTATATTATGGTTTTTTCATGGGGCAGCATTAAGAGTAGTGTCAAATATTTATCTGTCTAATTATTCACTTGAACCTGAAGTGATTCATTTTTAATTAAATATTGAAAATGAATTCTATATTCATAAGTTCAAACGTCCCGCTGAAGACGCGCGAGCAAGCAATATTAGTGGGGATGACGATTCACAACAAAATTGGCATCGTTGTAAATTGAGATTCAACATTCAACTAATGAATTGCTAACGCGTAAATCACACTCAACCGCCAATTTTGATCGGTGATTTCAATGAATTTTTTCTTGAAAACAAAGGACCAAAAAAATGTATAATTGGTATGAATTATGGAAACTTTCAAGCAGAACTATAGCACGTTTCCTTACAGGAACAAGCGCTTAAAATTCACAGCACTCTAGACAACAATATCCTCCCAGCAGAAATGCCATTTCCCTTTTCAATTATGTGTCAGTTCTCATCTCTTACTGCACCTAGATATACGAAGTAACAATTTCGATTAAATCCAACAATAAACCTGAGCATTCCTTCTCACAAACATCATGCATCATAAACACGCAATTCGTACACATCAACAATTATCTCCTCTTCCCATACAGATTACCCTGAATAAAAACACTGTTGTAAATGAACCACGAAGGAGTTGAGCATCTCTTCGTTCATTTAGAGTTCCTCAGGAACATAATAAAGGACCAAAGAGGCGGAGAATCACCGTACCTTAACACAGGCAGCAAGAAAAGGTACAACAGGTGGATGGCCTGAGTTTGAATACAGATAAATTTATATGAAAAAAAAAATATTTTGTTGATTATGAAAGAAGTAAATGCGAAACATTGAGAAAAGCAACACGTCAGTTATTCAGAGTTTCTTTTTTAGCCTGTCCATGGCAAATATCAGAAGCAGAATTCTGTAAATTTTCAGGATATTCTTGAAAACGAATTTTATTAGTTTAAACCTTTTCTGCCAATTTTGCCTGTAGATGAATTCAAATGTTAAACCCAGCCTGAAATGTCTCAAGCCGGGTTTCACAAAAACCCCGATCACGTTGATTGATGAAGTGTCATTATTTCTGTGCAAATTTCGGTTCATTTTTGACGTGAACCATAGAACTTTTGTCAAAATCAACGATTTGATTGCCAATCAAGTTTTGTGAAACCCGCGGTCAATGTTTTCTTCGAAAGTTTTCATACGGGCAACATCAACTCCTTTGAGCAATAAATAGTTTTTTCCGTCGATCATAGAATAAAAGGTGATTTTTAATGTGAACAAAATTGATCATTAATGACCCATTTTAATGCTCAATTTCTGCTATTTTAATGTGCAATCCTAAAGGCAACCGTTCACAAAGTAATCAGAAACACTATGAGAAATGTCAAAACTCTACTGGAACATAGATACATAGAAATTTCATTATGTCAAATGTAAGTCTTGTGCAAACTGAGTATGTATTTCAATCAAGAATTTATACACAATTCATATTGAGATCATCGGAAAATCTTGTAATCAACTCGGTTATTAATCTAGCGACTAATGGTCAAGATATTTTAACGCGAGACCGGAGCGAAAAAATATAAAATATCTTGACCATTAGTTGCTATCTTTAATAACCTGATTGATTATTATTATTACTTTTTCCGCCGACCTCGAAATAAAACGTGACTTTAATGTGTACGAAATTGATCTTTAATGGCCCATTTTAATGTGCAATTTTAATTTATAATTTTAATGGCAACCGTTCACAAAGTATTCAGAAGCACTATGAGAAGTGTCAAAACTCTACTGAAACATAGATAGGTACATAGAATATGTATTATGTCAAATGTAAGACTTGTGCAGAATTGTAATGTATTTCAATCAAGAATTCATACACAATTCATATTGAGATCGTCGGAAAAATCTTGTAATCAACTCGGTTATTAATCGAGTGACTAATGGTCTCGAACTATTAACGCGTTCGCTCCGCTCACGCATATATCTTGACCATCAGTCGCTATCTTTAATAACCTAGTTGATTAAATAACTATTCACGAATTGTTTCCCAAATCGACCATTCGACCAGAACTATAGCACCATGGGCGTATCTGGCCTCAATTTTCAGGGGGGGCAGCGGCCCTATGTAGTAGAATTTTTATTGTGACACCTATAGTAGTTTTGGATTATAATATTTAAGGGGGGCAGAGGTACATTAGGGGGGCCGTGTATAGCACGTTTTTCCTACAGAAACCAGCACAAAATTTATCATCATTTCAGGGGCCTATTGCACCAAATACTTTGCAACTTTTCACTTTTCATATGAATAATGTGGCGTGAAACGCATTTAAAATTGAGAAGTGTAATGTGGAAATGCAAGTACAAAGTGAAAGACACTTCTAAGAAATTAAATCTTGGGAGAAATGTTATGCAACATAATTTTCACTATGCAAATTTGTCAGAATGCAAAGTGCAAAGTGAAAAGCTGCGAAGTATTTTGGTGCAATAGGCCCCAGATCACAATATCGTCCCAGTAGAAATGGCATTTCCGTTTTAAATTATGTGTCAGTTCTCATCTTTTACTGCACTTAGATTTTAGATTTATAATTAAGTAACAATTTCGATTAAATCCTACAATGAGCAAATCTTTCCTTCTCACAAGTATCATGCATCATAAACACGCAATTCGTACACATCAACAATTATCTCCTCTTCCCATACAGATTACCTAGAACAAAAACACTGCTGTAAATGAACCAAGAAGGAGTTAAGCATCTCTTCGTCCATTTAGAGTTCCTCAGGAACATAATAAAGGACCAAGGAGGCGGAGAACCATCGAACCTTAACACAGGTAGCAAGAAAAGGTACAACAGGTGGATGGCCTAAGTTTATCTTAGACCATCCACGTCTTAGGAGGTGAGGGGTGTTTGGGCAAAGCCGGGGGGAGTAGAATAAATGAAGAGAAACAATGCACCTGCTTCCTTTCTGTGCTTACCTGCGTATCTCCTGCCGTTAGTCAGCGTTTTATTTTCTATGGAAATAATAAAGAAATTATTACACGAAGAAACATTAATGGAATCCATGTTTTTGATGATGATATCAGAGCAATAAGATTTTATTGCCTTGAATTGCAGGTATTTCGAGCCAATCAAAATCAAATCCGTTGTTTATTACCATAAAAATCTTTCGGATTTCGGATCTGAGAAAACGAACAAATATCAATCATCGAAAATCGCATTGTTTCTCAAATATACAGGCTGTTCCGGAAAATGTGGAAAATCTCTCGGATGAAGATGACAAGTTCCCATAATTTTTCCCTGCGGTCCTCCCTACGAAGATACGACCTCCTAAATGACGCCACTGGAAATCCATTTTAGTGGAATAAGTTTCAAACTACTCGATGTAATTTGATGAAAATTTGATATAATTAATAGTATTAAGGACCTCTTAAATCACCGCACTGAAATTTCAATTAGCTTGTTCAGTTTACCAGGGGCGGACTGGGTTGTACATTTTAATGCTTACATTTTTAACACCCTGTATGATAAGGTGCTAAACAAAACAAATTTGGATACCTTGAACATTAAGCTAAAGAAAAGGTACTCTTGATCAGTGTCAATAAAATGAACCGTTTTCGAAAAAAATAATGAAAGAAGTAAGTAATTGGAATTTATTTCTCTATAATGAATTTCCACTGGAGTCATTTAGGAGGTCGTATCTTCGTAGGGAGGGCCGCTAGGAAAAAAAATTATGGGAACTTGTCATCGAATTTTTTTTTCTATCTGAATCCGAGAGATTTCCCACATTTTCCGGGACAAAATTTAAGATTAGCTCTCCCAAAAAATTTAAACAAAATATTCTACCAATTCAATATGCACCGTTCTCGAGATACAGGGAGTTGAATTTTAAAAAAAGGTTTGTTTTTTGCGATTCTCTCCGCAACCTTTCATCGTTCGGAAAAAACTTCCGTTAACATTTTCTTATCATAATATGATATGATTTCTGCGGAACTTTTCTAAGTAAGTGGGTGTTTCTACCCCTCATCTACGCTGATAGAAAAAGTATCGTTTTTGAGATGCCTATATTTAAAACACCTACATGAAGTCGATAATTTTCTACAAAAATCAGTTTTATGTTGAAAAACATGGTGAATTTTTCGATTGTTGGTTGAAAAAATATTCAAAAAAATTATTTTCATGTTTTTCAACATAAAATCAACTCGAGCGTTTGACCAGGAGTACTTTTTTTGTGTAGAGAACATTGCCTTTTCAAATAGGCGTCCCAGAAACCATACTTTGAATTACAGAAGAAGTTGGGGGAAATCACCAACTAGCCTTTCTAAACCTTCATCTATTGATTCAGGAAATGCTCGCGAAAGCTGTTTTCTGTATGATGAAGAATTCCAGAGATACATATTCGCAAAAACGATATTTTTCAATTTGAAAATGGTACATTTTAGAGCAACCTGCTTCCCTAGGATATTTTTTGAACTTCGAAACGAAGTTTGAAAGCATCATACTAATTTTTTGAAAAAAATAATTCCTTTCCATTAGCGAATAGTCAAAGAAATTCATCAAGTTCAATATGAAGATACGAGCTAGAATTAATTCCACAGTTCTTCGAATATAGCACAAAAAAATTATCTATTAGGTGAAGCACATATTTTTAGAAATTTCGAATATAAACAATTTTCCGATGCGGACTTCTTGTGCTAACCTTTACGCTTATTCGATTATAGTCAATGAACGTAGGTTGAAGAAAGAAAAAGTTTACCCAAGGCGACTCTAAGCATATAAATAAATCGATAAGGTGATTCAGTAGGCGTTTTACCGTTTCAGTCGTAGAGGAATGATATTGAAATATTCGCATATTTGTTAAATGGCTCTTGAATTCTCTTGATAAAGCGAGTTCAGTAGCGACAAACTTTTGGTTATGCATGAGCGAAATTCGCTGTTTTTACGCGCATTCCTAGAATTAATTAGATAGTGAAGGCGCCGTGAATTCAATGTTTCATTGCTTTGTAGAATGTCAATGAAATATAAAGAAGTATTCGCAAAATATTAAGAATTGAACTATTGGTTTATTGTATCTGTAATGCAGTTGAATGGTTTTACAGATATTCATTCGGAAGACCAAGTATTTTTCGTTGATTTCTAAGGTATACACACCAATGTTATATGTTGGGTCCTGAATAATACATATAAAGGGTTTTCCAATAAGAGGTGTTATTTTGAATAGCCCGCTATTTCGGTAGATGTCACGTTTGAAGCTGTCATTTTTTGACATTTGATAAGTAGAAACTACGCCATTAATAAAAATGGAACGATACACGTTTCAAGAACGCATTGAAATTATTAAAATTCACTATAAAAATAGTGAAAATTTGGCAGAGACGGTTCGTAAAACTGTTGGGACAAGTTAGTGGTGTGAAGAATAAAACCCGCGCACGTCGCTCAAGAACAGCCGAGAATATTGCTGCTGTAGCCGAAAGTGTTGAAGAAAACCCAGGTTTGTCCATTCCTCATCGTTCTTTGGAATTAGGCATACCACAAACGTCATTACACCGTATTTTGCATAAAGATTTGAGTCTTAAGGCTGATAAAGTTCAGTTAACACAAGAACTCAAGCCGACCGATCATCAACAACAATCTTTTGCGGGAAAAGTTTCCGGACCGTGTTATCTCTCGAAGAGGTGATCATTATTGGCCACCGAGATCTTGTGATTTAACACCTTGCTACTTCTTCCTTTGGCCACGTGAAAGAGAAGGTCTACGGTAATAGTCCAGCATCGATTCGAGACCTCAAAGATGGAATTCGTGAGGCTATCCAGGACATAGGGCAGCCACTTTGCGATTTGGTTATGGATTCATTAAGGATTAAGGATATGGTTCTGTAAGCGTGGCTGTGGTGGTCATTTGGCTGATGGTATTTTCCACTATCAACGGCATAGCTTCTTCTTTATAATGAAATAAACATCCGATCATTTATATTGAAAAATGGCATTTTTTTTAATATAAAAAACAACTCTTATTGGAAAACCTTTACTGGACAGATGAATCCTTATTCTTGAATTTGTACAATATGTATGTATATGTATTGTTACTGCCAATATTTTTTTCAGTAGATTTTTTGCAGGATCACTCAGGTAAAAATAATAATAATCGGGGGCCGCTCTAGACAGGGTGTAAGGCATCAGGGCGCCAGGCTCAGCAGCAAAAAATCGATTCTAGGAAGCGTCTGACAACAATATAATCTGAACCAAGGTACTCGTTGCAACATTTTTTTGTATTTACAACAACTCGCCGTTAGTTTCTTACGACGAAGCGCGTTTTCGGTTATATGGCTATACATGATGAACAAAAGGTACATTTCCATTGATTTCCTAAGAAATCATTTTAGAAATACAAATCGATAAAATCCTTTTTTCGTTTAGTAGTCAGGATTCGAGAAAAAAATTGGAACATTTCCGTCGACAATTTCGGAGTTATCATTTAAAAAACTCGAAAAATATCTATTAATCTAACCCATTTCTGAATTGAATGGGTACGCACGATTTGATACTCTGCAATTCAATAGTATTCACACGATTCACATATAGAATAATTACATTCACCATTACCTAATGAAGTGCACTCTCGCACAAAACCCACATATGGCATTAATTTCTCATTCTCTCTTCCTCAAAATGTAGGTAAGAAAGTGTTAATGTCCTAGATAATGCAGATATCTCATAAGATTCTTCATCGTGATATGAAAATATAAGTGACCGATTTGTTTTATTGTTTGGGATTCCCTTGATACAAGGTCGGTACATACAGAATTTAGATCTCTAGAATATTTATCATAATGAAATGAATACCATCGGATGTATCGAGGTACAGTAGTTTCGACCTACCCTATGGGACTTTTTATGTCGCAAATGAGTTTTATATTGATTTTCAGTCTGGTAGGAAGTGCAGACCCTTCATACAAATTAATGCATGCGGAATTTGTTGGAGACTGGTACAAAATGTTCCATGAAGTATTTAGGTCAACGTTATTGAGGTAGGGCGAATAAGACATGCCTCTAGTGATATCAGAATCTTGTGAAGACCCACCACTATTGAAATATTATTTGCATTGTTTCCATCATTTTTGCACCTTATTGTATTGAATCAACGAATGCTAGTCGAAAATTTCAAGCAAAAATGATGGAGATAGCCCAATAAATTCCAATAAATGTTCCAATATCAAGAATTTCACATCAACAAATTGGAACAATTGTTGAGATTTTGTTCTGAGGTAGAAAATTAAAGTTCATATGTTAGAAAAGGGAGACAAAATGTGCAACTCATATTTTATCGCTATATTTCATGAAGACACTTAATATGTACGTGCGTTACCAAATAATTTGTTTATAGTTGAAAGAAAATTCGTTTTGATCGAATATTGAATGAATTATCATCTAGAATGAATGAAATGGTATGGAAATGATGGATAGGTATATATACATTTTTCTCAAGAATAAAGAGCTATCTTCTATTATAAGGCTCAAATGTGTGTAATTTTCAAATGTTGAGTCGATTTATACTTTATACGGAAAAACAAATACAAAATAAAATGACGAACATTAGACAAACCTGGGTTTTCTTCAACACACAACACGGCTACAGCAGCAATATTCTCGGCTGTTCTTGAGCAACGTGCACGGGTTTTATTCTTCACATCACATCAACCAACAGCTCGAATTTATCCACAAATTTCTTCATTGCGGTCCGATAACGTGCTTCACGATGACTCAAAAATGTGTTTTACGAACCGTCTGTGCAAATTTTTACCATTTTTATAGTGAATTTTAATAATTTCAATGCCTTGAAGCGTGTACCGTTCCATTTTTAATAATGGCGTAGTTTCTACTTGTCAAATGTTAAAAAATGACAGCTTCAAACGTGAAATTACCGAAATAGTGGGCTATTCAAAATAACACCTCTTAATGGAAAACCCTTTATCATATTCAAACAAGTTCAGGTTAATTTTTGCATGATGATAGTGTTGGCTTTTGCAAAAAAATGGAAAAAAGGCAGTGATATTAAGTCAAAATGAGCTTCTGATTTGTTACTGATGCTTTGCCACCCTGCTTTCATAAAAAAATTATTAATGTGTGTTCTTCAAAGAATAACGAATACCTATATAAAAATAATGAATTCATTTAGGGGTTTTCGTCGTTTTCAGTTCACATCTATGAAAACATAACAACAACTATACAGAACAAGGGCAATTATTTCACCTAGAAATCCTAACACAAGTGAATACATTCAAATGTAAGCACTTAATCCATCAAATAACGAGATTTTCAGCAGTATCATATCATGTTAACCGTTTCACGCATGCAAGCCATTTCACCTGAAAGACTGAAAAGTGCGAAACACGTTGAGGGTCATTAATGGCTGCACGATAAAGTTTAGGTTATCGAAGTTCCCTGAACCCGTTCACTTCTGCAATTTTTTCTGTAATGCGTGCGATAAGTTGCGTTGAATGTCTGCCTTATATGCGAACACACTCTGATAGATTGGTATTTGAGGACAGTAAGAACACCAGGTGGTAAGTCGACAATGCGGCTTTTCATGTTTTCATGTCGATATGGTTTTCTGGAAACGCATAAGAGAGGCTGTTTGATAAATCCTCATAATGAAACAGTTTAGAGTTGAACTCCATTATTTGTATCATACAACAGAGTATGTTGAAAAAGACAATTGGAAATAAATATTTTCCTTCATGATTTATCATCAGGTTTTTTCTCAGAAACAAGCAAATACGGAAAAAGCTTTGTACAGAAGTTTTAGTTTCAGTTGATGAAAAAGTGAAAAAACAACAGTATTCGTATATAAGTAAATCGAGTCAAACTTTGGTAAGGGCTAAATGAGCTTCTTCTTGATATTTACTAACAAAGTCAAATGTCAAGAAGTCTGCTTGATAAGTTATTCAGATATTCAAGAAAAACTATTCCTTCGAAAATATTGACGCCCTGTATCCTGAAAGAGAAATCAGCAGTATAAACTTTCGGTTTAGAGGTGTTATTTTGAATAGCCCCTTATTTCGGTAGATGTCACGTTTGAAGCTGTCATTTTTTGACATTTGACAAGAAGAAACTACACCATTAATAAAAATGAACAGATACACGCTTCAAGAACGCATTGTATTTATCAAAATTCACTATAAAGATGATGAAAATTTGGCATAGAAGGTTCGTTAAACTCGAACATTTTTGGGTCGTCATGAAGCACCTTGTCGGACCGCAATAAAGAAATTGGCAGAAAAATTCGAGCGGTTGGGACGAGTTATTGTTGTGAAGAATAAAACCCGTGCACGTCGCTCAACAGCCGAGATGATTGCTGCTGTAGGCGAGTGTTGAAGAAAACCCAGGTTTGTCCATTCCTCGTCGTTCTGTGGAATTAGGCATTCCACAAACTTCATTACACCGTATTTTGCACACAAGCAATGAAACCATTGTTTTTTTTACAGGAAAAGTTTCCGGACCGTGTTATCTCTCGAAGAGGTGATCACAATTGGCCACCGAGATCTTGTGATTTAACAGCTTGCGACTTCTTCTTTTGGGGCCACGTGAAAGAGAAGGTCTACGCCAGAAGCCCAGCGTCGATTCAAGACCACAAAGATGGAATTCGTGAGGCTATCGAGAACATAGCGCAGCCACTTTGCGATTTGGTTATGGAAAATTTCATTAACCCTCCGTTAGTCGCGCACGGTCTGTGAAACCGGCCAGACACTTTTTATCCTAATTTTCAGAAATTCAGGGGGCATGGCATCTCCGGCTCCGTCTATCTTTCCGTAAGGATGCGACAGAGAGTCCTTGCGAATCTCATCGTGAAACGTGCTAGTACGAAAAAAATATATCGTGACACGGTGTGGGAGACCGGCGCGACTACTCTCGTACCCTATTTTTTTATATCTTGATAGTTCGATTGTGCGGTGAGTTTCAGGTGTGTTTGTTCTGTATAACTTATAACGAGGTAAATTCATTGTTTTTTAGCCATGTGGTCTCACGAAAAAGAGCAAGCTCGACTGCAGAAATTACTAGAGGTTTTAGATTAGGAAGAGGATCAAATAGCAAATGACGAACATTCAGATATTGATCAGTCTGAAGAAAAATTTGAATATTTAAAACAACAACTTGCGAGTGATGACTCAGAGCAGAATATTATTGATGATGATGAGGAAGAAAATCAAAGTAATACACTGTCGTTTTTTTGGCAAAGATAAAGTGACGCGTTGGAAAAATTTCCCCCTACAACAAAAAACTGTCTAGGAAATGGCCTTCATTAAGCTAAAATATGTTTGTAGAATCATTTTCATTTGATGAAAGGTGTAACTTTTTGTTATTTCTAGTCTTCAAATACTTAGAGTTTGATTTTTTCTTTTTATGACTGAATAAAGTGAGGTGTATGAAGAAAATTGATTTTTTTGGAATTTCCCCAATATATTTGCATCAATTCGAAATATGTACCAATCTTGCATTTTCTTGTCACTCAGTTATATTTTGAAAGACATCCATTTGAATTTTTAGGCAAAAACTCTTTCCACTTAGCATTCAGAGCTCAATGAGTATGCACGGTCTGTGAGACCGGCGCGACTACCTATGTTAAAAATTTTGACGCGACTATTCGAGGGTTAAAAGGATATGGTCCTGTAAGCGTGGTCGTGTTGGTCATTTGCCTGACGTTTTTCCACTATTAACAGCATAGCTTCTTCTTTATAATGAAATAAATATCCGATGATTTATATTGAAAAATGGAATTTTTCTTTGAATATCAAAATAACACCTCATATTGGAAAACCCTTTACCTTCCAGCAGCAAAATAATCTAGATTACAAAAAAGAGATCTCTTATCACTTACAAGCAATCAACTAGTAGAAAAAAATCCAAATTTCCTTAGATGATTAAACTATGACTCTTTTGGACAAACCTGCAATAATCAATATTTCTAAAAACGGTTTTCAAATGATTTCCACAATGAAAATGTTGAATAAAACAGAACTAACTACAAAACTTCACATCAACAATGTTTCAAATGAAATTAAACATTCCCGAAGAAAAAAATTCTGAAAGATAAATAGTAATCATTCAATCCATACCTGAATTATTGCTCTCGTCTAATGAATTCCGGATATAATAAAAACAAATATAAATTAAATTCCACTCAAAAGCATAGGCATCAAACAAACATCTCAGTTTTATCAATTAAACCTCTGAATGCACTTAATTTTTTGTTATATCTTCGGTAATCTTAGTAAGTAGTGAAGTCATTAGCCACATTCTTTTTTTATGACTCAATTCGATAGATTATGAAATTTTTCTTCCACACTCAACACTTTATTAGTCAATCCGTCATAAAGTGTTTACGCTTCACAAACATTGCACCTATTCTGTCCTATATCTAAAACTTAATCTCGTCTATCCTAGATAAACCAAATTCATATCTTCATTCTACATTAATTTCTATCTGAACCATAATACCAACGCTTGTACCTATCAGAAAAAATTACCATCAAACCGATAGCTCCTTTCTCTGTGAATTTTTCCATGAATAAATTTCCTAACGGTCTAAGTGCTAGAACTATTTAATTATTTGTGAATAATAAAAACGACACCGGATTTAACAACCACTAAAACGAAAATACAAACAAACCACAAGTGGGCCCATAATCTTCAGAATACTTGAACCTTTCTTTTGTGCAGTCGAATACTAAGAAATTCGTTTGTGGGAGTACCCCCTGGTTGGTTTAGGATACCATAGGTCACCCAGATCCGTAACGGACAAATCGCATAGTACACTTTCATTCAATAGAGAAGTATAAATAAATACCTTCCCATAACTCAGAGGATTGAAGAATGACCATGAATATATTATGCTAATCAGGTTTTCTTTGCAGATAAGTCATTAGAAATCTTTTTTTTGTCGCCAATATTGGCAAAATATTGAGGTTTAGTGTACAGTATATCTGTTGATTGCAGACTCGATCGCGCTTTTATTCTCGAAATAAAGTTACGGTTACTTTAATTCATGGATAAATTCGTAATGAAGATATCCCTGTGATCGATTATGGTATGGGGTGAAATATCCTTGACTGCTCGCACAGACCTAGTGGTCGTTGATAATGGAGCTATGAAACCTGATAGGTATATATATATATAGGCATGTAGTGCCATTTGCTCCATACATTGGTGAAAATTTCATTTTTATGAACGATAATGCCAGACCCCATCGTGCGCGTATCGTTCAGGAGTACCTTGAAGAGGTTGAAGTCTCTCGAATGGAATGGCCAGAAAGATGTCCAGATCTCAATCCGATTGAGCATGTTTGGGACAACCTCAATAGAAGGCTGAGAAGATCAGAAAATCATCCAGCTACTCTTGATGACTTAGGAATCCAACTCAGAGAAATCTGGGAAGGATTAGATCAGAACATTTTAAGATCACTCATTTTGAGTATGAACCGTCGTTGCCGAGCTGTAATTAACGCAAGGGGTGGAAATACCTAATATCAAATCACTTATCAGCATTCCAGTATTTTGAAAATTGTTTATTTCTCTTCTTTCACATAAGATTCGGTGAAATCCGGAATTTTTCTTCCATTCAATGTGTCTTGTTTCGTTCAAAACCTTCCCGAGAGAACATAAAGAATAAGTTATGAAGTCAATGTAGAGTTAACTTTCATTAAAATTGAGATTTTCAGAATGTACGTTAATTTTTTTGCGCAGTGTAGTATTTGGTTTTCGCAACAGTCTATTCGCCTAGGTATTCAAAACTAAGAATTTTTTCGCCGAATGTTCTTGATTTACGATTGTCCAAATCATTGCAAACTAAGGATAACTTCAACAAAACCTCGCACCTACAAATTTTAAAATTGTTCAGGTACACCCGCTTTCATAAATCTGGAATTCCAGCAAACCACAACCAAAATGAACAACTTGAACCTAGAGTTAACGGTCTGTCTAGTACTCTTGGAGTCAAAATATTATTCCGAAACATTTTTATGGCTCTGGCAGTGAATATCCTTTCGGCTTATATTGTCAACTTCCTCTTCCAACGCAACTTCCTTGAATTCATGAATAGGACCCTTGCAAAACTCCAAGAACCAACCTAGTACGTACCTGAGATGACCAACAAAATAATAAACCAATTCACGTATTGTTTCGTCTAAGTCCTGTCTTAAGGTATCAACTCACACCTTATTTCGTGAAGATCTGGAGATTGGAATGCATAAGCCGTTCGAGCAATTTTATTGTTTCCTTTATCCTGGCACACCTAATCCCTTTGGTTGTGGAGGATCAAAAACGTTTTTTTTATGTTCGTACAGTGCTCGGTACATTGTGAATCCTTGGTTTCGATTTTAACTTCTATGAATATGCTTTGAAACAATATAAAACTTATACCATTACATAATATTCATTTAGTTTACGAGTACAGAAAGCATTGATTATCTTCCACGGGTATAAAATTAAAAATTTAAGAAAAGCCCTGAGCAGGAGATTTTGAGCGCTCGTTCATTGGAATCATTGGTGAAGCAATAAGACCATTACCTCGAAATTTTATATGGAAGATTGATACTAAATATATTAATGCAGAATCTCAACACAATCGAAAATATATTCTAGAAATTATTCAAAAAAGGAAATATGTAATCAATAAATAATTACAAAAATTAAATTCTATGGTTCTGATGGTGAGATCCCCTTGAAATTCTGTATGATCATTCAGTATAGTAGTTTTCAATTTCAAAATAAATTTCACTCGAATCGGGTATTCTGTTATGGAAATATAAAGATTCTTCTTTCAATATTCCGATTCAATTTTCTAGGGTTATGTTAACACTATTGTCACAAGATTTTGCATGAAGATTCAGTATATCAATTATTCACAGAAAAAATTTCACTCGAATCATATATCCCGTTATTGAAATAAAAAGATTTTTCTTTTCAATATTCCAATTGAATTTTCTATGGTTCTGTTAAAACTATGGTCACGAAATTTTGGATGAACATTCAGAATATCGTTCTCCATTCACAAAAAAAATTCACCCGAAACGGATATCTTTTTATGGAAATATGAAGTTTCCTTTTTCAATATTCCAATTGAATATTCTATGATTCTGTTTACAATGTGGCCACAAAATTTTGGAAATGAGAAATGAGTTCAATTCTACAGTAGAAAGACACATTATGTATTATTCAATTCACAAATCAAATAGACATCCTATGGTACACATTTTGCAGTGAAAGTCTATCATAACTTCCATCTTAAATGACAGTTCTTTATGATAAATCGTCAATTCTTTCAAATTCCATCATATAAGTACAGTGGAACTTCCCTATTACGAAAGCGCTAAATCCGCAAAAAAAATCTTTATAAAGAAATTTCGTTACACAGAAAATTTGTTTCTATAGTCGGCAATGTCGCGGTCGACTTATCATTCAAACTTAAGAAATGCTTTTTGACATTTTCGCACAACTTTTTACACTAGCGTAATGGTAAGATTGAAACCAAACAGCCAGGGGTGTGTTCAAAACTGTTTCGGAAGGATCTCTCTGCCCGCCGTAATTATTTGGTTCAAGGTCGTGTTTTATTACGAACGCCCGGAAAAATTTCGGAAAACCCCACCCTTATACCTTCTTACCAATACCCATTCAAAGAGTGATATTCTTTGAATATTTCGTTACAGAGAGAATTTGCTTCATTTTAGAGGGTGTTTTTAACATGGAATTTGGATTCAAGGTGCAGCAATATCTTATACGAAATCCGTTATACAGAGAAATTCGTTATAAGGAAGTTCCACTGTATTTACTACATTGAAAGTCTTCAACTAGATCTTTGCTGTAAGTATAACAGAAAGATCAAAACTTTTCGCGATATACAAACTTATTCAATGAAAAACAACCTCAAATAAAAATAAAACCAAATACTTCAACCCATCGTCTAATAAAACCATAAGACACCTTACCACGTGACATTAACGACATGACCAACATCAATGTTACGGAATATTGTTAGATCGAAACAGACCGACAATTTACAAGCTTCAAAAACTACGTAACGACGGTGTTTCAACCTTGAAATAACAATAAATTGTCGATTATTGTTTAGCCTCACTCTGACCATTCACAAAACACGTTCCCAGATAAAATATTATTGGTAAAATTTTCACGAACAAGATGATAAAATGTACATACGCATAGTTGGCGATGGTGTGCCGCATGAATCATTTATTGGGCTTGTGTCGACGTACCTGGAAAAAAGAAACGAAATTAGAATTACTAAAAAGATGGTTATTATATATTCAAAGAATGTAACTTTTGTCAATTACATAAAACTCAGGTGGGCGATACAGTATAGTATAAGGGGATATGATATTGCCTAGTTTGAAATGATATGTTTTTATGGTTTGTGTATTACGGGTGTGGCAAAGTGACCATCAAACAAGACTGAAAATAATATCTTATGAGTAAAACTGAATTTATATTTGGGTAATTTTTGTGAATTATTTGTTTATTGTTAGAGCTGACTAGAACGAATTTGCGATATTTAATGTCATATTTGCTTCACTTAGTGAGGGGTTTTCCAATAAGACTTAAAATAGGTGTTATTTTGATATTCAAAGAAAAATGCCATTCTTCAATATAAATGATCGGATGTTTATTTCATTATAAAGAAGAAGCTATGCCGTTAATATAGTGGAAAATAACATCAGGCAAATGACCACCACGACCACGCTTACAGGACCATATCCTTTTCATGAAATGTTCCATAATCAAATCGCAAAGTGGCTGTCCTATGTCCTCGATAGCCTCACGAATTCCATCTTCGAGGTCTTCAATCGACGCTGGGCTATTGGCGTAGACCTTCCCTTTCACGAGGCCCCAAAGGAAGAAGTCGCAAGGTGTTAAATAACAAGATATCGGTGGCCAATTGTGACCAGTGATCACCTCTTCGAGAGATAACACCGAGGTGGAAATTGGCCTCATCACTCAAGATGATTTTTCGATGTAATTCCGGATCATTTTCATGCATTTCAACGACCCAATCAGCAAAGACACGATGTTTTTGATGATCGGCCGGCCTGAGTTCTTGTGTTGACTGAACTTCATGAGCCATGACTGTATGCAAAATACGGTGTAATGACGTTTGCGGAATGCCTAATTCCAAAGAACGACGACGAATGGACAAACCTGGGTTTTCTTCAACACTTTTGACTACAGCAGCAATATTCTCGGCTCACTAACTTGTCTCAACAGCTCGAATTTTTCCACCGATTTCTTTAATGCGGTCCGAAAAGGTGCTTCACGACGACCCAAAAATATTCAAGTTTTACGAACCGTCTCTGCCAAATTTTCAGCATTTTTATAGTGAATTTTAATAATTTCAATGCGTTCTTGAAGCTTGTATCGTTCCATTCTTATTAAAGGCGTAGTTTCTACTAGTCAAATGTCAAAAAATGATAGCTTCAAACGTGACATCTACCGAAATAGCGGGATATTCAAAATAACACCTCTTATTGGAAAACTCTTTACTTGTTAAACAATACTTTTATTACCAATGAAAAGTATTCGAAAATGAATGCAAATTATGTGTTTCATTCATTCTTAAAGAAACGCGCAATTTGGAACACCTTCATGTAAAATTTTCAATAAATTTTTGACGTTTTCAACAGATGATGGAAATAATCTCTCGGATTTCCTACGAAAAAATATCAAACCAAACGATTTTCGTGTATATCGTGAACACAAAAAACCTTAATAGCATGTTCCCCAACTTCAAACTTTGGAATGTGGCAGACCATAATAGATGATAAAAAAGAAATGATGATCACTTATTCTCTCGAAGTTGTCATGTTACCTATACACGTATAATTGTACTGCAGGCCTAAGGAACTGGTATAATAATACTATAAGGAATAGAAAATGAATCATGCAACGAGAATTCTTCATTGTGAGTTGCATTGCCCGGAGCGGACGTCTAAACCGCAAAGCGAATGGGACACGTGTGTTCCGAAGAAAATTGAAATTGTTTAAAATCAACGGTAGCCGATATGTGATGTTGCTTCATAGATATAACTGGTCAAACAGAATGTCAAATAACATTCGTAGAGATTCTGATTAAGATACAACAGAGAATGTCGACGAATAGATATTCTGATTTATCACGCACACGGGAGCTAGGAATTTTTCGAATATAATGGGATAATTTCGGCCTTTTTTGACAGGTAGAACTGGTCTCACGAAATGAGCTACGGTAGAACTCTGATAATTCGGAGCTTTATCTGTGGAAGGAAAAAAGCCATGGAGAGAAGTGAGAATCTCAGGTTTCCTTCTATTCGTCATGAATTCCTTGCTCTGGAAATTTCGAACGAACTTTAGAAACTGACAAAGTCAAGGTAGGTTTGGAATTTGAACAGGCAAGTGCTTATTCAAATCTGAATGGTTTTTGAGCGATCGTTCTACTCAAACGAGTGCCCATATAAAATTTTGAGGTAGTAGTCTTATTGCTCCACCAAAGAACGAGCGCTCAAAAGCTCCTGCTCATGTATAAAATCTCAATTTCGTATGCTTCACAAATGCATCTGGTCAAAAATACCATCATGAATCATTTGTAGAGGTTATGATTAAGATACAACCTAGAATGTTGGCGACTAGATATTTTGATTTATCACTCCAACATATGAACGTAGGATGTTCTTTTTAAATATAATGAGGAGATTTCAAGGGATAGACATATACAGTAATGGGAAATGGACGTCAAGCTACCGAAAATACTTTCTAAAAAACCGTTGCATAAAATTGTCCAGATAAAAGAGATTTAGAGGCGTTCGAATCGAATTTTATGTTCATCATTGACGTGCAAACAGATAACGATCTTAATATTTTGAGGAAAAAATGGTGCACATACTGAGATATCCCAAACTAACAATTGTTTTTGAATTAAGTATACGTTCAATTCGCTATTTTTTGCAAAAGAAATGTTTGTTAGTTTGACATATCTCAGTTGGGTACCAATGATGAACAAAAAATTATACCATTTCAGGTCAGAAAATGTCTAATAACTACCTCTAGAAACCCACCAAATTTCATTCGAATATCTTGATCGTTATCAGAGCAATAAAAAATTAGTCAGTTTCCTAGTGAAAATTTAACACTCCATGTCTAGAAAAACGAAGCATTTGCGGACAAAAGTTATATAGCACTAAAACATCATTTTTTCATTTCAGACTCCCTGATGACGAATTCGTGATCAAATTCAATTCTGCCCGTAAGGCCGTCCGGCCGTTAGCACAAAACTTTCGAAGGGATTGTCCTAGAGACTCGAAATTTTCAGGGTGAGTTCGGATCCCAAATGGCTGGGTTAAGTTCGTTAACCAGCCAAATCGTTTGGGTGTTCCATAAAATATGGCCATTCAAAATTTTTGCTCCTCAATATCTCAGACAAATCGAAGTGAAATGTTGCGACCACATGCCATAGTGTAAACAGAACCATAGAAAATTCAATTGATGGAATATTGAAAAGAAGAAACTTCATATTTCCATAAGAAGATATTGGATCCGTGTGAAATATTTTTGTGAATGGAGATCGATATACTGAATGTTCATTCAAAATTTTGTGGCCATAGTGTTAACAGAACCATAGAAAATTCAATTGGAAAAT
The DNA here is from genome assembly GCA_013421045.1 of Propylea japonica. Classification (NCBI taxonomy): domain Eukaryota; kingdom Metazoa; phylum Arthropoda; class Insecta; order Coleoptera; family Coccinellidae; genus Propylea; species Propylea japonica. The sequence continues at coordinate 49,248,421 of CM024245.1, forward strand.
CGAAAATAAGAAACTTTATATTTTCAAAACAAGATATCCGATTTGGGTGAAATTTATTTTGTGAGTCAAGATTGACATACTGCATGTTCATGCAAGATTTCAAGTGGAACGTATCATCAGAACCATAGAATTCAATTTTTTTGATTATTCATCTCTTACAGATTCCATTTTTTGAATAATTTCCAGAATATCAATCCGATTGTGCTGAGATTCTGCATTTATATATTCGGTATCATTTTCAAGTTCCATATAAAATTTAGAGGTAATAGTCTTATTGCTCCGCCAAAAAACGAGCGTTCAGAAGCTCCTGCTCAGGGCTTTCCTTAATTTTTTTCATTTCCTCCTGACTTTTGTGGCACTTATTCATCAACACTGTATAATATATTTGTATTTTTTCATCTTGAAAATGACGGAGATATAAAAAAAATCGCCCGTTCATTAGACAAACATGTAGCTTTCACCCAGAGATAAATGCATACAGCTTCTCAAAAAATTATAAAATACAAAATGATATATGATATGAAAAATACAGGTAAATTGTTTCAAAGGAATGCGGACCTCAAAAATCATAGATCATAGAATTCCTTCAATTCCTATTGGCCTCATTGATAACCAACACCTGGATTATATTCATGACATGATTCATTCAGATAACTCCTCCGCAATCATTTACATTCATTCATGGAAATCTAAGCGATTTGCAATTTGCGCCTTGATTGTTTCTGAGACGCCGCTTATAATGACAAGTGGGGAATCGAGAAAGGAATCGAATGAATCGATTGCCCGATTCGATTCTTCTTTCTACGAACACAATGCGAAAATGGCTCTCAAATCGAGAAAAGAGGCAGGCTGTCCTTTTATGCATGCCTGAGGGACGCACAAAGAGTTGCGTTTTGCATCGGAATAAATTGCGCTAAATATATATATGAAATGCTTCGCTGATTTTTCCTGTGAGAATCTCTATTGTGAAGAGGTTGAATTCCGAACGCGTTTATGGTAATTTTATATAGCTATGATACGGTCTGCCTAGCTATCACATTCATAATGGATATTGTTGCGTGATGGGGTCCATGCTCGATTGGTTACTAGTTAGTTATACTGAGGAATAGTTGTAGAATTCAAGAATTACCAAGATCTGCTCAATGAAAGGTGAATTTTGAATTTATTCGAAAATTATTTGTATATTCATCAATATCCGTCCCTTTCAAAGTAATCCATAATTTTGGCCATCAGCTAATTCTTCGATTCTGACTTTATGTCATCAATTGTGGCAGAACGATTTCTTTTCATTGGTCGCTTCAGTTTTGGAAATAGGTGAAAGTCGCAAAGGACCAAATCAGGTAAATAAGGTGGTTGAGGCATAATTATGGGTGGTGCATTATAGTGATTTTCGCTTCCACACGTTTCTTGCCAAAACATTAGAGAAACGTTCATGAAATTAATCGATTGAAATGCCAATATATTCTCAGTTTACCCAATAGTGATTCGCTGATTTTTCAGAACAAGTTTTATCTGTTTCGATGTTTTCTTCGCTTGTTGACGTGGTTGCAACTTCAGGACGCTTATCGTCATCAACATCTTCTCTACCTTCTGTGAAGCGCTTGTACCACTTATAAACACAAAATGGGCTCGATGAATGCCACAGTTAATATTCAAAGTGACTTAAAGCACAATTTAGGTATGTTATATCCTTGATCCATTCTTTTCAGAAGTCATAAATTGAACAACACACAAAAATGAAACTTCTTCAGTTGTCAACAGCAAACTTTTATTCCAAATTGACTGATAATGCCAATGATAAACAAATATACAACATAAAAAAAAATCGATTGTCCAATATACACAGAAAGCGAAATTTCAAAATTCGCCTTTTTTTTAACAGACCTCATGACTCTGTGTGGTCGTCAGTCCATTCAACCAACCTGACACCCTCAGATTTTTCAGTGGAGAACTCAAAAATATTAAATCAATAAAACGCAAATATGAAATTAAAAGAAGATAGGATTAAAAGCAGAAAATGTCACGAGAAAATTAAAGCATATTAAAACACCATTCTTGGTCTTCTCTTTTTGTGTTTGTTCACATCGAAATTCTCATTCCATAGTATACCTGGCGTCATCTTTCTATTTCTGTGTTTCGAATCATTATACGAAAGAAAATATATGCGCGAAAATACACGAGCAACCGAGCGTGTAACCGTATTACTAATCAGTGGGGAATTAACATACAATTCAACTATTAATTGTCATCTAATTATTTTCGGAATCCCCTAAATTCATCGAACACTCATCATCTTTTACGAAATAGTGTATTCGTTTTCATGCGCTCTCATCTTGAATCAACAAACAACAGGAATATGAAAATCTGACAAGTTTTACCGGGAAATACCCGTGCCATATTTTTCAATATACGAGAAATTTTGTGAAGCCATATCTGAAAAGAATGGATATAAGCTGTCAGTTCAATGGAAAAACACATTTCTTTTAATTATTTTTTTCAATGCGAAAATTACCAAACGAATTTATGGCAGTATTCGATTTATTTCAATAAAAATTCAGTGGATTAGAGAACACCAAGATAAACTATTACAGAAGGATCATTCTGAATTATGAGCCCGAAGAAGAATATCTGCACTTGTGTAATGATTAACTATTTCAGGAGCTCACAAGAGATTGGAAATATCTGGAAGATACGTTCAACCGAGAATAATTCTAGAATTATTCCACTAATAAGGCTGATAAACTTCAGACCTTTTCTCCATCGAAATGTAACTAATTCGCTTATTTAGCACGCTGTGTGCAAAAGTTATTTTTTGGCCAGTTTTGTTTTAACACCTCTTCACAAAAGAGTTATCGACGACCTCTATGAATAATTTTACGGTAGCATGTATGCGGCAGAAGATACCACCTTATATTACCTATTGATCGCATGGCAAATAGGGTGGGGAACCCCAAATCCAGTTAGTAGCGTACCTTAGCAGCTGCAATGACCGTTGGCTTGTCACGTGTTCTATCACCCTGTCGTAATCAGACAGGAAATAAAATCCTATTGCACAATTCGTCTGGTAGAATTGGGGGGTTCAGTACAAACATCCGCCAAGTGGTAATTTTCACTGGAAATTCGCGAGGTTGTCTGCGACATGAGCACAAAAAAGTATAGAAAGGCTTGACAGAAATTGTTTTGTTTAATGTCACAACAAAAAACTTTCGCTTTCTTTGCTAGTTCCAAAATAAAAAAATCGATATTATCTAGCGAACTGGGATAGAGCAATGCGGTAGACGGCATGAATTTCTCGAAAAAGATGGCCGCAATGTGCCATTCATTCTTCTCTATCTCAAAGAGTTAAAAAGAAGTTCAGGGATCACTTTTTTTGGGCACCCTGTACAGTTTCTGAAGTATATAATTTTGGAAATATTTCATTTCAAGAATCTTCATGAAGGTTGTTGTATCATCATTGAGCAATTTGAGCGAAATTATAGCACGCTGAGAAAAAGAGCGCACAAAAGTCAATGATATACGAATCTCTTTCATTCACCTACTTCTTGGACACTTCCAATCGTGCATCCATCTTTATTAACGAACTGTTTCATAACAGAACTCGTTTTGGATGTTGTTTTTTCCAGATATGATTGAATTTCTAATCGAAATATCTGAATCGAAGGTTATTCTGTTTGGGATTTGATTCAATGCTGAATTCGAGTACTAATGAGATCAGGTGGATTTTACACTTGGGAATTGGGAAACCAGATGAAATCAAATAAATTTTGAGAACAGAGTATGAAAATGAACATACAACCAATATTTTCCGCTTTAGCTTAATCTGATTGGATGCTAGGTTTTTTTCCAAAGAAGAAGCTGAAATATTCAAACCGAAAAGCTTTTTTTTTTCATTTGAACAAATTTTCTGATTCGACATTTTGCATCTGAGAAAACGAAACAAAAAAACCACGAGAAAGCCACGAGTAATAGAAGCTTCGAATTTCAGTCATATTTATTCTTGTACTTAAAATTCTTTCGGTATTCGAAAAAAACTGCAACAACGCAAGAAGGGGTTATCAAACCAGGTCTGACACTCCAAGTGATAGATTCAAACAACATCGATTTTGGAATAATGATAAAAACTTGTTACAAACTTGTGTATACCTATATTACCTCTTTGCATTACCAGTATGTAAAAATATAAGGATTTTTTCGTGTTCCGGCATTGAGAGTAGTGTTATAAACCTATAATATATCCTCAGAGTCCTTCATTTTTAAAATTATTTTTCTGGACATGACTGCAAATGCCCATAGCTCGTTTCTCAGAACCATAAGTGGAAAATGCCCAAAGCCGGAATCGGATACTATACCCATCAAGAAAACAAAGAACACAAAAAGAAAGATATATCACCGTGTGAAATTCGAAACAAAGCAAATTTCGTCCTTCGACCAAATACCTAATGCCACCAAATCACCGAACCTGATCTTTTTTCAGCGTCCTTCTTTTCGGCGCCTTATGAACGTGTTTCGCATTGTCGGAGAAAATAGGAAAAAATTAACTAGAAACGGAGAGACAAAGAAAAAAGCGATATAAAAACGAATAAAATAAAAGAAGATAAATTGCGAACGAACAAAGACGATTGTAGACACCTTCAAAGAAAGAAAATTTAAGAATTGAATTAAATGAAGGAAAATTAAAACAATACATAGGCAACTGATGAATAAATGAAAAACGGTAGGTATAAAGAGGAAGAATATGATGGTGCAAAAGGGGATAACAGAAGGTATGGAAAAGGAAAAACAGTAGGAACTTGAAAAGTGACCGAACACTATCACACAAACACAATCATTCAAGAAGTGAATAAAAATGAAATGGTAAGACGGATTATTATAAAATTTACGCGACTGAAGCAGAAAAACGAGGAGAAAGCAATAAGTAATAAAAGTTTCACCTCTGTGTCTCAAATAACAGTCATATTTATACTTTTCCCTGAAATTCCTTTGATATTCAAGAAAGCTGTTCTAAAGCCGGAGGGCTTACCAAGTAATGATTTCAAAACCTCAAAATGAACTGTCTACAGACCTATGATGCTGGGTAATCATCTTTCATTGATTTGAACAGAGATATTTTGCCCTGAATATTAAATTCCATTACAGTGAAACTTGCCCATAACTAAATCACCAAATACGAAAAAATTTTCGTAATACAGAAAAAAAATTTCATGTCCACTGTCGAAACAAGCAATATTTCCTTGCATTTTTTTTATTGTCAATACATATACATATTCAAAAAGGTGTGCAAGTGCATTTCTAATAGCTTGTAGGCATTTTATGTAGGTATACGTCGAGGTATACGTATACAATACATATCTATTTACAATTTTTTGGGCCAATAATTTGTAATTTTTGTCTGAGTGGTACAACTAAAATACATTTTATTCTCATAAAAAAACGTCGCATTTTCTCAAGGATTCAAAAATATTTTCCGAAACCCCTTCAAAGGACTAGAAAGCGAGGCGACTCGTTCTAAAGGCTTGAAGTTCCTCTTCACGATTTGGTTTTTCAGCAGATTGCTCCTCTAAATCAACGCTCTGGGTATCATACTGCTATTGAAGTGATCTCCAACACCGCATTTGACACATCCTTTTCAGTTGGAAGTTCATTTGTTACAATATTAATTAACATCGACATTAACGAAATCATTTAGAGTAATACTGTCATTATCAACATTTCCAGCAGATTTCAACGTTTCAGTTTCAGAAGCATCTATCTGCCCAAGGAAATGGTTTAGTTTATGGTCGGGATTTATTACCGTCCGGCATAATTATGGAAAAACCCCACCCTTATACCTTTTTACCAATACCCATTCAAAGAGTGAAGTTATAGAGAGAATTTACTTTGTTTTAGAGGATTAGAGGGTGTTTTCAACATGGAATTTGAATTCTAGGTGCAATGTCTTGAACGAAATTCGTTATAAAGAGAAATTCGTTATACCGACGTTCGCTATAGGGAAGTTCCACTGTATTTCGGTAAAATGTTGAAATCTCGTGACAAACTTATGTGTTATGTATTACCTTTCTTCAACAGCTTGTTTCTCAGAACCCTAAATCGAAAATGCCCAAAGCTGAAATCGGATACTATACCCATCAAGAAAAAGCACAACGAAAGACAAATCATCGTGTAAAATTCGAAACAGAGCAAATTTCATCCTTCGAACAAAGGCCTAATCCCGACAAATCACCGAACCTGATCTTTTTCTTGGCGCCTCATGAACGTGTTTCGCATTGACCGAGAAAATCGGAAAGAATTTACTGGAAACGGCGAGACACAGAAGAAAGCGATATAAAAACGAAAAAAATAAAAAAACAAAATTGTGAACGAACACAGAAGATTGAAGACAACTTCAAAGAAAGAATATTCAAGAATTGAATCAAATGGAGGAAAATTGAAACAAACATATAGGCAACTCATTAATAAATGAAAAACGATAGATACAGAGAGGAAAAATATGAGCGTGCAAAAGGTGATAACAGAAGGTATGGAAAAGGAAAAACAGTAGGAACTTGAAAAGTGACAGTCTTAAATGTTTTCATACCATCACATAATCATTCAAGAAGTGAATCAAAATTATATGGTAAGACGGATTATGATGAAATTTACGCGACGGAAGAAGAAAAACTAGAAAAAAGCAATAAGTAATAGAAGTTTCACCTCTGTGTCCCAAATAAGTCATATTTGAACTTTTCCCTGAAATTCTGTCGATATTCAAGAAAGCTGCTCTATAAAGTCTGGCTCTCCAAGTAATGATCTTTGGAAACCTCAGATGTTAAATGAACTGTCTACAGACCTATGATCCTGGGTAATAATCATCTTTCATTGATTTGAACAGCGATATTTTGCCCTGAATATTAAATTCAATTATTTCGGTAAAATGTTGAAATATCGTGACAAACTTATGTGTTATGTATCACCTTTCTGCAATAGCTTCTTTCTCAGAACCCTAAGTCGAAAATGCCCAAAGCTGAAATCGGATACTATACCATTAAGAAAAAGCACAAAGAAAGACAAATCACCGTGTAAAATTCGAAACAAAGCAAATTTCATCCTTCGAACAAAAGCCTAATCCCGACAAATCACCGAACCTGATCTTTTTTTCGGCGCCTCATGAACGTGTTTCGCATTGTCCGAGGTCCGAATTGTTCCAAATTCCGGAAACAGTGTCCCACATTCGAACAGGTCTTTAACTGTCGATATTTCATGATGAATTAGCGACATTTCCAACATGTTCATTCGTTTCTTGCTCTCCTTCATGTCAGGATATTGCGTTACACAAACCTGACCGACGTTTCGTGTGGGCAAGATCTGAGAATTTTCAATGATATGCTTTTGGTGTCGGGTTACAGGCCAAGTTCTTGTAACGGAAGCCATAGGGGTGTACTTTGAAGAAAGACGCCTCTTTGGTACTTTTCAGGGTGTATGTTACATCGTGAATTGTTGGCGGAACCTGTGAAATGTCAGGAATGAATGGATGTGTATTTAGGTTAAGAAGAACTCGGTTTGACTAATACTTCGATATTAAATACCATGTGTATCAAGTATCTACAGGGTGTTAGCGAATAAGTGCGGCAAACTTCAGGAGATGATTTTGCATGAAAAACAATGACATCATGCTAACGGGTGGGCCATCTCGTTTTAAATTTGAACTATCTATATTTCGACATTGGAAACGTCAAATACCATTCGGAAAGTGACAGATATTCAGTAAAACGTCTAAAATTTACGAAATGGGTCGCTATTCGCTAGAAGAAAACTGGGAAATATTGAAAACTTTTTTCCAAAGTGGTGAGTCTTCAATGGTGAGCGATATCGCGCAATGTTATCCAAATTTTTTCTTCGAGCAAATTGAAGAGGAAGACTTGGACAACATTTGGTTCCAGCAGGACGGCGCTACGTGCCATACAGCAAACGCTACACTCAATCTTTTACGCCCTATCTTCGAAAATCGCATAATCAGCAAAAGAGGTGATGTGAATTGGCCTCCCAGAAGCTGCGATTTAACTCCGTTGGACTATTTTCTGTGGGGAGCTGTTAAAGATAAATGTTACGCCAACCATCCAGAAACAATTCAAGATCTAAAGTACGAGATTCAAGCTGCTGTTGCTGCCATAAGGCCTGAAACCATCGAGAAAGTACTACAAAATTGGGTGGATCGGATAAGCTACTGTAAACTCAGCCGTGGTGGTCATTTGTCCGAAATTGTTTTCCACAAATGAATTTCATAAAACAACCTTTCAAATAAATGTTAGACCTTTGAAAAATATCAAGCCGTTTTTTTTATTGACTTTTTAAGTTTAAAATTTTACATGGCCCACCCTTTATATAACTTTTTTCTGAAAATTCTTCGTTTTCCTAGAGACTAGTTTTTCTTAAAAACTGATTTAAAGAATGATACGCCTCTAAGATATTTCGAACTAAACGAAGAAGACCCGAGCCAAAACCCTAAGTGAAGTCAAAAGCTTCGGCTCTTTTCCAGCTTGTTCATATAACTCAAATTTGAATATCGTGAGTGCTTCCGAAGGTGACGATTTCAAGACTTTAGGTTATACGTCAGAGTAGAAAGAAACCTAGAGATGCTAACACGCATTTGTTGATGCAGCCAAATAGAATCTGTTTATGAACGCGATTACGCCAACAACATTCCGCGTTGCGAACTTGTGCCGTATCTTTATTCCGCATTGAGATAACTGGTCTGCGGCTACTCTACTATGGTACTAAAAGCTGGAGTCTGCTGTAGACAATTCTGTCAGTTTGGCAACATCGTTCGTTTTTGTTTAGTTATCCGTTGCGTCATGTTTACATTTTCGTTCCGATTTTACGTTCATAAAATGCATTATTTTACTGATTTGATGGGAGTTTATTGTTATTGTTATTATTGAATATTCCGGTAATTATAATTGCTGCAAAATCACGAAAATTTTATTTAAATTATATTCAGAAATTGTAGACCTGAAAATCAAACCATTTGTTCACTTCACCCCAGTTCGGCAGTAAAATGCTCCCTATCTCACTCTAGAGTTTTCGAATTTTGTTTACGCGATATAAACACGAAACTTTGCAGAAGTCTTTTCAATATGAGCACCTAAATGTAAAATTATCTTGTTTCAATTCAACTTTTCTGTTTATAGTCTCAAAATCACCTAGATTACTTCAAGGTTTTGAGTTTTTTTTTCTATTACTGCTATCGAAATATTTATTGAATACTTATCACTTTTGTATAAGCTTTTCTTGGTAATCCGAACCATAACACATTATGTTGATATGATATAGTCCAATGTTTCAGCTTCTTAACTGATAGCCGACAATCAGCCAGTTATCAGACATAATTGTTTGAGCACCTGGTAGGATAACCCAATTTTTTCAAGCAGCATTATTCTAAACGGTTGCCGAAAAAATATTATGCACAACAGGACCGAAAATAGTTTCTTTGAACTCACGACTTTCACGATTCGCCAACCGCTAGTTCTAGAATTATGTCGAATCCTCCAGAAAAATCCCTGTTTTCCGGAATTGTTACATAAATTACTATTACGTAACAATTCCAGAAAATAGGCTTTTTTGAACCAAGAGGAAATATTTTAGAACGAGCCAGCTAATTAATTCGTTCCTAAATAAAAAACCAACAGTCAATAAGTCATTTATTCGAAATTCACTTGATCCATTCATCAGGGACAGCCTCGCCCTTGGCCGCCCTGACGACCGCATTCATATCCGGCAGATCTTTTCCCACCACCATCCATATATTCTCGGCCGTTTCCATCTTATGGGAATCCTTGAAAGTATGACACGAAATGACGTATTCGTTTCCGAAGAAAGTGGTTATCATAGAATTCTCTACAGCCAAGTTTTTGCCAGAGGGGACGTGCTGGACGTGCTGAATGACTACCCTGTCGTTAGCTCTGATGGAAGAGCCTTCATGTTCGAACCTAAGTGCAGGGTTGAAGTGCAGTATTTTGAACCTACAGTACGCATCTGTGTATTTGGAAAGGTTTGGATTTGGGTGGAAACCCATATGGGCGAGGGTATTTTCACACTGGATGAACAGGGGTTCTTTGGAGTCGTCCACGATTTGAAGATAAAAATCATCGTTGTAGTTTAAGGGTTCTCCTGATTTGTCTCTGTTACAGCCTGTGAAAATTATGTAAATAAAATGAGAAGAGACGATTGACCATAGTATCAAATCATGAATAAGATCTGGAAATATGTAAGGAGTATCTAAAACAACCCTGATTATTGGGGAAGAAAAGCATGTCCTCTAACATTACCAACGGTACATCATCATATATGTATAGAAAAGTCAGAAGATTTTGCAGGATTTAGGAATGAGAAACAGAAACAGCTCAACAATTATATGCAAGAGTTCAGAGCTGGCAATTCATATGGGGAAACCGGTCCAGGGACCTATTGCACCAAAATACTTCGCAACTTTTCACTTTGCGCTTTGCATTCAGACAAAATTTCAAAAGTGAAAATTAATAATGCTGCACAACATTTCTCCCAACGATTAATTTGTGCGGAGAGCTTTTCACTTTGCACTTGACTTTTCACATAGCACTATTCAATTATGAATGCGTCTCGTGCAGCGTAATTCTTTGCAAAGTTCAAAGTTAACACTTGAAAAGTATTTGGTGGAATAAGCCCCTGGATACCCAATAAAGTAAGGGCCAAGGCTCCTTAGGAGGTTGTCGGTTTTATCAACACCACTGACGACCTCATTGGGTTTACTTTAGGGTAGAAAACAAAAGATCTGCATGGTCTCAGTTCCCAAAAGACTAACCACGCCAAAACAACCTCAGTACAAATAATAATAACCTTACCAACGAATCTGAAGGTATTCCTGACGCAAGGTTTTCGATCTAAAGATCCCACAATAGCAGACCCATGGGTGAAAACCTGTGTTCTATCGATTTCCCTCTCTGTAACCAAACCTGACAGGTAGACAGGATGCACCCTCGATTCATACGGTATATCTGGAGCAACAATTTGATAGTTTTCTCCATATTTCAACATCACCAACGAATTTGACAGTTCAGTGGGTTTGGACAAGTTCCTGAACATTTTCTTAGTTTTCTGGAGCAGTAGCTGACCTCTTTCTCTTTTGTAAGTGGCGAAAGCAGCCTTTTCTTCCTTCAGGAACAAGTTGTTGTCCCAGTTTCCCAACTTACAGGGCAATTGAAAAGGAAGCCTGATGGAGAACATTTCTTTTCTCTCCTCCTTTTCTCTTTTGGACAAGGGTTTTATCATGATGGAAGAATAAAACAAAAATTGAACAAATTATTTTAACAAAATACAAAAAACGTCAAAAAAATTATTGCTCGTTGACTTAACCCATCATATTTGACAGCATCGACAGAAAATCAAATGATTGATCAAATGGCATACAGATCGACGTTGGAAAATTCAGAAAGAGAAGAGATTCTCAACAGCCGTATAATTTACAAAGCTCCATGCAGAATATGCAATTGGTACGAAGACAAGGCATTGGCAGAACATGAAATTTTATTCAGAAAATACAAGGCAGAAAGGTGTGAACTTATAATACAGAAAATGAAGAAAATGTTCAGGAATTTGTTGAATCCAACGACGTTATCTACAGATACTGAATTCTTGAGATATGGGTATAATTATCGCATCAAAGCAAGGGATGTACCAAACCTTCTAACTCCTGAGAATAGGGCACGAGGCAGGTATAACTTAAGCTATTCAAATGCATACAAGTTTCCAATCAAGAGTTGCTAGTTTATCGTCATGAACTAATTAGATTTTAACTTATAACTGACACTCGTCAGTTTCTATTGAACCAATTCTCATCATATGCTTTCCAAGGTGACAGTGTGGCCAGGGGCGGTTCTAGGGCGGTGCGAGCGGTGCGATCGCACCGGGCGCCGTCTCGAGAGGGGCGCCAAAATCGTCGCACCGGGCGCCATCAGGAGAGGGGCCCCAAAAACGATATATTATAAATATGGGGCAGACATGAATTTGTTTCGAGTGAATATTGTGAGTAAAGCGATGCAGTCTGAAACTATGGACCTGTCAAATGTACCGCGATTACTGAAAAATTGTTCGGAATTCGTAGAACCGTATCGTAGCTTTTCGTCAGCTTTAATTACAGCTAAAGAAATAGCTTCTAAGGCCGGAATTAATCCATATTTTAAGGAAGTCCAATTGCGAGAAAAAAGACGGTTATTTGATTATGAAGCAGTGGACGAAAGACCTACTGATCTGGAAGCAATATACAGTGTGTTTGGTCATGACTTAGCGATAATTTAAGGGCATCAAATATACCTAATTTTATCGACAAAAACACCCTAATTTGAAAGTTCACCGCCTTAGTTTTGTAGTAGCCCCCATTTCAAATTTACTTTTTTATTTCCGTTGACCCTTCCAAATAATATCGATTTCTTTGGACATAAAGGTAAAACAGATGTGAAAAAAATGTTTTTTGAAAGATGATACTACCACCTTTTATTGAAGTCTAACAATATAAACACATTCAACTTGAAAACGCCATAAAAAATTCTTTAAAAAAGTTTTAGTTAAAAATATGTACGGGTTTTCTTAGTTAATCTGCAATGGTACAAGAACTAGCACATTGAAGTATAATTTATTTTCAATGGTTTAACATGCAAGGATATTAGATACAAACCAACACTTACATTATTTCTGTAAGTTACATAATTTGAGAGTTATTGCTGTTCGAACCTTAGACTATGTCTAAGGTTAAGGTTTAAGGTTAAGAAGTTTTAGTAAATTGAAGATTATAAAAACTTACTTACGATCTACAATGTGCCATGAAAGACTATACGATCATGGAATCTTGTACATAGAAAATGATATAGCACAATATCTAAATTATGGTGAATTGATAAAAAAAGCTCGAAAAGTGCATATTTGAGTTGTTTGAAATGAATAAAAGCTTAATTGTTATTATTTCCCAACTGTAATTTCTATCATATTATTATACCTACTCGCACTACGGAAGGTAGAGCCTATTATCCATAACTCGCTCAAATAGGGCAGAAGAACTTTTCAATTCCAATGATTTGAAATTTATGACAGTAAAAATTCGGTTTTATAGTTGTAGGGGCGCCATTTCCTGATCTCGCACCACCCAAAAATAGTGATAGCACCGCCACTGAGTGTGGCCTGTGAGGAGGAGTAATTTATTCTAACCGAGATCCAAATTGCACCTTGCAGTTTAAATGTTCCTAAAGCAAATTTTTGAGATAATCCATTCCCGAAAGATTCCTCCTGAGTGCTTTTCTTTCAATTTCTTACTTCTCCAAAAACTTTTCTTATAGGAGCATTTGCCTATACCACAGGAAGGTTCTGGGCTAGTAAGTGGCATTTGTGCTCCTTTTCTGGCAAGTGAGTTAGCCTCTTCGTTTCCTACTTCATTGAGTTTTTTTCGACACTCCCATATTAGTGAGTCTGACATAGGAGTTCAGTGCTTTGATAACAGCTTGACTATCATAATTGATCACTATGTCACAGCCTTGATAGTTTCTTTTCACGTTTCTATCTATTCATCTTTCGAATAGGAGCCCAACAATAGTATACACTTGGTTCTTCGTCCATATACTCTATCGTGGTTTTAAAGCAATCTGTATACCTTTTGACGGTGTTTCAATTGAAACTTTGGGTAGTGTTCTCGTTTTCCCATTCTTTCCTTCCATAGAATCGACCTAAAGTTCTTCTCGATGCTCACTTGTTTGATCATAACATCACTGAGTAGGTTCGCTGATGAAACCAATGACAATAATAATCGAGAGGCGTTTAAGACAAAGACGGGCGACATTTCAACATCTTCTTCAGTACTTCACGCATTATTCACTTTGACAGGCATATTCCTTTGTCCTATCAATGGTTTCGAATGAGGAATATTAAAAATAGTGCGAAAACATTCAATTACTATTTGGATTGCTCGCTCACTAAGACCCGTAAAATGAACCAAGTGATCAATGAACTTTGAAAACAAATTCATTTGTTTCGAAGTTATTCCCACGATATAAGAGCGTTGTTCTGACGTTAAATGACTCATGATGAATTGTCAAGCCTTATTCTACAGAAATATAATCGCTTTTTGAAATCCTCTTCTGTCAAGCTATAAATAAGAACCATTGAAGCTTAATTCTCATTCTGCAAAAAACACCTTTTTCGAAATTATGCAAAATGAAATGAAACTTGCGTTTATATCTTCAACTTCATCCTCATGAATCAGGGCCTTTTTCACCATTTACTAAGTTACTGATAGCTATCTAGCAGATATCATTGAAAGCCCCAGATTGTTCAGTGTGGAAAATATTATTTTCTTTCGATACAATTTATGATATTCCATATTGAAAATCTGAAAGTATTTCGATGTAATAAATGAGGATGAGCATATTTTGAAGGTTATCTGTGAGATAGCTACCATTTACTCATCAGAAAATGGTGAAACAGGCTTTTGGATTCATGTTAGGAATAGACTCAGAGAACATAAGTGTTCAGGTTAACTGTTGTGAAGGATTTTCCAAATGAGAGGTGTTATTTTAAATAGCCCGCTATTTCGGTAGATGTCACGTTTGAAGCTGTCATTTTTTGACATTTGATAAGTAGAAGCTACGCCATTAATAAAAATGGAACGATACACGCTTCAAGAACGCATTGAAATTATCAAAATTCACTATAAAAATGGTGAAAATTTGGCAGAGACGGTTCGTAAAACTCGAACATTTTTGGGTCGTCGAGAAACACCTTGTCGGACCGCAATAAAGAAATTTTTGGAAAAATTCGAGCTGTTGGGACAAGTTAGTGATGTGAAGAAAAAACCCGTGCACGTCGCTCAAGAACAGCTGAGAATATTGCTGCTGTAGCCGAAAGTGTTGAAGAAAACCCAGGTTTGTCCATTCCTCGTCGTTCTTTGGAATTAGGCATTCCACAAACGTCATTATGTACACTGTATTTTTCTCGGTATTTTGCATAAAGATTTATTTCTTAAGGCTTATAAAGTTCAGTTAACACAAGAACTCAAGTCGGCCGATCATCAACAACGAAACCATTGATCTTTTGCGGGAAAAGTTTCCGGACCGTGTTATCTCTCGAAGAGGTGATCACATTCACAATTGGCCACCGAGATCTTGTGATTTAACACCATGCGACTTCTTCCTTTGGGGCCACGTGAAAGGGAAGGTCTACACCAATAGCACAGCGTCGATTCAATACCTCAAATATGGAATTCGTGATGCTATCGAGGACATAGGGCAGCCACTTTGTAATTTGGTTATGGAAATTCTAATTAAAAGGATATGGTCCTGTATGCGTTGTCGTGGTGGTCATTTGCCTGATGTTATTTTCCACTATTAACGCTATAGCTTCTTCTTTATAATGAAATAAAAATCCGATCATTTATATTGAAAATGGCAATTTTTTTTAATATCAAAATACCTAACACCTCTAATTGGAAAACCTTTTATTTCTGATGATCTTGGATCTCCACTGATACTGATGCAACCCAATTTCAGGCAACGTACAAGGACTCTACCTATCTGGACTGGTCACAGACAGAGAAATAGATACTGTACAAAGTTTCACGCATGGCTGCATACTGAGTGCATCAGCAGATAAAACGCCTTGCGTAAGAAATACCTTTCGCTTGATCGGCGATGATGATACGAAATATGGACAACCTGTCTTGTATGGAACGGATTTTTTGATACAAATAGCCGATAATGGAGAGATTCCGCTCTATCTGAGATGTGAAAATATTTCGGTTGGTACCATTGGGGTCGAGAGGGAGCTCCATATGTCGCAGATAGCGGACTACCAGTGCAGGTAAAAATTGGAGAGGTTCTGCATTCTACTAAGATCATATTTCTGATTATCTGATTTTTGGTTATCTTACGGGAACAGTTGTTTGGAATACAAGTGCATAAGGCTTTTATTTTCTTTAAAGAGTTCAAAAACCAGTCATAAAGTTTCAAGTCTTTGAATGAATGAGTCTTAGAACCTATTTCTACTTGCAGATAAGTTCTATCTGACAGATGTCAGTTAAATGAATTTATCCGCATTCATTACATCAGGATGCTTCCAGGTTCTTAATATGGAATATCATACATTTCATAAACAGAAAATAATATACCCAAACTGAAAAATCTGAAATGGCTTCAATTTTAATGAAAAAAGATATATTCGCTTTTTTACAAATGAATTCTTCCATAGTAGGTTCTCTTGAGATCAAGAAATGTGAAATAAAATAAAACACACTATTATTGTTTATTATAATCTTCGGCTTCGGCTATCGATTTCGGAATTATTCCATCATCGGGCCAGCTGAAAGAATACAAATTTAGAATATGTATTTATTTAGGTGAGAGTATGCAACTTAATGATAATATAGAATTCAACAGAAGGAGCATTTTCAAACTCATAGATTCTTAAAAACCAACAATAAATATTAAAATTCAAAAACTTCCTGCCACCCATAGACCACCCATAAAATAACATATTAGATATCACATTTCGCACATATCCTATAGTTCCATATTCAGTTGACATTCCTACAAGAAAGATATACCGGTAATAAAAGTTGAGTAGAGTTCAAAAGTTCTGACAATTCTGACAAAAGAAGACCTTTTCAAATGTTTTTAAACAATTTATGTTCATTTTAATTCAAGACAATAAGTTGCATATACTCTCACCTAAATAAATACATGTTCTACATTTGTATACTTTCAGCTGGCCTGATGATAGAATAATTCCGAAATCGATAGCCGAAGATTATAATGAACAATAATAGTGTGTTTTACTCGGGGTTTTATTTTATTTTACATTTCTTCAAGATCTTCAAGATATATTCGCATTCTGTTCAATGATAGCTAACCGACAGATATAGATTTATTTGCATCCATTACATCGAAATACTCTTCAGATTTTCAACATGGAATATCACACATTCTATGAAAAGAAAAACATATTTTAAGGGCTGAAAAGTAATGTATTCAGAGACTGCTTTACAAGTTATTGTCGAAATAATTTTTCCATAAATTGCAACATGAACAAATTAAATTCCTTTGCGAGTAGTCGAGGTGTAAATATAGTTATATTGAATCATTTAATTGAACTAATTATTTGCAATGCATCAGCGCAGAAGACTTCATATTTCAACCCATATAAATGAGCACGTTCAAACAAACTAATTAATTAAATGCACTAAAATTCCATAACCCATTTCAATACATTAATCAGCTCATTAACGAGAGGCTTTTACATAGCACGGTGATTATGTACATATAATGAAATACCTACTATTATGTCGACTTTTCGCTACGGTGATTCTTGTATGGTACTCGCTTTCGTTGCGTAAACTGAGCATGTTTAACTCATTAGCTAAACATGAGAAAAACGACGATTTTCAGCTGGAATGAATAGCTATAAACCATCAGTTCATCAATTCAGCGTAGAATATTTATTTAATTATTTCGAAAATGTGAAAATTACTTCGGCGTCTTCTCTAGATTTATACCTTCTATAATCATGGCAATGTACTATGCAGAGGTAATTGCTTGTGAAATAGTTTATTTTTATCCATTCAATTAGCTGTAGGAAGATTCGAGAAAAGGACTGGACTAAACCAATCTTTCTATACCTTATATCATATAAAGGGTGGTAGTGAAAAAGTGCGACAAATTCCGAGAAGTTATAGCTGAAATATGAACGAAAGTTTCTATTAACTTGTTTGCACTGTTTTCGACATACAGGTTGTTGAAATAAAGAAAATAATCGTTTTTTGCGAATATCTCCGAAACCTTTTATCGTATCGTATCATAGAAAACACCATCAGTGAGCATTTTCCAATGATAATAAACTATGTTTTGTCGAATTTTTTCTCGAGTCCTAATAGGTGAAGGTTTTCAATAGACAGTGGGTCACTCTCGGGGTCACTATAACTCTGGAAGGGATTGTCCTAGAGACTTGAGATTTTCAGAATAAGTTCGGTTCCTAAATGCTGCGGTTAGGTTCGTTAACAAGCCAAATCGTACAGGGTATTCCATAAAATATGGCCATTCAAAATTTTTGTTCCTCAATATTTCAATTCAATTGAAATATTGAAAAGAAGAATCTTCATATTTCTATAACAAGATATCCGATTCGAGTGAAATTCATTTTGTGAATTAACATTGATATACTGAATGTTCTAGCAAAATTTCAAGAAGATCGCATTATCTGAACCATAGTAAATTCAATTGGATTATTCAAAATGAGAATCTCTATATTTCCATAACAAGATATGCGATTCGAGTGAAATTCATTTTGTGAATTAAGATTGATATATTGAATGTTCAAGCAAAATTTCAAGACGAACGCATCATCAGAACCATAGACTTCAATTTTTTTCAATTGTCAAGTTTTTACATATTTCAGTTTTTGAATAATTTCCAGAATATTATTCCGATCCTGCTGAGATTTTGCATTTATATATTCAGTATCATTCTCAAGTGCTATACAAAATTTTGAGGTCAAAGATTCAGAAATTGACCATGTTTTCTACATAAAAGTTGATTTTATCGAAAACCATTCGTGACTGAACTAAAGTCCGTTCACGAAAGTTTGTGCGCATAGTAGGCGTTTGTTTATTTATCTGAAGTTGGTAAAATTTCCTCATAACGTATAATAAAGTCAAAGTTGCCGAATTTACCAGGCCTCGTCCGACGAACTTTCGAGTTATCAGAGAACTCTATGCAATATTGACAACATTGCGTATCAATCTGACTAGAAAATAAACAACACAACCTAAATTTCAATATACACAGTGGAATATGGCCAACAGGCGGCTCAAACTTTAGTGAACGGACTATATGTTATACTTATTATTATTATACGGGTCAAGTTGAGGTGATGTAATTATTTTTATATTTTAACGTTGATTTTGTACTTTTAATGGACCGATAATCCACAAAATAAGCCTTTTTTCATCTTAAGAACGTTTTCTACACGACGAAATCGTACATAGGACAATCGGTAATTCAAATTCCAATGTTTATTTGGAACCCAGTGACAGCTTGTGACGTGTCACTAATCCGGCGTATTGACTATACAAATAGCAATTTTTTTCAGATTCAAACTGCTGAACTGGAACCCGACAGTCCGTTCAGAAACCATCGGTTCCTTGGTCAATCCTCGAGCTCGTGTCATGCTCCAGCATTCTGCCTCTGGCCACAACATAGCGGTACAATACACAAAGTTGTTTCCGACTTTTTTCGGACCTGAGTGTAGAGTCGTCTGCAGGACGTACAGGGACACCCACAAGATGGAATCGATCGAGAATTTTTGGACTTTCGAAGGGGATGAACCTTTGGATAAGAATATGATTGTGAGGGCTTCGCAAGGGGCTGATGTACCGGACCATTATTTGGAGTGAAGATAATATTTGGTTTCGATCGATGATACGTTTTTTATATTTATATTTTTAATTAGTGTATATGCACGTGTTTTATTGTATTTATTTATTTTATTATAAGATTATACATCATGTAACGGGTATTGATTGTAGGCTTTGAGTGTCATCTTTCAGGAATAACGCTGTTAATTTATCTTCAAGGTAATATGAAATCACGAAACGAAATAATCAACTATTCATCCAAACCTGCATCAAAAACTTCATTCTGTTAACATCGGCTATTTGAAGGTTACTATGTTACAAAACACATAATTTTTTCCTTGTCATTAATTTAAAGAATTTTCTTTATCATCCTCTGCTCTATTAGCCTTAACTTTTCTGATGCGATATCTTTTATCTAAAAGAAAAAAGCAACACAATTCTCAATTGCTGCTCTATCCATAATAAAAGAAAAAGTAAGATTACACCGAGATTATCCTGATCGAAAATTCAGTTCCAGAATTTTTATGGTGCAGGTATGGTAAAATGTTGATGATGTTCGTGGAAAAATGGGTAGTCCTCAAAGTCCCTAAAAAAACAGCTTACCATCCTAAGACCTAAAGGCTAGTGAAGATTGAAATAATTCACCAGTTTCTAGCCGATTTCAGTGTTATAAAAATTTCAGAAAGCCCTCTTTCAAAAGCAGGTGCTTTTGAGCGCTCGTTCATTGGTGTTCTGTTAACTATGGCCACAAAATTTTGCATGAGTTTATAAAGAGCATCATGCATGTGGCAGAAAAATTTCATTCCGATTGGTTTCGGTTTGGGAGATATTGAGGAACAAAAATTTTGAATGGTCATACCTTAAGGTCACCAAAATTCCATGAGGTCAACTTCCTAAAAAGAAAATGGCTTTTCAACATTCTGGAGCCTATATCCAATAAGTCAATGAGTGATCATTCGCAAATATGGAAAGACTTTAAGGTCATCAAAATTCTACGAGTTCATCATCCTGAAAAGATGGTTTGCCAACATTCTGGAGCCGATATGCAAATGATTTAATGAGCCATTTTCTTATACAAGTGATCATCCCAAAAAATGGAAAGACCTTAAGGTCATCAAAATTCTACGAGTTCATCATTTCCGATCCAAATAGCCTTTAAATCAATTATTGGACTAAATTGGCCGAATACATAAATTATATTCATTTAAAAGTCCGATCGAGCAAATATTTCATACATGTATATCAATGGAAAAGAATGTAAATAAAGTAAATAACCATCGCCCTCAGTATGTCCTTCCTCTCCACCCCTCGACCTACCGACTACCACATTACACCGCAACAAAAAAAACAATCGAAGATGTTATTAGTTCGGACCGTACTCGGAAACGTGCGATTGACATAAACCAATGACGAATACCAAACGTGCAAAAAAAAACGAACTCACGGTTCGGCAGCGACGTAATCAGAGATAATTTCGGAGTGAACGATCCGTCAAAAAAGCTCTGTGGATCGTCCCGTGGTTCCGTATGACCAGCCTTCACCACGGCAGGATGATGGCTGGGTGGAATTCCGGTGACCTTAACGCCGGTCGATCTTTCCACGAAGGTCATTAACGAAGTGGTGGATGATGATGAGAGGAGTATTCTGATTCACCGCGGTTCTTGGTAAGTAGGAGATTGCACTGAAATCTCGGTGCTGCGTGGAAGAGATTATGTGTGTCATGATATACTGGAATGATCACTCGTACGAGAATATGGCTCATTCGATAATCGAGCTTATCTTCTATATAATGTTGAAAAGCCATTAACTTTTCATCCTGATGAACCCGTGGAATTTTGGTGACCTTAAGGTCTTTCTATATTTTGGAATGATCACTTGTGATCTTGAGATCTTTCCATGTTTTGGAATGATCATCACTTGTACGAGAATATGGTTCATTTAATCATTGAGTATCGACACCAGAAATTTACAAGCCATCATCTCTAGAGGATGATCATCTCGTGGAATTGGCGACCTTGAGGTCTTTTCGTATTTCCACGAAGGTCATTAACGAGATGCGATGGTTGATGAAGTGAGCTTTTGGAATGGTCACTCGTACGAGAATATGGCTTCAATAATCGAGCATATCTTCTGTAAAATGTTGAAAAGCCATTAGCTTTCCATCTTGATGAACCTATGGAATTTCGGTGACCTCAAGGTCTTCCATTATTTTGAAATGATCACTTGTACAAGAAAAATGGTAAATTCAATCATTACATGTTGGCACCGGAATTTCGACAAGCCATCATCTTTTCAGGATGATCAACTCGTGGTATTTTGGTGACCTTAAGGTATTTCCATATTTGCGAATGATCACTGCGAAGTGAACGATCCGTCAAAAAAGCTCTGTGCATCGTCCCGTAGTTCCGTATGACCAGCCTTCACCACGGCAGGATGATGGCTGGGTCAAATTCCGGTGACCTTAAGGCCGGTCGATCTTTCCACGAAGGTCATTAACGAAATGGTGGATGATGATGAGAGGAGTATTCTGATTCACCGCGGTTCTTGTTAAGTAGGAGATTGGATTGAAATCTCGGTGCTGCGTGGAAGAGATTATGTGTTTCATGATATACTGGGTGTTACACGAAGTTGGCTTTTGGAATGATCACTCGTACGAGAATATGGCTCATTCAATAATCAAGCATATCTTCTGTAAAATGTTGAAAAGCCATTAGCTTTCCATCCTGATGAACCTATGGAATTTCGGTGACCTTAAGGTCTTTCATTAGTTTGGAATGATCACATGTATAAGAAAAATGTTGAATTCAATTATTACATGTTGGCACCGGAATATTGACAAGCCATCATCTTTTCAGGATGATCAACTCGTGGAATTTTGGCGACCTTAAGGTATTTCCATATTTGCGAATGATCACTGCGAACTGAACAATCCGTCAAAAAAGCTCGGTGGATGGTTGCGTACAATATTTTTCCGAACTATTTAGAATAACCTCGAGAATAACACTATCGCTGCTGCTTTCCATATTTCATCCCGAAAGGCGATCGAAAAACATGCACACTTTTACAACTGATTTTATACACCTCGATTACACTCAGTCCACTTCCACGGCAAGAAGCAGGGAATTGTGCAGGGAAGTGGGCAGCGCGAGAATGTGACTTCACTGCTGCCTCCCGTTGCCACTCGTGCTGCTCTACGCTCTCTGAATTGGCGGTTTTTCGTACGGTCAAAGTCAAAGGAATTCAACTAGGTTGCTGTCACGATACACAAACACCGGTATGCCGACGCGCATCGAGAGTGACGTCACTGGTGAACATTTCCATAGCATTTGCGTTAGCACTCGAGAGAATTGATTAGAATTTGTTCCTAATATTCCCCCAATGACGTATAGTCCATTCACGAAAGGTTGAGCCGTCGGTTGGCCATGATAGTTTGACATATTCCACTGTGTATATTAAAATTTTAGGTTATGATGTTTATTTTCTTGTCAGATTGATACGCAATGTTGTCAATATTGCATAGAGTTGTCTGATAACTCGCAAGTTCGTCGAACGAGGCCAGGTACATTCGGCAACATTGAATTTATTTTACGTTATGACAGCAAATACTGCCAACTTCAGATAAATGAAGAAACGCCTACTATGTGCTCAACCTTTCGTGAACGGAGTATAGATGCTCGCGACGGACGATTTTAGACCACGAATCTGGCATACCGGTGTTTGTGTATCGTGGTTGCTGTGAAATTTCTTTGTTCGTCGTTGCAGACACTTGGGCGCGAAGGGAATGTTGCAGCAGAGTGACTCACTGCCTCTGATACTGTCGCAGGAGTATTTTGGGAATTATTGCGGACAACGCAAGTGGCAGTAGGAAGGGCTGAGTGTAATTAAGGCTATATAAACTGTGAACCGTTATTTCGTTGCTGAATGGTAGGTAATGGTCAACAACTAGGAAATGCAACTTTATCATAGAAAAAGCGTCCGGGAAGTGGGTACATTTCGGACAAAATCATTATTCAGACTTAAACTCCAATATTTTACAGCGAAACCGAGAGCGATACGTTCCTTCCTCAGCGTATAAATCTAACCGATCTACTACATTATTTCGCAAGAGAAACAAAAGATAGCCGGACCGACGCCATTTACGGAGTATAACCGTTCATCTTTTTACCTTATTATTGACCATTCGAGTAGAAAATGTCGCTGGGACTTTCAGAGAAAAAGAAAACATACCAGATGCTCGAGAATGCAAAGAATGCTAGGCGCTGCAGACGGACTAGTGAAACAGAAAATGCCTTACGACTACACGATCAGATACGGGCTTTCCGAATAGATCTAAATATTGGAACTTTTAAATGGGTAATATCTTATCGAACAACAAAAAATAAATATACCTTGTGGCTCACAGGATCTCCTTTTAATTCTTATGGTATTTACATTATTGATATGAGGGACATTGATTATTATGTTGTCAAGTAAACCAACAGGTCTTCTAAACTCTACATCTTTTTGGGAACATTACACCAGATTGTCCAGAGGTTGAAAAAGCATTTCGAACCCAAATCATCCAATTTTTGCACAACATTGCATGCTAAATAAAGGTTTACCATTAAGAGGTGTTATTTAGGTATTCAAAAAAAATGCCATTTTTCAATATGAATGATCGAATGTTTATTTCATTATAAAAAAGAAGCTATGCCGTTAATAGTGGAAAATAACATCAGGCAAATGACCACCACTACCACGCTTACAGGACCATTTCCTTTTAATGAAATTTTCCATTACCAAATCGCAAAGTGGCTGCCCTATGTCTTCGATAGCCTCACGAATTCCATCTTTCAGGTCTTGAATCGACGCTGGGCTATTGGCGTAGACCTTCTCTTTCACGTGGCCCCAAATGAAGAAGTCGCAAGGTGTAAAATCACAAGATCTCGGTGGCCAATTGTGATCACCTCTTCGTGAGATAAGACGGTCCGGAAACTTTTTCGGTTGTTGATGATCGGCCGGCTTGAGTTCTTGTGTTAACTCAACTTTAGGAGCCTTAAGACCCAAATATTTATGCAAAATACGGTGTAATGACGATTGTTGAATGCCTAATTCCAAAGAACGACGAGGAATTGACAAACCCGAGGACAAACCTGGGTTTTCTTCAACACTGTCGGCTACAGCAGCAATATTCTCGGCTGTTCTTGTCCAAACATCTCGAAATTTTCCACCAATTTCTTTATTGCAGTCCGACAAGGTGCTTCACGACGACCCAAAAATGTTCGAGTTTAACCAACTGTCTCTGCCAAATTTTCATCATTTTTATAGTAAATTTTAATAATTTCAATGCGTTCTTGAACCGTGTATCGGTCCATTTTTATTAATGGCTTAGTTTCTACTTGTCAAATGTCAAAAAAAATGACAGCTTCAAACGTGACATCTACCGAAATAGCAGGCTATTCAACACCTCCCTATGCTTTTTTGATTTGCAATCTCTCACCCTTTACGCCCTACATCCCCAACTTTTGTTTTCAAATCCCATTTGACAAAATCGAATAGAGGTGTAGGGGGTCAGAAATATGAAATTCAAAAAGCATAGCTTCGGCTTAATATGCAAATCACATAAGTCCACTTTTGGCAAATTTGAAAATTTGAGTTATGTCAAGGAGTTTCGTGGGCACCTGTGCATAAATTCACACAAATCCAAAAAAATCTTCTAGCTGACGAAACCCGCAACAACGTTATCTAAGAATATAAAAAAAATCACTTAGGCAAATCCACAAATTTACAGTTTTTTTTTCTCTCCTGTGAACTTTGGGTTTTGGTACTTATGTGATTTGCATATTAGGGCGACGATAGGATAAATTGCTTTTGAAATTGAAAATTGACCGGTGTGAAGATTTACCTTAATAATTCTTCATACAAGAATTAGGTATTAACGAGTTACGTTACCTTACCACTATTTATTTGGGGTAGAATTGAACATCGATTAGAACATCTTTTGGCCTAATATTTCGATTCTAGATTGTGTTAATAGATTTGAATCGATTTCAGTATTATTTGGTGTACTCAATCATGACAAAAATTCAACTAATCTAGGGAAGAATTATACTCAACCATCTAAATTTCGAATAGGTATATTGACCAATCTCAATAATTAGTTATGTATATGACGAAACTTCAAATACTTAAGATCTTCATATAGGTATAAGCGAAATAACTCGCAGGTTCTGATGGATTATTCCCAAAGAAATGTAATAGCAATTTTCCGAAAAAGCTAACAATAAATAACGGTTTGCATACAAAATTACGTCAAGATTCAATTCAAGTCCAAAAATCTAGGTGCGTTTAAAACAATCAACAATAGAGCAGTAGGCAGGTACAATATCTTATAATAGGATTATGTTAATTGTACCTAATTTGACAGCTGAAGAACATCGAATTGTTTCCATTGTTTTGAGGAAAAAACGTTATTCGTTTATAACTGAATAATAGATTAGATCACACAAAAATAAACAGTTATTAGCGAAGACTGCATAAAAGGAAAGAGGACAAAATGTTGCATATAACATTTTTCAAAAGATAATAACATATGCGATGATCACCTTACCACACTATTTGTCAAACTACCGAAATAATATTGTGTAAAAATTGTAGGAAATAAATGCTTTTTATACACAAACAACATTACAGCAATACTTTGCCGATAGCTTGTTATCCGTATACAAAAATCATCAAGTTTTCAAGTAAGTACGTTAGATCATAATAAATAATTTAAACCTCGGAAGAATTATGAGATCTGGTAGGAATTCATCCAAAAAAAAATTCAAAAGAACCAAATCTAATTCGAAGGGTTCAATTTCGAAAACCGCGGACCCAACCGTTCGAACATATTTCTCTTATAAACATAACCAAAAACTACGAATACAAACAAACAGGACTCTTTACCTTTCCTGTCGCTTTTTTGAATCGCAGTGTCGCCTCCCTGATCAGGTCTCTGACAAATATATCCCCATTTCCACATGGCACAACAACTCTTACATTACCAAAACACACAGTCACCTTCATATTTCAAAAATTATATTCACAACAACTCAAAAATTCACAACACGGAACGCCATTTCGCGATCATAGACACTCTCGATTGTCTGTGTTCACCTTTAAACACCTGCCTGACGGTGTTAGTTCGAATTCTAACGTATTTCGGCGAGGGGTATTTTGAATTAAGTCAGATGGTGAAGCGATATGTTATTTACAGTTTTCCACATTGTTATTTTGTCATTTCGCGTTGGGAATAGGAGCATTCGCATTATCATATGGCAGCGAATGCTGAACAGTTAAATAATGCTTTCACTATCTTGGCATTTTACGAACTAAAAATTTCAAACTTGTTTTTCCCCCTCTATTTGTGTTACCTGGTGCGCGCCTACTCCTGTCCTTCCGCATGCTCCGTAACAGGAATTCTTTACGAATCGAGTTTTCTTTCATTCTTCTATCTGGGACACGTTTTATGACAGTTGGCAGCACTTTGAATCGAAATGATACAAATAGGGATTAGATTCAATCGATAATATTCGTATTACTTCCTCTATTTGACTCAAATTCGTACTTTGACTTCTTTTGTGCATGGCTCACATCTGTTGTGATACCTGATCCTAAGTTACGTTATACGTTACCCCTTCTTTTTCTTGTGCGTTGAATGGCGCGAGTAACCAACAAATATTCATCCAATTTTTAAACATCATTACAGTGCGCCAACTGTTGGATTAGAATGGTAAATAACAAAGGAATGCAGTTCCTTTATTACTGCTACCTAGCGGACAGGTAAAAAACTAAGCGTATAAACATAGGATCACCCCCTCTCTTTTCCTCAAGATTTGATCTGATGACTCAAAGGAATTGTACGTGATATAGCTGAATAACGAATTTATCATTCTTCAAATATGTAGTTGGAGGTTTATTCACTTATGTTTCTAGGAAATTATTCTAGGCTGCACATACTTCGAAACAGTTTTGCAATGTCCTGATGTCATATTAATTGTTTGCAAATAAAGAAAATAATTTTATAGTTCGTCATTTGAGTTCACTTTTCAATACCTAACAAAATCCAGTTTTCATAGAGATTTAAGAATACAAGCGAGCCGACAATTTCAAAAAACTTCTACAATAAGTCGGAAGCATTCGCACACTCGTAGATTTTAGGAAAAAATATAACATTGTAGATATCCTAAGAACTATAAGTCTGACATCAGTGACGTCACACATTTTCTACAACTTATTGAGCTTGGAATCTCCTTCAATTTGCAATAAAAAATAAGTTAAATATCGCATCAATAGAATTTGATAAAAAAAGCTCTCTACACAGGGTGTTTGTGAATAAGTCTGGCAAACTTCAGGAAGTGATTCCGTTATTGTTATTTTCAACTCCTAATAATAAAGTTATGGGATAAAAAAAATGTGTGAGTAACATCTACTTAATGTATCATATTATGTATAATTTTATGACTCGGTGTATTTTAGGACCCCTAAAAAACCTAAAAACTGTCAACTAGTCATCGCCTTCCAAAGGCTGTAGCTTGAAAGGGAGGTCGATTTCGAAAAAATTTATATGAACTACCCCTGCTTATTTTCATCGAGGAATCATCTCCCTCATTCAAACGCATCTTAATTCAAGAAAAAACATCAGAGTTTATGAATATGATGTAAATCTCGCGAAATAATGAACGTTTAAAAAGTTCCAACTAAAAATACCCTTCGCCCCCCCAAATGATTCGATTGTGCTTGACATGAAAGAAATGCACTCAATCTAACCGATGCGTATTTTTGATATTAGCCAATATGTACTTTATGTGACTCCGTTTTGCGAATATGTGGCAAAAAGTGTGGACAGGACGTCATCTTCAAAGGGCTCTAGCTCCTTAACGAAGCAATTTTGCATTATATGATTTGGGTCGAATCTGTCTAAAATACGATCTATAATGTCCACTAGAAGTTTGTCAGTCTAATTACGGGACACCCTGTATATATATGGCATAATGTTATTATTTTTTCATGCAAAACCACCTCCTGAAATGGAGTGGCAATTAATTCAGTAAAATCCTGTATAGGATCTGCAGTTAGGGACCTGCGAATCAATTTTTTTCCATCACAATATAATGGCTTCTCCCTCATTTTTCTACCCCTTCGCCTTTAATGAAGAAATAGTGCTACAGGAATAAATACAAATAGATGTGAATATCATTTAATATCGAAAAAATGCTGATTTTATTTATTTGTCAATTGCAATTAAGTAACATTGAAAATCAGTATGTTTTGCATATAACCGATATGAAAATTTGATCTGTGTCAATTTCTTCTGAAAATCGGATCGTTGAAAGGCTACATTTTGCTTAACTGCTCAACATTTTATGTAATCGTTCGTATTTAACATAACAATAATATTTCTCATCAATTATTTAACAAATTAAAAAAAAAATTTGAGGAAACATACCTATAAGCAAAATGTTTCACAATACAAAATTCAGTTGGTGAGTATGAGAAGAAAAAATAGGAACGATAAAGTAGGAACGATAAAGATATTGCATACGTAAAATGAAATCAAACTTATGTGAAGTCTGCAGTCAAACTTATTCGATTTGGAGAAGCTATCTTCCTGCTAATAATATAAACAAACTGTAAAGTATAGATTATCATAACGAATCAAAAGTGAACTACATTATTCAAATTACAATTTTAGTTGACTCTTCCCAAATATAGTTGAATTTAACCATTTAACCCCTGTTGATTTCCTAAAAATCTATTTTCCATACCATTTGCACAAATAATATTTGATCGTTACATAAGTTTTTTACCAGAGCTCCTGGTTAAAATCGAATTTAATCTTCATTACAATTTAATATTAATATATTCATATAACTTGTTGATTTACATATTCATCTTTTCATTTCGAAACGATTATAACATCTACAGAGGCTACTCTACATTAATAGATACAATAAATTACATGAATTAGGCGTAACTTATCTCGATAATGATACCAATAAATGGTACCATTGATTGGACGGCATTTTTTAAGGGTTCCTTATACCATTATATATACAACTTATACTATCTATTATTCGCTAAAGTATATGAAACTAATGAAACGAGTGCAAAAAATATTAACTTTATCATTATGGACTAAATATGGAGTTATCCTACATGATTATAAATGGCTAATAATGAGATATACAACTGTTTAAACATGATATTCAAGAAAAAATCCAGGAAACTATTGATTGTTATTATTTTATGTTTGAGGTTACGAAAAGAAAAGTTTGAGTAAGGCATTTGACTTGAAATACTAAATGGTATTTTTTGCCACTAATGAAATTACATATTTCTTTTTAGTGAGATTGAGGCAGGGGTTAAAGAGAAATTAAAATTTCTATTGAAAAGACCTAAGCAAAATTGAAAGCGTTTCAGTGCACTTTTACATTACATTTCAAATAATGAATGATTCAATTGATAGTTTGAAGGTTTAGGTGTTACGAAGCCATTTTTATTGAGCAAAATATCCACTATTCTTTTCTTAGGATTTGTAATTTTCATCAGCGAAACAAAATCCTTTCATCTTTTTTCTTTCCTCGATTTCCAAATACTCGATCATTTTCACTTCCTGGTGCACTGAAAATATCAATACTTGACACTCACCACCAAAATTAATTACAGTATCTGTTATCACTCACCAGAATTCAAAAATATTTTGAAGCACATCATAATTATGTCTAAATGAGTAATTCAAAAGAAATATTACATGAGTATTTCAGGAATAAAGAGCAAGTTTCTGGTCTTGTCTTCCATTGCGGTAACAATATATCCTGCAAGGTTGTTATGGTGATTTCAATGGCAACATTTCGATGTGTTATATTAATGGAATTCGATTAACACTTTGACGGTGAACGCTGGATTTCTGTGATTTTTTCTCCATTCTTGCTCTTTCTCATCATTGTAATATTGAGAATTATCATCAGACTGAAGCTGAATCATTCAAAATTAAAACCAAATAATGTAATATGTCCGAGCTATCCACACAAAACTCTAATTTATTTAACAATTTGATTCATCTTGCAAATAATGTTTCTTCGAAAGTAGAAAAGTTTTTATTAGTTCAATCAGCGAGTTTATTAATGACGGCGATTAATGGTTAACATATTTTAACGCGTCAAGAAAAGATTCCGACAGTATAACTGCTTCGCCAACTTCTTCCCACCTGTTTTTGCTCCAGATTTGCATCAGCGTACTCCTTCAAAGTTTTTTATATAGTGCAGGTCTTTTCTGCACTTCTCCTATCAAAGTTTCAAGGCCAAAGTAAGGAGCGATTAAGAAACCGACAAAACTATCGGCCGACAAAAAATCTGCAGTCTGCAGAGACCCTACATAAGGTCTAAATAGGAAAACAAATTGAACAGGACAATAAGCTTGAATCACTTGAGTTGTGGAAAACTTTATAGAGCAAGCCTTCAAATAAAAAAAATCACAAATAAAAGGCTGCTTTGAGTGTCCATTGGACACAAATAACACACCAAACTTCTTCATTCTTTCCAAATTCTCCGCACACAAATATATCTTCATTGACGTCCTTGTGTCCTTGTCGAAATCGCCGTTTTTCTCCACAAGATATTCCTTCATTTTCTCTAACTTCCTCATAATTGTTCGAGTGTGCTGATCTCTTTTTTCTTGGTTCAGAAATTGCAATGTTTTCATCAAAAACATTTCTTTTCCCTTTTTAGTATTTTGTATTATTTTTCGATTCTTTTGATTTTAATGCTTTTTTAAGAGCCATGTAAGTCAAACTTATAGTCCGTTCACTAAAGTTTGTGCGCATAGTAGGCGTTTGTTTATTTATCTGAAGTTGGCAGTACTTGCTGTCATAACGTAAAATAAAGTCAACGTTGCCGAATGTACCCGGCCTCGTCCGATGAGCTTGCGAGTAATCAGAGAACTCTATGCAATATTGACAACATTGCGTATCAATCTGACAAGAAAATAAACAACCTAACCTAAAATTTCAATATACACAGTGGAATATGCTAAGTTTCCATGACCAACCGACGGCTCAACCTTTCGTGAACGGACTATACAGAATGTTGCCATTTTTGTTTCGTTTGTAAAAAAAATTTTCGTTGATGTTAGCATTGTTTAAGGAGAAACAAATAAACAATGGATGTTTGAAAGAAACAGTAGTGACGATTTCAATAGAAACATCGGAATTATAAAATAGGCACAAAACTCTAAGTTAACTGAACGTATAATCAATAGCACAGAAAACTGTTTTCACTCACAAAACGACAGAGCTCTATATATTATAAATCTTTTCATTCTAATATGCAACCTACAATAGATATACAAGTTCTGTGGTTGCCAATATACAGAAACTTCCTGGCCGGTATAACCCCGCTGACCGGGATTCCCCGACCTTCTCCTAAATAAGAAAGAGAATGAATATACTGATTAACCCCTAGCAGAGACAGAGACTTGTCTCTGCCCCTAGGCTTCATTGCAACCCTACAGATGCTATCTTAGACTCTTCCTTAGTCTAAGGATGCTATCAAAGCTTGTGCGAATTAGAAGAGTCAGTTGTGTTCTTGGTATAGTTTTTATTCAATGTGGGAAGAAAGAAAGAACAAAAGTTAATTATTGAAATAAATAAACCAGAAAATATATGATAAATGATCAATTTTAAATGTTCAACATGAACATTATATTTTCTAAACTCCTACAAACATGGGTCATCATGGCGTCGTCTAGATGAAGGTAATGGTTCACTGTATTGTTGTCTGCTTTTGATGATTCCCATTCCCGTTTTTGCTATCGTATCTTCATATTCAGATTTGCCGGTTCTAGGTGCAAACCACTCGTCCACTAATGTTGGAGTTCTACTGAAAGTTACAGTAGGACACACATCAATTGCTGGCCTAGGGAAAGCATGGTATCTGAAGATATGGGGGTCTCTGAATCCATGCCCTATTCCTATGGATTCTGTCTTCACTGGAACCCCAACAGGTGAATCAATATCAGCCTGCAACTTTCTATATTTCACTAGATTAAGACCTCGCTTGGTATAGTCTGTTTGATAGATGGTTTCCATCTTAACGTCGTCTGTATCAAAAGGGTGATCGAGAACTTCACCAAAGAGCAGAGCCATTTGGTTTTGTTTTGTTACCCTAAATAAGATAGATGGTGAATATACTGATTAACCGCTAGGTTTCATTGCAACCCCACAGATTCTATCAAAGCTTGTGCGAATTAGAAAAGAGTCAGTTGTGTTCTTGGTATAGTTTTTATTCAATGTGGGGAGAAAGAAAGAACAAAAGTTAATTATTGAAATAAATTAACCAGAAAATATATGATAAATGATCAATTTTAAATGTTCAACATGAACATTATATTTTCTAAACTCCTACAAACATGGGTCATCATGGCATCGTCTAGATGAAGGTAATGGTTCACTGTATTGTTGCCTGCTTTTGATGATTCCCATTCCCGTTTTTGCTATCGTATCTTCATATTCAGATTTGCCGGTTCTAGGTGCAAACCACTCATCCACTAATGTTGGAGTTCTACTGAAAGTTACAGTAGGACACACATCAATTGCTGGCCTAGGGAAAGCATGATATCTGAAGATATGGGGGTACCTGAATCCATGCCCTATTCCTATGGACTCTGTCTTCACTGGAACCCCAACGGGTGAATCAATATCAGCCTGCAACTCTCTATATTTCACTAGATTAAGACCTCGCTTTGTGTATTCTGTTTGATAGATTGTTTCCATCTTTACGTCATCTGTATCACAAGGGTGGTCGAGAACTTCACCAGAGAGCAGAGCCATTTGGTTGTTACCCTAAATAAGTAAGAGGATGAATATACTGATTAACCCCTAGGCTTCATTGCAACCCCACAAATGCTATCAAAGCTTGTGCGAATTAGAAGAATCATTTGTGTACTTGGTTATAGTTTTTATTCAATGTGGGAAAAAAGAAAGAACAAAAATCAATAATTAAAATGAATTAACCAGAAAATGTTTGATAGATAATCAATTTAAAATGTTCAACATGGACATTATCTATATTTTTTAAACTCCTACAAACATGGGTCATCAAGGCGCCGGCGCCGTCTAGATGAAGGTAATGGTTCACTGTATTGTTGCCTGCTTTTGATGATTCCCATTCCCGTTTTTGCTATCGTATCTTCATATTCAGATTTGCCGGTTCTAGGTGCAAACCACTCATCCACTAATGTTGGAGTTCTACTGAAAGTTACAGTAGGACACACATCAATTGCTGGCCTAGGGAAAGCATGGTATCTGAAGATATGGGGGTCCCTGAATCCATGCCCTATTCCTATGGATTCTGTCTTCACTGGAACCCCAACAGGTGAATCAATATCAGCCTGCAACTTTCTATATTTCACTAGATTCAGACCTCGCTTGGTGTAGTCTTTGATAGATTGTTTCCATCTTTACGTCATCTGTATCACAAGGGTGGTCGAGGACTTCACCAGAGAGCAGAGCCATTTGGTTGTTACCCTAAATAAGTAAGAGGATGAATATACTGATTAACCCCTAGGTTTCATTGCAACACCACAGATGCTATCAAAGCTTGTGCCAGTTAGAATAATAAGTTGTGTTCTTGATATAGCTTTTATTCAATGTGGTGAAAAAGAAAGAACAAAAATCAATAATTAAAATGAATAAACCAGAATATATATGATAGATACTCAATTTTAAATGTTCAACATGAACATTATATTTTCTAAACTCCTACAAACATGGGTCATCATGGCGTCATCTAGATGAAGGTAATGGTTCACTGTATTGTTGCCTGCTTTTGATGATTCCCATTCCCGTTTTTTGCTATCGTATCTTCATATTCAGATTTGCCGGTTCTAGGTGCAAACCACTCATCCACTAATGTTGGGGTCCTACTGAAAGTTACAGTAGGACACACATCAATTGCTGGCCTAGGGAAAGCATGGTATCTGAAGATATGGGGGTCCCTGAATCCATGCCCTATTCCTATGGACTCTGTCTTCACTGGAACCCCAACAGGTGAATCAATATCAGCCTGCAACTTTCTATATTTCACTAGATTCAGACCTCGCTTGGTGTAGTCTGTTTGATAGATTGTTTCCATCTTTACGTCATCTGTATCACAAGGGTGGTCGAGGACTTCACCAGAGAGCAGAGCCATTTGGTTGTTACCCTAAATAAGTAAGAGGATGAATATACTGATTAACCCCTAGGTTTCATTGCAACACCACAGATGCTATCAAAGCTTGTGCCAGTTAGAATAATAAGTTGTGTTCTTGATATAGCTTTTATTCAATGTGGTGAAAAAGAAAGAACAAAAATCAATAATTAAAATGAATAACCAGAAATATATGATAGATACTCAATTTTAAATGTTCAACATGAACATTATATTTTCTAAACTCCTACAAACATGGGTCATCATGGCGTCGTCTAGATGAAGGTAATGGTTCACTATATTGTTGCCTGCTTTTGATGATTCCCATTCCCGTTTTTGCTATCGTATCTTCATATTCAGATTTGCCGGTTCTAGGTGCAAACCACTCATCCACTAATGTTGGGGTCCTACTGAATGTTACAGTAGGACACACATCAATTGCTGGCCTAGGGAAAGCATGGTATCTGAAGATATGGGGGTCCCTGAAACCATGCCCTATTCCTATGGATTCTGTCTTCACTGGTACCCCAACAGGTGAATCAATATCAGCCTGCAACTTTCTATATTTCACTAGATTAAGACCTCGCTTGGTGTAGTCTGTTTGATAGATTGTTTCCATCTTAACATCATCTGTATCACAAGGGTGGTCGAGAACTTCACCAGAGAGCAGAGCCATTTGATTGTTGAGTTCTTCGAGTTCTTTATAGAGCATGTTTTCTTTTTTTGCCAGCATTCGGTATCTTCCCATTTGAGGGTCATACAAATGAGCATCACAATGGCAGTATGGTTCTACCAGCTTCGCAACATAGAAATTATTGGGTTTAGTTCTTTGAGGAGGTTGTGATGGCCTACTGGTGAGCGGTTTTGGATATGGCCATGTGTAGTCGTTTTTGTTGATGGTGACGTAAGCATCGTTTCCGACAGTCATGGTGGATGGGCGATTAACAAATCACAACACGAAGGAATTTTGATGAACTTGAAATTTTCAGAAATCTTGAAGGATAATTCGATTCACATCAAAATTGTCAAATGAATGACATTGTAAATGAAGGAAGTTCTTATTATATACTGATGATTACTCCCAGGCTTCCTTGAAGCCCCTCACAAGCTATTAAGCTTAAGAAAGCTAGTGTAATCAGTTGTGTTCTGTGTAGGCTTTGTTACAGCCATTCTTTGATATAAATTATCCTTTTTTCGCGACTTCTATATGAACCTTCGCTCTTCAAAAAAATTTCCACTGTCATGTTAAATCAAATGCGCTGATAAGCATTTTAAATATATGTTCAAATCATAATAAAACACAGGGGAGTCTAAAAAGTAACCTTATATGAATTTATGTTTATTACAATATTACAATTACACATAAGATTACATGTTAGGAACTTAATCCAGACAAGGGTTTATAATGTTCATATAGTTATTTCACGTATTTCGCACTATTCTGTTGCACAATGTTGATGCCAAATCCAAGTTTTTGAGTTATTTCCGTTTTTAGGTAGAAATTTCCAACTACTTCACTGAGACTGGTTAATCTTTATGTTCAGAGAAGGCTGAAACATGGACCTATAATACTAAGTATTATAAATCTATGGGCTGAAATCCATCCATAGTTGAGATGTTGAAAACTTTTTCTTTGTCATACTTCGGACTTCTGTAGATCTGTCATGTTGCTAACCTCAATTTTTCAAAGACATAAAAATTCTTATTAGTTTATGAATTTTACTTGATTTTCCTTCTGTAATTAAAATATCAAGGGGATCACCTTTTAAAAAACCTCAATGCTTGTCATAATTTGAAAAAACACATAATTTGAAATTCATACAATTCAAGAAATCAAAAAATGGATCCTTCAGTTGATGTATCAACAGCAGAATCCTCTGCTAGCTCTGGGTATACTCTTGTCTTATTATCCATTATTTATGTTTTGATATGTAAATTTTGGCAGGGAGAAACAAGCAATGACTGTACTAATGCGGCAAAAGAACCATACTTATAATTGGACAGATGTTACCAATGAGTTTATGAGTTCTGTTAAAGGTAAATATTCAGATGTTCTTGTATTCCTACAGTTTTATGAATTTTCCTTTAGATCTAGCTTTGGGAGAGCTTCTACATGATGATATGTTTGGGCTCTTCGAGGCAATGTCCGCAATTGAGATGATGGATCCTAAAATGGACGCTGGAATGATGTGCAATAGAGGTTTTAAACATATCATGGATTTCGATGAACAAGTGAAGGTAGTAAATATAAAACCTTTTCCTGAACTCTACGTTTAGTCATGAAATATATAATTCAGCAGTGAGTTTTCAGCAAAATATTTTGAAACTGAATGATTTCACTAGTGAAGAAAGGATAGGTATAATCGATACTACATTGGCTTGCATTGTTTCATGGCTTGAAGGGCATTCGTTGGCTCAAACAGTTTTTATTAACCTGTATTTGCACAAGCCCTATTTGATCGAGGACAAAATTATGAAAGTATTTTCATTAGCTGTATATAAGCTTGTTGAAATCCTCAAAGATTATATACAGAGGTATGTTGAATATCATTGGAAATTGCACTTAGTATATTGGTTTTAATTGAACATGGTTTCAGAGCTATGGTATATGAAGAGGAGGATTTTCAGCCTATGCAGTATGGATATTACTTAGTCCCTGACATTTCCGAACAAAGAATGTCGGGAATGCTGAGAGAAATTGAAGAGGAACTTTCTAAAAAGCAGAAGACATGTGTAGATAATGTGAGTTTGAAATATTTCAGGATGAAATGATATATTATTTAACTAAAAGTACCAAATTAAGTCTTGTATACAAATATTTTCAGCTTTTTGTCATAAATATTAGGTCATTTTACTGAACATAACATTCATTGAACAGTGAAATGTTGTTTACAATATTTAGGTCAAATGATTCAGATTTTGTCACAGATTTATTGCTGTTCAACATCTGAGTCCTATTCTAACTTGATGATTTCTCATAACAAATTTAATTTTTTCCAGGCGGAATTAATTCAAGCCGAATATTCTCGAATCAAGTTTATCAAAGCCCTTTATCAATCTTTACTGGCTTTACGTAAAGAGAACCAATTGGGTAATGTTGATAATATAAGATTGTTGAATACTGCTCTAGAAATGCTACAACATGTGAAGAATACTGTGGATATTGGAATAGAGGGGATAGAAGGTAAAGAGCCATTTGATTTCAAATAATTTGTATAAAGATATTGTTGCTTAAAGTAACACAGCATTATCCCTTCAATCGTAAAAATGCTATTATATATTTTCTGAATTGAAAAATTCGAATGAATTATCCAGTAAAATAGGAGTTATACTGATTCGGAAATTAACATTGGAAATATAAGATATTCAATGCATCAGAGAGAGAGAGATATATATGCTATGTTTCGCTTTCATTTGACGCGATGGATGGTTTGCCATCACCAAATAACCTTGCAAAAAGTGATCAAAATTCATGCAATTTATAAATCATTTCAGACGGAAAATCAAGTATGTTGGGATTTGAACCCATGATAAATCAAAGACTGCTTCCACCAACTTTTCCAAGATATACGAAAATCAAACCAAAGAAAGAAGCCTTAATTTATTTTGAAGAAATGCTAGATAGGCTCAAAATTGTTTGTAGATTATCAACAACTAATGGCTTGAATCAAGTATTGGTGAGATATTTGTTTAAAACATTTTTCAGGTTATAAAGTAATTTATTTTCAATTCAAGGATTTCTTCATCGAATACAGCAAAACTGGTCCATGTATTTTGTCAAGATCTGCATTACAGTTAGTATTTCCAGGTAAGGAGACCTTGTCTTATTCGATTCGAATGAAAGATTTCGTTTTTAGTGAACAATAGTAAATTTATGAAGGAACAACTGAAGG
Source organism: Propylea japonica (assembly GCA_013421045.1). Taxonomy (NCBI): domain Eukaryota; kingdom Metazoa; phylum Arthropoda; class Insecta; order Coleoptera; family Coccinellidae; genus Propylea; species Propylea japonica. The sequence continues at coordinate 49,286,916 of CM024245.1, forward strand.
ATGCTGTTAAAGCTTTCATAGCTCCACCTTCTTTGACTGTTAAAAGTCTTCTAGGAAATGCTCAGGTTTGTCATTCTCTTGTATAAATAAAATATAATACGTTTCCGAAATTTCTAAACAGAAAACCATAGTTTTTGGATACTTTATGCAGGCTCACGTTATGAACTTGATTAATCTTAAAACAATATGACAAATTATTCCAATTCCCATTGGAGAGAAAAACATTCAGATATTATTACAACAAGCCTTTCGAACTGCTGCAATCTTGAAATTTAGATATATAACTTAAAATTTCGAATTATTAGTTTAGTAATTGTCTGCTATAATATGTTACAAATAAATTGAAGAAATCAACTACTGAACCTTAGCTGGAAAAGTATAAACATGAAGAATGTGAAGAATCACATATATTCGCTATGGGTTCTTATGGTTTACAGATTATCTTTGGGCTATATGATAAGCATTTCCATGTAATAAAGCAACGTATTTTATTCTAGTTTCCATTCTTAATAACTTAATTTCCGCATGTCCATCAGGCAAAACAGTATGTAGATTCATTTCTCATACATTGTGTGAGGCCATTCTCCAGTTTTCTACAACTTTGTGGTCACAATAGGGCACGTCAAAGAGATAAGTTGGCACATCTCCTCGAAGACTTCAGTAATTTGCAAGATGAGGTGAGAATTATGGAGAGAAAAAATATATTTTGTTAATTCTCTATTTTTCCAGGCGGAAAGAGTCGACGCATTTCTTCATAATATTGCAGCAAGCTCTAATGTATCTCGACAGCATTTAGCTTGTTTTGGTACCTGGATCTTATATCATACTTTAAGAATCATGATTATGTATCTTCTAACTGGATTTGAATTGCAACTTTACATCGCTCATGAGTTTTATTATATTTATTGGTAAGTAAAACATTGGAAGTTGATCCTATTTTGAATAATTTTGTTACTCAGGTATCTATACGAATTTCTTTATGGATGGTTGATTTCTGCTCTTACTAGAGCTGATAGTTTCTTAGTTGAGAATGACCTGATGAACGAATCTACTAAACAAAAGAGTGCGAACAAAAAGAAGCCTAAGCACAAAAGAAACCTAGACCGTACATGAAAGACATTGCATATTATCAAGCATTGCAAAACATGTGTGGAGGATATTACAAGGTATGTTACTGCCTGTATCTATACCACGAGACAAAAATGTCAAAAAAAATTTGTTGTGAAAATATCGAATTCAATTATTTTGGATACACCCATTAAAATATATAATCACCTGAAAATGTTTTCTAGGCCCTGCTGGCATTCCGCTTCGAAGGGAAACTTCAAGTGCCGAACCCTCAATTTGATTGTGAGCAAGTGCGTTATGAACATCGATTTGCCCCATTCCAAAATCTCCTGACTCCACCGCCTGTGCAATATGCCGAATTTCGCGAGATGACATCATTGCAAAATTTCCAGCACCAACCAGTAGATAGTACTTATCTTTATATAGGAGGTTGCAAACATTTTCACCAGGCGAGGCAACTTTTGGAGACAATTCCGCAAGAAAGTGAAGTAGTGGAGTTAATTAAAATTTGCAAGACCAACTTCATTGTTTTGAAGCTGCTGGCAGGTGGCCATAAAAAGGATTCTAATAGTCCACCTGAGTTCGTGTTCGATCAGTGTAAATACTTCCCTATCATAAAACTTGTATAGTGAATTTTGTAGCAATCTCTAAGATTTTTTTGATTCTTGGGATTAATTTAACTCTTTTTTGTTTGAATATATATATTAAATCTCCTGTATTGTTGAATTTTTATTAATACAAAGATAAAAAAAAACATTCCTTGTTTATTTTATTGACTATAATGAGGACATTAATTAGCGGACCCGACAGACCTCCATTACATTTCGAGTATACAAACAAATTCATTCAAGTCGATCCAGCTGCTCAGTTTATATAAATAAGCCAGATACCGACTGCAGCGCCATCTGCCGGCCTAATTTGTGAATATAAACCATCCAGGGCGCCACCCAAACGCGTACAACAAAATTCAATCCGTTAAGCAGGAGACAACACACGTACACTAGATTTACAGTTTTGGGATTCACGCCGGAACATACGATATTCAATACATTAGAGTTTTGCCGTGCAGTTGGACAGTGGTATACTCGAACGATATACGTGCTATGTTTCGCTTTTGTTTGACGAGATGGATGGTCCAATGCACAAATAATATGATTGTCTCTCTCAAATCGACTAACACGGGTAGTACGACGCAGTGAGTCAATGCGTCAGTCAGGCTGCGCGTAATACTCTATGCGAGTACTGGAGGTTTCCTACCATACTGCTCGATTAAGCCACTCTCAACAATGAGAGAGACCAAACCTGTGTATAAAAGTTAAAATCATTCAGTGTCGTGTTTGGTCATCAGTAGCCAAGAGTAAAGTCCTGAGCTATATTGTGCTACAACTACACAATCATATCTTGAATATTGAGCTAATAATCCTTTCCAAAACACTAAGCATTGGTCCAATTTGGCATTGATTACTACAAAGCGCTTTCGAAAGTCAGGGCTAACACTGCTCTGATGGGCAATATCTAAAGGTAATTCGAAATAGTGAATCTCCATATAAGGTATTGATTACATCAGTTTTTAAATAGTGCACTATTTTATTGATCAATAAGTTAGTGAATAAATAGAATAATTTACAAATAAATAAAAAATATCACACATAATCTAGACTAGAAAAAGTTACTTAAATTGCACAAAGAGTATTAGTATTCTCTTGCAGCCACAATATGAATTTCAATAAAATTATCACTTTAAAAAATTAAATATGAGTATTTATACATAAGAGTATTAAATAAATTAAAATCTCGAAAAAAGACATTCAGCCTATCCTTGAAATTATTGCGATTTTAAGCTTTTATACGGAAGGCTCTCTTATTGCACAAAATGTAAGAAGAAATATATCATATAAAAAATTAGTCATATTTCTTCCACAGAGTTGTTACTAATTCAATTATATTCTACACTTGTAAATTAAATAATATGCTTGAATATAGCTCTAAGTTAGTGAACTATTAAATAGATACATATACATACAAAACAGCACCAAATTTAGACTATCTCAAATATTCCAAATTTGCTACCGATATTAAGGACTTATGGTTAATTTATTATTGCAATTTGAATAATTTAAGCAAATAAACATTTTGTTACAAGCTTTCAAAAAATGATCAGTGGGTTAAGTATTTCTACGGAGATCTAGTTGATTTTATTGAAGACCTCGATTGAGATCTTGAGAAAGGGCTGGCAGATCTCGAAGTTGACCTTCTCTTGTACCAAGGGCTCAAACTGCTGCAGCTACTTCTTGAAGAAAGGGAACTAGGAGTTTGCCGATGATATGGGATTGGTCTCTTCCTTGCGCTAGTTGGCGATTTTAGTTAGGTTAGAATTGTTAGTAATGTTAGATCACTAAACATTAATGGGCTACCTACTACAAGTTTCAAGCCATGATCATGACCAAAATTAACTTTGCAAAAAATCAACTTATAATATGTTATCACAGAAACAAGAATGTGTAATTTCTCCATTATGTTAAAACATGATATTAATGAGACACTCTGAAGTCTCAATTTCAGTGAAGAGAAAAATTACTCAATCTCGGGTCATGCAAAAAAAACAAAATCATGCAAACACTTACCTCATGAAAATAAAACTTCAGAAGCTGCTATTCAGCCAACTCATAAACAAAACAACTATGATAATAAACATTTATTTATTTCAGAATATCTACAAATGAAAAAAACAGGGTGAATGCAAAAAAGTGATACAGTGAAATATAATTCCAACTTGCTAAACAACTATGACAATTAAATTTTGTATAAATTAAAGAAGCCGAAATTTATTTGAATTTAAACCTAGCACTAAGTCAACACCAATTCCTACCTTGTTATTCTTCTTCTATCAAGAAAGGATGGTGAACCATGCCTTCGGGGTATAGATGGTGATCTTGACCTGGAAGAACGACTTGAAGACGAAGATGATGAGGAAGAACTTGAATATGATCTTGACCTTGAACGAGACCCTGATGATTTGGACCAACTGCTATTAGATGACGACGAACGGCTTCTACTTCTTGAACTAAAAAAAAATTATATGAACAATAAATTACCCCCATTTTAACAGAAAAAAAATGGAATAGGTAGTTGAAACATACCTGCTCTTTGATCTAGACGAACTTCTGGATCTAGATTCTTTCTTTTTGGCAGCTGAGGATATTTTTGCAATGGGAGATCTCGTTCTTGATTTACTCTTTTTATCTAGTGAAGACGTTCTTTGTCCGGACACACTCCGAGCGTTTCTTGAAGAGGCCCTGCTTGCGCTTTTAGCCTCTTTTCCAGAATAAATATCAAAAATATCTTTAGCAATTTTACTTTGTACAGGACTCTTAGAAATATCTCTCTTTAATGGTAAAACCTTAATATCAAAAACATTTGGTTCAATTGCTTTTTTCTCATGAATAGGACTCGATTTTCTTGCTTCCATCAATTTGTGCAAACGTTCTTCATGTTCTGATTTGCCTTTCTGAATTTTTTTCTCAAGGACATCTTTAGCTTTAGCTGCCAGATCAGATTTTAGCATACGTAACATTTTCAAATCCTTATCTTCAATTTCTTCTTCTCTATCCAAATCATCTGCTGGAATTTCATCTTCTGAAGAAGAGGGCCTCAACTTAACAACTGGCAGAGGTTTTGCTGATTTTTCATTGTTTTTCTTCTCATAAGACTGCCTTGACGATTTTTTTGTGTCTGCTTCTGATTGGGAGCTTTCTGAAGAACTTCTGCTTCTTTTTGATACTCTTGGTGGAGTAACAGATCCCTTCTTGTATTTGTCCAAACTCTTATCCTCATGCTTTCGTTGTGTTCTTTCAATACTCCGTTCTTTCAAAAACTTTTTCTCTGGGCTTCTTTCTCTTTCTTTCTCATAATCTATGCTTTTGTCTCTTTTAGACTTATCATATTTTTCAACTTTATTAGACTTTGATCTACTTCGTGACCGTTCTTTCTCACTTTCCCTATGACTTGATTTTTTCTCATATGATTTTACTAGTTCAGGAGACTTTGTTCTTTCCCGTTTTACTATTTCTCTACTATAATTGCGTTTTTTCTCTTCTGATTTTTGTAATTCTGGAGATCTCGATTGTTTCTTTTCATGTTTGATTTCTTTTTTCTTTTTATAGCTCGATAGTTCCCTTGATTCACTACTCCTACTTCGGCTCCTACTTTTACCATTTCTTTTAACACTTCTTGAATATTCTTTTTTGTTTTTTTCATTATCCTTTGAATACCTTTTAGTGTCTTTTGTTTTCTCACTGGATCTACTCCTCTCTGGACTGTAGTTTCTTTCTTCTCTACTGTATCTTCCTTTATCTTTTGCCCTTTCCTCATCTCTGGTTTTATAGGAATGATCATATTTCCTAGAAGCGTCTCTTCTCTTATATTTTTCATCATCACTTTCATATTTATTTTTGTTATTTCTATTGAATGGGGGAGATCTTGAACGACTAGATGTTCTTCTCAAGTTCTTTTTTGTTTCATAATCTTTATCTTCTACACTAGATGATCGTCTAGAGACTTCAGTCTTTTTAATTTTATCATATCTATTCTGTTTTTTTGTAGGCGTAGTGGATCGAGACTTTCTACTGGAATTGCGGTAACTTTTCTTGTATTCGGAATCTTTCTTTCTTCTATCATCCACCGACGATTCTTTATCAGGTGATTTCGAACGTTGTTTCCGTCTGTACGATGGTGACCTCGACCTGGATTTCTTTGACTTTCTTGATTCATGAGGGGATACAGATTTTTTTTTGTGTGAGTTCTTTTTTGTTTCCACTGAATTTGACCTCGATCTTCTGCTACTTCTTTTACTTTGCTGATCATATTTTTCCTTCAATTTTTTGGGCGACTTACTTCTTCTTTCTTTAGAAATTTTCCGTTTTTCTGGAGATAAAGATCTTCGTCTTCCTTCTCTCTTTTCTACTTCTGGAGAATAATGTTTCTCCTTCCTAGAGTCTCTTCTAGACTTTTCTATTGATCTACTTCTTTCCCTCTTCTTCTCTGGTTTCAACTTCTTGTCTGAAATACTAAAAAAATTTATAAGTATAAAAATTGGAACTTTTAGCAGAAAAATTTACGAACCTTTCTCCTGAGCTCGAGTTCGAAACTGACCTTTTCCTCTTAGAACTCTTCTTTTTCTAAATAAAAAAAAAATTTTCAACCATTTGAAGAAATAATAAACAGATCATAGGTTTTTTCTAATCGTGCATTTTATAAACACATCATGTTTACATCATATCTTTAATTCACATTGCAAATGAGTATGATACTGCTCCGTTTCAAACAGTAGAATCTTGACATTAGCATTAAGAAAAATCTCTGTTAATTCAATATACAGATGTGGAAGAACCGGATGGAAACACTGGAACTCCTGTGTTAAATTCAAGCAGGCTCGGAGTCCAGTGGAACAGTGGAAGAATCGAAACCTCAGAGCGATGCGATATTGAATAAGCGGCTGGTCTGTTGGAATGGCATTCCGAAAGCTCTGATAAGGGTAAGATCGAAGCATTGGTTACAGCAAACGCTGGTATTTCGGTGGTAGTCGCAAGACGCGACGTTGCCGACCGTAGCGTTTGCTGTAACCAATGCTCCGATCTTACCCTCATCAGAGTTTTCAGAATGCCATTCCAACGAACCTGCCGCTTATTCAATATCGCATCGCTCTGAGGTTTCGATTCTTCCACTGTTCCACTGGACTCTGAGCCTGCTTGAATTTAACACAGGAGTTCCAGTGTTTCCATGCGTTTCTTCCACATCTGTATAATGTTTTCAATTTCAATTTTGTTCATCTGACGTTCTTGTATTTTTAAGAAATCTTTATAATATATTAGTAGTGTAGCACTCGTGAGTATGAATTTTTTTGGTAACGTCATGTTCTAGGCATGCAATGTCAATTGTTTTCGAGATCCATACTTACTAGTTCGATATCAAGCCTTTCAGAGGCTATCCTATTTAATGAAGGCAAGGTTCAAACAGAACAAGGTTTACTTTGGTAAAAAAAAATTTGCTCTCATGCTAAGAATTGTTGAATTTTGAAATATCAAGAGCAATGGAAACTATAAAAGGAAAAAACAGATAAGAAGATGAAATAGCATGAATAATGATAAAAGCATTAGCAAGGAATTAATGACAATTTCCTATAGAATAATTCAAGCAATGGTCTGGAAGAAAATTATGTTCCTACCTCCTTCTTCTTAGATTTCTGCTTTTTGTGTGATTCGTCCTCACTTGAATCATCGTCAGAAGAATCAGAATGATCGCTTTGGTTGGAAGATACCGATGAATGCCTCTGATTTTTTTTCGACTTTTTCTTCTCCTTGTTCTTCACTGATCTAAATAAAGAAGAAAACTTTTTGAACAGAAGAATCATGATAGAAATTTCATGGACAAAATGGAAATTTCGAGAATATACTCTATCTAAAAAATATACAATGAAGTTATTGTTTGTTAAGTAAACTTTTCATAAGAACCTTTCTTCATTTATTAAAGTATTTTGAAGGTAATCCAACTTGAATAATGAATAATCCTAGAAGATTTTTTACACGAATATGTATCCAGTGCTCAAAAATTTAACATGATTTTGTATTTCATATGAATTATTATTTGATTTTTTTCGTGGAATTAATTGAATTATAGATTCCATTCAAGCATGAATCAAGAAATATAACTAACGCATAGAACACAGCAAACTTAAGAATAGAAGAGTACATTCTCTGAAATTCATTCGTAACCACAGCAGATACTGCAATTTAACTGAGAAATTTGAACAAAACTTTGCTTCTAAATTGCATTGAAACGCACCTTCAGTCCAAATCAGATGATTCAGTCGAGTTGGCTAGACATACGCAAGGTTAAATATAATTAAATGAGAAAACAAAAACCACAACATTACCTGACATTCACCATCTCTGACATTAGAACGCCAAAAAATATACCACCAAAAAATTAGTATGCGAGTAATTATTTTAGGCTATGCAATAATTATTTTGCATTTCACTACGAAAATGAATGGACAAACAGCAGCAAAGTAGCAAAGAGCATGTCTAGTGTTTTGAATATTATTTATCATAGCTTTAATGAAAAGAGAAGTTAAAGTAAGTATTTTTTATTGCTTGCGAAGTTGATGGTTGTAGAAGAAAGCCCCTTCTCTAGGATTTGAGTAATTATTTCCATTTCGTTTACCGATCAATAAATTGCTCTGTCCTTTTTCACTGCTGTTCAGATGATCGGGAAAATACACAACAGAAGAGCTTTTAAATCTTAATAAATTCCAAATTGAACGGCAACCTTTTGCGAAAATTTTGATTGAATTTTTTTTTTAAATTTAGATGCTCTTCATCATTTTTAGAATTGAAAATTTATCCTATAAAATACCTTTCTCTCTTTTTCTTGGACTTCTTCTTCTTCTTTGGCTCTTCACTGGAATCACTGAAAAATGATAAACATATGAAAATTTTACTCGAATTTCTCCCAATAGGATCATAGACTTTTCTAAGTATGTGGTAAAAGACCAGTAGTTTGTACTACGCCTCACCTGTCTTTGCGTTTTCTCTTTTTCTTTTTTGAAACCTTGGCCTCCACCGGTTCTGGACTAGGAGTGTGCACCAGCTGATATCTTGTAGCCTGTTCTCTCTCCAGCTCCTTCTCTATAGCCTTCTGCTTCTCCTTTTCTTGAATTGCATTTGTTTCGGCAATCTTTTCCTTGGCCTCGCGATCTGGGTCAAAGCTACTGCCATCAACGAAGTATTCTGAGATGCCAAATGCCTTCCTCAGTCTAGCATTTTTCTCCTGCTGTGCTTCGGCCACTTGATGAGTCTCTGTCACGCTGAAATAGATAGATAATTTATAAAACACTTCCCATTTTGTATTCAACAGAATGATAGATACATAGTCAATCAACTCAGTCAATATAAACTTGTGAGTGGGTAAGAAAATTCAACATAATAACTCTGTCTTAGTAAACATTGTGTAATTCATTTATTTGTCGACAATTTATAATGCTAAATCCTTGAAAATCATCATTTAATTATTAGGTTTAATATTTTGAGTAACTTCATAATTTGACTCTTCAGAAACTCAGATTTTAAGCTCAGAAATTATCTTCTAGTTGCCGAAATTACAAAAAAATTAACTACAGTGCAACTTCCCCATAACGAATGTCTGTATAACGAATTTCGTACAAGACATTGCACCTTGAAATCAAATTCCATGTTAAAAACACCCTCTAAAACGAAGTAAATTCTCCCTACAACGAAACATTCAAAGAACATCACTCTTGTAATGGGTATTGATAAGAAGGTATAAGGGTGGGTTTCCGAAAATTTTCGGGACGTACGAAATAAATCTCGACCTCAAACTAAATCATCACGGCGGGCAGAGAGATCCTCCTGAAACAATTGTAAATGCACCCCTGGCTGTTCAGTTTCAATTTAACCCATTACGCTAGTGTGAAAGTTGTGCGAAAATGTATAAAAGGAAGTGCTTAAGTTTGAATAATAAACTTAAATTTATCAGTGAAGTCGACCGCGACATTGCCGACTATAGAAACAAATTTTCTGTATAACGAAATTTCTTTATAACTATTTTTTTTTGCGTATTTAGCGCTTTCGTTATAGGGAAGTTCTACTGTATTCCCTTCATCAGTTTGGAAAATATATAAATCAGAGTAGTTAACGAGAAATTTGATCGATTTGACCAATTATTGAGTTGCGGAAATATTCAGGACCTGAACTTACACTGGACTTTCAAATTTTGCTCTTTCCGTAAGAATATCAGTCGAAAAATATTATTTCTCTTATACAACCACTCACGGAATTATTCAACAAACATTTACATCGTTATTTTACACACTCATCGTCGTATTTTATAAATAAACATCGTATTTGTAGTATCAACAAAGTAAGCGTTCACTTCCGCTCTATCTAACAGAAACTAATTTTGACATTTTTGAGTGAATATATTATTATTTTATCGATTTTGTTATTTTATATTGAATTCATAAGAATAGTTTATGGTCTCTAGTTGAAAGGAACGTGCGGTGAAAGGACTTTACGCAGATAAGTAAAATTTTGCGCAGAAATTCAGCAAACTGTATTTGCGCGCAGAAAAATTACAACTACTAGTTGTGGAAATAGTTGTATCATAAAATAATGCAAACATTATCTAAACCTCATACATACCGTGACTTTCCTTGCACAGTTTCTACGTAAGAATTGAAACACACCATTTTTATTATATGTGAAAAGTACTCAAAAAATTCCCAGCGAGAAATATTGGCCTAAAATATCCCCAAACAGAAGATCGGCAAAATTGCAAATACTTATTATTGAAAGTACAGCGCTAATAATCATTTTAGACACTTCGATATACGTTTTATCCACAGTTTATGTACCGGACGCTATACGAAATATACCACACTACATACAAGTTCTAGTTCAACGCACTATACAGTCCTTTCCGCTAGTTAGACATGAAAATCGATATCATCCCCCTCCTGTCAGACGCTCTTTTAGGGGTGCCTCGGTGTGACTCATTATTAAGTATTGTTTAAAAGCGGTCAGTTTTTTTACCGAATTTAATAAATGAAAAATACGTTATCTTTCAACGCACTGGTGAATTACCTGTACAGTGTGTCAATGAAGTTAATTACTATAACGTTATTAGAAATTCTGTGAAAAACTTTCGAACGCGACAAATTTAGCGTTGAATATACCACTTTATTTCATATAATAAATATTTACTTATGAAGTCATTTTTCTTTGAAAGATTGCCGCAATAGATAAAAACACTTGGTAATCACCAGATTTACTGCAAGATGAAAAATAAACGAATTCTGCGCAAGTATCCGAATGGTATGATAAAATGAAGGCTTTTTACATGTGACAGCATTATGAGCAGTATAAAATATATACAGGATGTCCCGAAAAATGTGGGAAATCTCTCGGATTCAGATAGAACATAAAAAATGAAGATGACAAGTTTCCATATTTTTTTTTCCTAGCGGCCCTCCCTACGAAGATACGTCCTAAATGACGCCACTGGAAATCGATTTTAGTGGAATAAGTTTCAAACTACTCGATATAATTTGATGAAAATTTGATATGATTAATAGTATATTAAGGACCTCTGATATCACCGCTCTCAAATTTCATTTAGCTTGTTAAGTTTACCAGGGGCGGACTGGGTTGTACATTTTAATGCTTACATTTTTAACACCCTATATGATAAGGTGCTTAAAAAAATATTAATTTGGATGCTTGAACATTAAGCTGAAGAAAAAGGTAATCTTGTTCAGTGTTGATAAAATGAACCGTTTTCGAAAAAATAATGAAAGAAGTAAGTAATTGAAATTTATTCCACCAAAATGAATTTCCAGTGGCGTCATTTAGGAGGTCGTATCTTCGTAGGGAGGGTCGCTAGGAAAAAAAATATGGGAATTTGTCATCGTATTTTTTTATGTTCTATCCGAATCCGAGAAGTTTTCCACATTTTCCGGGACACCCTGTTTATCTATCCAATATTTCACAAAAAATATCAAATAATCAATTTTTAATGAAATTTTGAAAATGCGATTGCTAAACTCATAAGTTATGACGTACGAGCAAGCATAATAAGAGGGGATGACGATCCACAACAGAGAGGTCACAGTTGTCATCGTTGTGAACTCTTATTCAATATTCAACCAATGGAATTAATGTTAAAGGTTGTACGCCACACTCAACCGCCAATTATTATCGTTTGAATTCGATATCTTATTTCGGTAATTTTTTTGTCGAAAATCTGACTTATAGTAGAAACAAAAAACGGATAATCGCTATGATTTTCTGAGGGTCCATTCTTTCTACAATAATTTTTTCTGAAAATCACTAGAAATGCTTGTTGTGTTAGTCAATGAATTTCTCGAAATATGTAATACATTCGCGCGGGATTTTCATTCCAAACTTGTTACAGAATACCTGTACTATTTAATTTTCTTTTATCTAACTTAACATAAAACGACATTTAATATGATGTTGCGCTTCTAAAAATAATGGAACAAACATGGAAATTGTTGAGGTATGTCCGCTGCTTTTACTTTGAGCCCAATAATGACATATTATGTACACATTGAGGGCAGAATTCACCACTTGCTTGCTGATAAGTTACTGACAGCTATCAGAAATCGAAATACTTTCAGGTTTTAATAAGGAATATCATTAATTTTATAAAAAGAGAATATTTTTCTGAGGGAAATATATTCATTCCAATTATATCTGCTAGACAGCTATCACTACCTTATCAGCAAGTGGTGAAACAGGCCTGAAAGCAGTTGCTCAAAATATTGAGAACTCAGTTTTCCAATTTTCTGCAGAAACGGAATTGTATACATGCTTCTACACTTGTGTTTTTATGTTGTGCCATTCGTTTTCAGACTCTTATTATTGTTCTCGATATGCCTTTCATCAAAAGCATCGAATTTCGTTTCCCCGTACGATGATGTTCATTCAGAATCACGTTCTGTATTTGTGTTACAGACAGTACCCTTCCCCATATAAATCTTGATTACTGTACCTTACAACAGACTCCATTGTCTGCTTCTGTTTTTTCTGTTGTAATACGGCATTTTCTCGTGAAAATTGTAGTGGAAATGTATCAATTCCCCGCAATGACAATGGCAGCAGTATCTCTGTTGCTGCCCTCTCATGTATTTCCCAAATTGCGGAGCACCTTTGGTGGCCACCAGAGCTTGGCAAAAAGTTTCTCTCCAAAACCTTTCAATTATAACCTTTTGGTTTTGCGGCGACGGATGATACCTATTCTTTTCTCCGTAAAACATCTTGTCAATCGCCTTTTTCAACTATATTGATTTGTCTTAAATATTTCTTTTTCTCAACATTTAACCTTAAACACTAAGTCTATTGTTGGAAGACGTGGTTATCACATTTGTGTATCAGCTTTTCAAATAGAAGACTTTCTGATTTTGTGTTTATCGATAACATAGCTAATAATGTTTCTTTTCATTTACAAACGCTACCAAAACTTTCAATTTCACATTCGTTTCTTTATTTTACATCATGATATGGGTAAGTGGTTTACCCAATTAAATTATCATGGGAAAAGTGAGACCACCATATATCAAAGCTTTTTGAAACTGGACTGTTATAACAAAAACATGTGTCAACACTCAACAGTTGACGCATTCACTCTAATATTTGCAATAATAAGAGACAATATCATTCTGGATTGAACCTTATTAAAGCATTGTTTTTGTTTTCGTCTGAACAACCCCCAAAAAAACCTTCTTCATATAAACCCTGATTTTCATACCTCACAACAGACCTCATCGTCTGCTTTTGTTTCTTCCTGTTGTAATACGGTATTTTCTCGTGAAAATTATCGTGGGAATGTATCAATTCTCCGCAATGACAATGGCAGCAGCATCTCTGTTGCTTCCCTCTCATGTATTTCCCAAACTGAGGAGCTCCTTTGGTAGCAACCAGAGCCTGGCAGAAGGCCCCTCTCCACAACCTTTCAATTATAACCTTTTGGTTTTGCGGCGGCGGATGATATCTATTCTTTCCTCCGTAAAACATCGCGTCAATCTTCTTATTTATATCGATTTCTCTTAAATATTTCTTATTTTAACATTAAATCTTAAGCACTAAGTCTATTATTGGAAGACGTGGTTATCACACTGGTTTATCAGAATTTCAAATGGAAGACATATCTGATTTTGTGTTTATCGTTACGTTTACATGGCTAATAGGCGTCGAGACGTCTACGATTAGGCGTCTCGTAGGGGCCGAAAGGCGCGCGTGAAGTTGAAAGCTCCATTTCGCGTGTAATACTGAAAGGGCAGAGGCGAGATTTGCGAATTTTGTTGGCCAAACAACGGATGCGCGTTTTCTGTATTGCTGCGCACGAGATTCTGATCAATAATTGATGAAAAGGACCCCTAACTCGGCCTGTTCATAAGATGACGAGGGAGGATTCGAATTGAAACAGAGATGATTTCGAAATTAGGTCGGGACGGAGAAAAATTTGAGAAGTATCAACATTAATTTCGCCAGGTCTCTGAAAGATGAGTCTTTCTGACAGCAGCTTATGACACTCATTTTCTAAACGGAAAAATATGCAAATAATCGGGGTTAATCATTCATACATATCTGTCAACAAAAAAATTAGTTCTTGCGCACAGATCAGATAACTCGCTCAGAAAGAAAGTACAGTGGAACTTGCCCATAACGAAAGCGCTAAATCCGCAAAAATAATTCGTTATAAGTACAGAAAATTTGTTTCTATAGCCGGCAATGTCGTGGTCGACTTCACTTATAAGTTTAAGTTTATCATTCAAACTTAAGCACTTCCTCTCAGACATTTTCGCACAATTTTTCCTACTAGCATAATGGTTACATATATATCTCTGCAAAAATTTCGGGAAAAACCCACCTTTAGATTATACCTTCTTACCAATTCCCATTCTAAGAGCGATGTTCTTTGAATATTTCGTTAAAGAGAGAATTAACTTCGTTTAAGAGAGTGTTTTTAACATGAAATTTGGATTCAAGGTGCTATGTCTTGTACGAAATTCGTTATACAGACGTTCGTTTTAGGGAAGTTCCACTGTAATTGTATAAGTGGTTATATTTTTCATTCTCTGTTCAAAGTCGAAATCGCTGACGTCCAGCAAAAATCAGAAAAAAATAATATTTTTATAGTTTATATTTGTGGGCTTCATTTCAGACATTTACAGATATGTAGATCTTTAATATAATGAGGAATTTTTCTATTTCGAACGAGTAGAATGCGGATTTACAGAAAAAAATTGGAAATAATGAACCCTCAGAAAACCTCAGCGATTATTCGTTTTTCTTCCATAGTGAGGTTTTAAAGACAAAAATATTGAAATTACCGCAATAAGCTAGCGAATTCAAACGATCAGAATAGGCGGTTGAGTGTGGCGTACGCGTTAGCATTTGTTTAATTGGTTAAATGTTGAAAAACAGTTTACAACGATGCCAACTAGCCACTCTATTGTGTCGTCATTCCTACAGATAATGCTTACTCGTACGTCAAAATTGAAGCGACGTTAAAACTTTTACGAGTATAAAACTCGCATTTTCAATATTTATTTAGAAATTACCATATCACACATCAGACCTTACTTATGAATGATGCGAGATCGAAGGATTTGATCACATGGTTTTATTTATGGTTATGGCATCTCCCAAATATATCAGGAAAATCAGAAAAATATATTTCCGTTGATTGCTAGATTATTTGAAACAAATAGGAATAGTGCAGGAGTAATTATTTTGACAGATTGAATTCTAAGAAGTTTCATTCTCTTCCTCAGTTTTACTACACTCTTGTTATGCTTTCCTAGTAGTAGCAAAATTCGAATTATTCAAGGTCATGGAGTATCATATCTGGTTTATCTGTGGCCATACAAAAGCACAGATAATAATAAACTGAGAAGCAACACATGTATTGGTGAAACTTGCATAAGTTACTAAGTTTGTCACACACGTTTTTTTATCATCAATCTGAAATTGTTCGATATTTAGGATGAATACCACCATTTAAAACTATGGGAGATGATTACCCTTCAATAGGGTTCTGTAGAGGTCTTAGGAGAACAGGAAATTCGAAAAATCATCACTTGGAATGCCAGATCTGGTTGAAACACCCTCCTGGCCCAAGAGCGTGAATTAATTATTTTGTATCTATATTGAAGGTATTTATTTGAACAGTTTTAAGTTTCAATTTTGTAAAAACGGCGAGACGGGTTTTTTTTACTGAGGTTTTTCCCTGTGTGCTCTGTATCATCCTACGCCAGAATAGTATGGTACCCCGGTACCCCGTTTTGCACCAACCTCAGCTAGGCATTGTTTTGTTTCATGTATTGTGATTTTGTAAGCTCTCAATTCAAAATGATTCATATATACTTGCATCTTCTAATTCTAATTACTACGTAAATCAGACACAGCACAACTTCCTACAATATTTGATCTTGAACTGACCAAGCACAGTTGAGATGCATTTAACGAAATAAATAGCCTGTGTAGCATTCATAGTAACGGTTTCCTCATTTATCCAAGTTATACAATTCATTTGCAAATGCTCTAATTTGAAAAAGGATTCAAACGGAAACAATGAGTTGTTCTAGATCAATGACAGAAAACATTAATGGAAAATACTTGTGGATTGTGTGTGAAGTAACAAATCAGCTTTACTCTGTTGTGTGTGAAAGATATTGCTCTTTTGGCAGTGAACACATCCAACTTTTGTGTCCATCATACAACAAGATTGTTTTGTAAATTTCAAGATTATAAATTTTTTGAACTGAGATACCTACAAATCACATTATAATGAAATTAATCATTTCTATGTAAAAGAAAAATATTCTAGAGGCTCATTAACAATAATCGAGATGTAATTACAATTAAAAAAGCATATGAAGAATCATTTTGTGAATATTTTTAACCTGGCACTACTGTAGCATGCTAGTATTACAAAATCTGATTTTAATACATATTGTGTGAATAGTAAACAACCCATATCATATAAAGGTAACTTGTTTTGTTCATGAAGTTCTTTCTACAATATTTCATAGAATTTTCAATAATTTCTGGACTGTAATATTATTGATACATCTCTCTTTTCACTTGTACAATTATTGATATCCCAAATTCTTACTCTTCTCACAGTTAAATACGGAGCAAAGTGGTTAATGAGTTCAAACCTAATTGTTGGGTCAATCTTCCGGTCTACAAATAAACATTTCTATATTACTGATAGATACTCACTTTGTCCTGCCCCATTCGTCAACGGTTTTTTCCAGTTTGCCATTATCCTGATTCATCAGCATATTTCTGTAGTTGTTCACTTTGTTGGTAATCGCTGCTTCTGAGTAACTAAAATAACAACGAATGTAAGAGATGTTTCTCAATATTAAATGTAACTTACCCTTGCTCCTCAAGTATGTCTGCGAATCAGCACATTTCAATTCTATTTTCGTTTCCTCTCATGATCTAAAATTTCTTTATTCGGTTGTTTGTTGGATGCAACATCTAAAGCTGCTAGTTCTTGTTCACTTTTTATGATTTTTATCTTTTGCATGAGGTTTCACTAGAGCCCAGTTCCTTTGAACATGTCCATTAGTTCCTGATCCTCGTGGAGTTACCAAACCAATTCCGTTATACATTTTGTGATCTAAAATAATAGGAATTCTCAAATACAAACCGAATTCTTAGAATGGGGTTGAACCGAATAGAGTTGTTATTGATTTTCTGCGTAAGTAAATTTAGCACAATAACTTACTTCAAGGCTAATTAATCTTATGGGCTGAATCGTTGTACCATAGTCACTGACGAACTTATATTTAATTGTTTATTGTACTCAATAAAAAACGTTTTATAGTTATAAAAGCTACTCAAAATATTATCGCATATTTTATGATCATGTCAATTGTCAACTGTCAAAACGTCACATTGCATTCTCGAGTCATAGAAGAAAGTTTATTTAAATGTCAATAACTCTATGATCTTCTTGATTCAAATTTCTACTCGAAAACATTCGGCCAGTAATATTTTTGAATAATTTTGGCCATTTCTTTCAGCAAAAAAAAACATAATTCGATAAAATAACGTATTTTCGTTCTGTGAAACAATGAATCATTCCTTAAACAATGCTTGTATGTACTACATTTATCATTGATTGAGCAGTCTAACGTTGATGGACAAGAACATTTTTTATTGAAAGACTCAAAGGTGAAAACCAGATTAAATGATGAATTTAAGAACTGTATAGAATTTCAATTTCCCGACCTTGTTCTACTCAATTATGGAATGTTGATAGTTCGGAGATTTCCAGATATTTTGGTGAAACTTCGAATAAAGATCACCGTCAAGGGCATCAGGCAAAAATAAAGAGAATTCACAACAAAATAGAATACTTTATTTTAACTCACTAACCGAAACATTAAAGCGAAAACATAAATTACCAAAATACTTCATAAAACTATTTATTTTACATTTACCCAAAATGTTCGACATTTGAGATTTTGGAATTATAAGGTACTAAACTGAGTAATGAATTCTCTCAAATGTATAAGAACATAACAGATGCAGTAAATTGGTCAGAGGAAATATTGAAGAATATTCACTTATATTTTTTTCATAAATTATTTTTACAAATATGCAACTGACATTTAACAAGCTCATAATTTTACGAAGTGCTGCTTCAGTAATTTTCCATGAAATTATTTTTTGGACTATGACACTATTCATTGGGGTTCAAAAATATTTTTCCATATTTTTTATACAAACATATGAAAAGTAACCATACATAGTCACTATAATTCACCATGTATAATGAGGTGATTTTTTAATTGGCATAGCAAAGTTTTCATTGATCGAAAACATAATTTTTTTGAACATCTCCACAATGATGAATCCATTAACTTTTTTGATATTTAAATTAAAATGTTTTTAAAGTTAAGTCATCTTATATAATGAATGTCAAATTTAAGAAAAAAAAAGAAGAAAATGAGTTTTTTAATTATTTTTTGAATTGAATTTTAGAAATGAATGAAAGACAAGACAGAAAAATTTTCCATGAACAATTTCCTAGAATATAACTCCATAATAGTAAAAGTAAGAAATACAATTATTTCTTATGATTTTTTCATGTTACAAATAAAAATCAATAATTTGAGAATGATGTCAGGGATTCTAAGAAACTGCTCATATTTATGCACAACAACCTGAAACAAATTAACTTGTTCCCCAGGACACTATAATCACAATCAAAATAATATGAATTCCATATCGAATAAACGGCAATAACATTTTCTATTTTTTATATTTCAAAACTTCCTGAAATAAAGATAATTACGACTAACATTATAATAGATGTTTCAATTCCATAAATAGATAGGTTGTACATCAAAAGGCACAAAGATTATAAACCAAGAACACTTCATGCGCTTTTCATAGACTGAGCTTAGAAAAAACTAATCCAATTCTTCCTCAGGCCAACGATACTTTCAAAAAACTGTGCTTCTCCATCTTCGGGCTAGCACAATATTCCCCGATCAACCGTGATGGTAGTTTTTGAAACATGTGGTGGGTGGGTCAAATGTCTACATGTGGTGCCACACTGGGGACATAGACAGTTGGTGGGAACTTGGTATGCACTTCTTGGGGAGCCCTCAAAGGCCCCATTTATATTGTCCGATGTTTGAAGGTAGGTTTTCCGCTGGCTTATTGGTGTTGTGCTAGCTGCAGTTACGTTTACGTGGCTCAGGCTCTTTCGTTGGCTGATCGGGGTCGAACGTGGGGTCACTTGAATACTTTCAGACGTTGATTTTACTATCAGGGCAGAGATATTTGATTTTAAGGATATCCATGGGTGATCAAGCAATTCTTGAATTGTCGGTCGTTTTCTGGAAATGAAAAATTGAATTAGTGCACCATTTTACTTTTTCTTCTAGCTTTCTTCAACTTGTCTTTGACTGGATTGTTATTGGACATATTTCATTTCGTTTATGAATTATTTTGGTCCTTTTTAAAGAAATTATTAGAGAAAAAACAGTGTTTCTCCACATAACTGTGAATTCAAATTGGAAACTAAGGATATTTAATACATCAGCGAGAGAACTTTGCTGTCCAGTTGATTAGTGTTATATTCAAAACTTTTATATGCTACGTTTCTGACGAAATGAATGATCAAATGCGAATAATGTTGTTGTCTTTCTCTTATCGTTGAGAGCAGTATGGTAGGCAGCCTAAAGTACTCGAATCGGAATCGTGTATTACAGACAGCCTGTGACGCCTTGAATCATTAGAAGTTTAATGCGTCAAGCTGCCCGTGATACTCGATTCGGAAAAGACAACATTATTCGCAGTAGATTGTACATTTACTGGATTGCAAAGTTCTATCTCTGATACATTGATTATCGTATGTTCCTAATGTTAATTTCCATATCCATATCGGAATGTGTATTACTATGAGTTTACTCTATTATGCAAAACAGATATAATTCTCAGTGTCATCTGAATAAAGTTATTTTATAGAGAAGTTGCAAATGACTTAAGCTGAAACCATGCAGATCTGCAGTACATTGGGTCTATTCAGAAACTAACCTAACCTGAGCTACAAATTGACAGATGAGCAGTGAATAGCTGTCAAATTGATAGCTATTCACTGCTCATCTGTCAATTTGTGACCCAGTTTAGTGATCAAGTGAGTTTCTCAATGGGCCTATTGTTTCTGCTTCTTACCTAGGGTCTAGTACGAGTCCACTTTTGATAAAATCTATGGCGGCACTAGAAACGTCGGAGAAATGTTCTGGCTCGAACGTTAAGGCACACTGGGATATGTTGAGGAGGGTTTGTTGTTTGTTGTCGGCTCCAAAGGGGCTGAATCCTGACAGAAGAACGTAGGTTAGCACTCCTATCGACCAAATGTCGGTTGCCAGACTTATTGGTTCATAACTAAGTACTTCTGGTGCTACGTAGTCTAAAGTACCTGGAATAAAATACAAAAAATTAGCATTAAGGTTGAATTTTATGAATGGTAATCATCAAGGACAAACATGTACAGAACACAAAACTCGATTGAAAAATCTTTCAGGGAGTAATTGTAGATTGTTAAGTAGGTTATATATTCTACTGCGACTTCAAGACCAATTGTGTCTCCCATCCCATCAAAGATGTTTTCGTAACAGACGCAACTGTGCTACAGCTCTCCATTCAGTCTAGAGCTTTAACGAACTCCAGTATCTGAGAGTTCCTTTGAAACTTTAAAACTGCAAGTTCAAATAGTATTTGGATCTCAGTAAGGATAACTTACGCCTTCCCACTGGCTTTCTAACAGGGTATTGTTGCCTAAGGAAGCATATGATAAGAATTGGCTGAACAAAAACTGAAGAATGTAGATTCTTTGGGAGGAGTAAAAAACTTCTGTTCATTTAGTTACAGAATGCCTCGCCATTGCTAGATTGTGCAAAGAATGTCTTGGGCAGGCAAATTGTAGGAGAAATATTGGATTTAGCTTACTCGAATGACGATTAAAAGAGAGTTTCCACTTCTCAACTGAAGTTCACATAGTTGGACTACCATCAGTTTGTATGAAAAGTGGGTAAACTTCTCGCTACTTCGTTCAAGGTTCATGCATCGGAGGTAGGTGTTCGTAAGGATGCCAGGAGGTGGCGTCTTGTTTCTGTTTATACTCAGATATAAGCGACATTTCTTCGAATAAGGAAACCTAGAATGCTGTTCAGTCGGAGCTCCTCCATACTGAAGAGCCCCAAATAGGGCGAAATAGCTAACTATGAATGCTCTGTTTGATATTACCCCCATGCATGTTCTTTGTGCGTTGACGGGATTAGTTTCGGAGTATGAGTTGAATATTGGTTTATTTTTATCAATTAATACATATTATTATCTGCTTTCATTGTCGGCTATTTATTTCCTTTGATTCAGAGAGTAAAAATCATCGAAATCTACGACTGTCGTACTGTCAATGCAGTTGTGATTGTTTTTTGATGCCAAGCTAAACGTTTCAAATTACCAGAACGCAATTCCATAAACCCATAATCTTGGGTAGTTACTGACTTAGGATGAATTTTGAATGATCGATCATTTTCCAAACATAACTAGACAACAATTTTGCCATCAGGATAAATTTCTCACACAATTATCAGGTTCTCAATTTCAGTTAATCGACAAAAATAGTGCAAGTGATACTGTTTAGTGAAGATCAAAAGCGGAAAGTAAAAAACATTTTTTTTTCCTAGGAACCGAAATGAATTTCGGAAAGGTTCCTGAGGATGGTTTACGAATATTTGCTGAAACGTTGGATGGAATAATACAAAATGATGGAAACAGTACAATAATAACACAGTTGGATCATTATTACATCACAATTCGAGTTGGTACTGATCTAGGCTAAACGCGATAATATATTTCCAATTTATATGTATTATGAATGAACGAGAAAGTGGGTTTGGAGGTATATCGTAAGTGACGGCGCCAGAGACGCCGGTTCTCATCGTTTAACATAAATAGTTCTCCACTAAGTCAACAACTGTTGGGAAATGGCAATAAATTAATGAAGGAGCAATGCAACGCGATCAATTCCACATTTTAACACTTATATCCGGTGCTAATGGAATGGTTTTTGCTGCTTCATGTAAACAATTGGAGATATTTAAATTTGTATTTCATAAAGGTCAATTCTAGTCAAGAATAAAAAATAAATATTATAGCAGTTATCGCGCGTGTTGAAATAAGGAATACTTCCTATTTACATTGATCGCATTTCGAAATATTTTCTTCTGATATATCATTTATCGAGGATTATTACGATTTTGAGCATTTCCGCTACATACACTACATCGCAAATGGTTACTTTATGCTAAGAAGAGCAGTTTTTTCCGAAATAATTTTGTAGCTTCAAATGCAAGAAGAAAATAAAATTCACAACAACCTCTAGAAAAAAATAAGGAACCACCTTACACGTGGTGAATAACTTGAGGATTCTCTTGAAGTGAAAACGAATTCTCGCTGGTTTTTATGAAGTCAACACTCCGTCATTCAAGAAGCAAATTGTTGCCACTCGGCGCACCGAAAAGTCCACATACGTGAAACTACACACATTTGCCTTGTAATTTGGGGCGTGAGACCCCAATGCGTCACCGAGTGCTCACAAACTTGACTGGATAGCAGAAATAGTATAGAAGTAGTTGCCAATTCTATGAAAATCTGAACGAAATAAGGCTGTATAAATCTATGGGAGATGATAACCCTTCAGTAGGACCCTGTAGCGGTCTTCGAAGAACAGCATATTGAAAAATCATAACTTGGAAAACCATACTTGGTTCAAAACCCCTCCTGGTCAAAGGGCAAGAATTAACTGTAGTATGTATTTTGCATCTGAATAATGAAGGTATTTATTCAACTACATAGTTTTGAAATTCAATTTTGTAAAAACTGCGAGGAAGGTTTTTTCTGCTGAGGTTTTCCCTGTGCCCTGGCATTATACGCCAGACTAGTATGGTATCCCGTTTTGCATCCATATCAGCTAGGAATTTTATTGTTTCATGTATTGTATTTTGTTAGTTCTTAATTCAAAAGAATATATATAGAGTGTCCTGGACTCACCTAATATTTCCCGTACTTTGACGCCAGGCTCTAGCACCTTTGAAATGCCGAAATCACAGAGTTTAATGTCGTCGCAAGAGTCCTCAGTCGCCAGCAATATGTTCTGTGGTTTGAGGTCGAGATGTGCAATGTTCCGGCTGTGGAGGTAGGCCACGCCCTCCAAAATCTGTCGCATCACCTTCCTGGCCTCCACCTCTTCGAAGCAGTTATCACCGTCCAAGATGTGCTGAAGTTCGCCGCCAGCGGCTAGTTCTAACACCAAGACCATCTCGGTCGTCGACTCGTACACCTGCAATATTTTCGAAAATCAATAAAAAAATAATGAAGTATCGCTTGCACTGTACGATGAAAAAGTCAATGATTTTTTTTCAGAGTGAAAAGAAAACCTAGAGATGCCTTTACGCATTTGTTGACGCAGCCAAGTAGAATCTATTTATGAACGCGAACAACATTCCGGCGTTGTGAACTTGTGCCGTATCTTTATTCCGTATTAGGATTATTGGTCTACGGCTCCCTAACTATGGTACTAACAGCTACAGTCTGCTATAGACTATTCTGTCAGTTTGGCAACATCGTTCTGTTACTGTTCAAGTATTCGATGCGCCGTGTTCACATTTTCGTTTCGATTTGACGTTCATAAAATGAATTACAGTGGAACACGGACGTCAGTATAACGAATTTCCTACAAGAAAAACACCCTGTTAAACGAACTAAATTCTCTATTGTATAACGGAATATTCAAAGAACATCACTCTTTGAATGGGTATTGGTTAGAAGGCATAAGGGTGGGGTTTTTTCCGAAAATTTTCCGGACGTACGTAATAAATCCCGACCTTAAACTAAATAATTACGGCGAGCAGAGGGATCCCTGAAACAGGTTTAAATTTCTTTATAACGAATTTTTTTTGCAGATTTAGTGTTTTCGTTATAGGGAAGTTCCACTGTATTTTACCGATTTGGTGGCAAAAAACTCAAATATAAATAATGAACTGGAGGTAGTGAAGTATAGAATGAAATTTATCTTCAGGGAATACTCGTGAAACTCTAGGGGGAGGGCAGCTGCACCCCTGCACCCCCTGGAGACGCCCATGGGGGCATCTCTATTCTCTATGTTTACTTTTTACTCTGAGGTTTTTGTTATTATGATTTAATTAATTTTTATTCGCATCAAAAAAATTTAATCACGGAAAGAATTGTAACCATGCAAGGCCATGTTGAAAACTCACCTCATGTAGACGGATAACCCTGTCGCTCGATGCGCACTCTTCTAGAACAGCTATTTCGTGTATTATTTCCTTCATTTGGTCCAGATTTCTTCGCCTCTTTTTGACGAATTTGGCAGCGTATTGAACACCTGTGGTTTTGTGTACTGCTCTGCATACTGTGGCGTATTTTCCTCTGAAAAAAAAAATCAAAATGAGCATCTGGTTCATGTTGACATCTCAGGAAGACATGTAATTGATCGTAGCATGGGTCAGGAGCTGAAGGTTGATGAAACAATTTTGAGCCATTTTCCCAAGATGTTATAAAGTTCTCTTCAGCAAAATATTCAGAATTGTGGACCTGTGTGCCACATCAATTACGCAAATATTACACCATCGATTCATTCAACGAATAACTGAAAGAAAAAGCAGAGTCGTGCTATGAATTTATGTTGAACAAATTCGAATAACTGCTACATTCATGATTAGAATTTAATTGCGAAACGTCGTCGCATTTACCGCTATGTCGTTCTATTTGGTTTTCCTTTCAATAGAACCAACCAATTTCCATTAGGAAACGTTAGATATTTTGTTGATAGCGTCTTACACCTTCGTATTCTGTTTACGTTATGGTAGGAAACAGTTTTCTGTTTCATTTAGATCGCAAGAAAAACAAGTATTCGTTAGGGATGGAGAGATTTCATTCTTGAATTCGTTGTAATAGCTGGGGTTCATAAAGGATATAGTTCACTTAATCAATTTTGATTATTTTGGAATTTGAAGTGATATTTGCCGAATGCGTCCTGATAACGACATGGAAAAGGCTAAATTATTATTTGAAGCTAAAACTCAACTAAGGAAGTTTTCTATTATTTCAAAAATAATTTTCGGTTGAAAACTAGGAAATAACAGATATTTGAAGAAAATGCTACAGTTCCTAAGAATTATTCTAAAATACCAGAAAATGTCATGAGTAACCTCGAATGGCGCGTCGCAATTTATTCGGCGAAAATGATTAATACCCTGATGAGTTGTTTGCAATACTTGCGACGAAACTATGCGGGTTCGTAATGAATATTAAACGAAACGGTCGCGATGTATAACATCTTGTAGATGTCAAAATAATTGTGATTGTTTACGTACACATTGGTGTTAAGTAATCACGCGAAACATGGTGTACCTGTTATGCCTAAAATTCTCCATTAATGTATAATTTATTTTTCGGTTCTATTCAACTGTCTCAACATGAGAGAACTCTTTTGCACAATGCATTATACAACGATTAGAGAATCTTAATACTAAACATTTCAACGTTGTTTTGGCCGCAAAGAAAAACATACATAAAAATGGTGATTTCTCTCAGTCATAATATGTAGTTAAAAAGGAACTCGCGCAATCAAGTTCACATACGCTTTGAAAGATCTCTTGTTGAGAATACAGGGTCTGGTGCAGTATTCTCGACAAGTGATCTTTCAAAGCGAACACGAACTTCACTGCGCGGTGTTTATTTTTGCAGGTAAAACAGGGACTCGCGCAATGAAGTTCGTATACACTTTGAAAGATTACTTGTCGGGAATATGGGGGCAAGAGTCCTGGGATGATAGTGATGAAAATGTGATTCCAGATATCTAAATAAAAAATTGAAGGAAGCAGAATCAGATAAATGTGCTGGAGCGCTGAAAAGCTCACAGAATCTCAGCAGTGTATTGACACGATTTGCCAGATATCATCATCCAAACTGTCTAAACATAAACTTTGAATGTTATACCCAGGGCCGTATCTAGGACTACTGCGCCTGTGGCAAGATTCTCTTCAGCGCCCCAAATTGCGTAGATTTTTTTCATCCCTTATATTTTATATATATAATGTTTCAAGTTTTTTTAGTTTTGAATAAACTGATAACTTTTTTGGTGGCATGTCTGCAAAGAAACAATTTTAAACTGAGCATACAAAGACTAAGTATTTTTTTCAACCCTTTGAAGCATTTTCTATTTTTTATCCCATTTTGACGTTTATTAAAGACGACAATATTCAACCCATGGTAACAAGGGTAAGTGGACGTTTATCCACTGAGTGAATTAAAATTTTTTTAATTCACTAGTGGAATAAAATGTTCACCACTCACTTTCGGCATCTAAAAAGTATTCTAACTCCTCTCTTGTGAATACCTTCGACTTCTTTGCTACGTATCCCCTGGAATGTTGCTACAAAAGGCGGTGACTGGTGAAATCTGCCGATGTCTTTTTTCTCTCAGAGATCCAGGCACAAATGCCTAATATGCTTTTCGTACAATATTTTTGTTTTCAATGGAATTACTGCTTCTGCTGCCTCATTTGCTTCTTTAACAATGCACTCAGGAACTACAACCTCGACGTCACCGCTCAACATTTTTTTCGAAACAAAATTCTTTGACTGTTCTATAATTTTCATTGACACTTGCAAACAATTAATTACATAGTGCCGTAGCAACCGTCGATCGAAGGGAAATCTCGTTATGAATTTGAATTATACCCAATATTTCCTCTAAAAAGTATTAATTATTTGAATTTTCATCAAAATGGGATAAAATTTTGTATACGACACGTGATTTTTTTGGCGCTCAAATTTTTTTTTCATTTGATATTTTTTGGCGCCCCTGCGGACCTTGCGCCTGTGGCGGGGGCCACTTGGCCACACCCTAGATACGGCCCTGGTTATACCTACTCGAAGATGGAAATATAATTGGATTGATATCTGCATAAGTTCTCATATAATGCATTTCTGAATCAGCAAGTTCCTCTACCTCACCCTGTAGATACAGAAATGTAATAGATTTTTTATAGTTACAATGGTAGTTCAAGGATTTCCATTTTGCCCAACATCATTTTAAATAAATATAAGGAAGGTGTACATTAAATGAACCATTGAAACGAGCACCTTTCCACCTTTAAATGAAAAAAGTTTCTCGGTTTTTTCAAAGTAAAACATACAAACACTCTATCTTCTATCCTTTCCGAGCCACAAAGGCGTTTAATTCTCAACTCACGAACGTTGAAAACCGTAAGTCGTTGGGGCGATTGGCCTGCAGTACACAGAGGAAGATCAGTTAAGCCTGTTAGAGCAAGTCTGTTGTCAAGGTCATTCGAGGCCGTTTCTCGACTAATCGACACGGACAATCTTCCTACGGGTCTGGCAACGACAGAAAAAAATCGCACGGCATTCGAGAGCCGTACTGGCTGCGACCAGACACTGCGGGTAGAACTATACTGTTTTCAACTGTGCAGATTAAAACCAAGAATTGCAAATTTTTGCATAAAGCAAGGAAATGTTTAATCATAATACGAATGCAGAAGGCATATTCAACCACGAAATTCTGAAAAAACGAGTGTTAAAATGAGATTTCTGGAGAGCACTAAACATTATTTTCTCTGGTTCACTCGATTTTCATTGAAAATAATGGCGAATTTCGTTGATACTTAACTCATATTGGAAATGAGAAACAATAGTCACATGAGGGATTTTTCTCTGCCATACATGGCTGTTTCATAAATTAATCACACCTGATTTCGTGAAAGTTGTCACATCGGTCCTTAATATCCTATGGCTCCCACTCTCCTGAATTATTCTGTTACCATCTACAAAATGTAAGTCTATTGCACCAAAATACTTTGCAACTTTTCACTTTGCACTCTGCATTCTGACCAATTGCAAAAGTCAAAATTAATTATATTGCACAATATTTCTCCCAATATTGAATTTCTATGAAAGATTCTCACTTTGCACTTGACTTTTCACATTGCACTTTTCAATTATGAATGTATGGAAAAACTTTCATAAAATAACCCAATCCCGTTTTCTCATTAATAGTTATTTAATCAACTAGGTTATTGAAGACAGCGACTAATGGTCATGACAGTTTAATAGTTCGAGACCATTAGTCGCTCGATTAATAACCGAGTTGATTACAAGATCTTTCCGACGATCTCAATATGAATTGTGTAGGAATTCTTAATTGAAATCATTCTCATTTTGCACAAGACTTACGTTTGACATAATAAAATTTCTATGTATCCATGTTCCAGTAGAGTTTTTGACATTTCGCCTAGTGCTTCTGAATACTTTGTGAACGATTGCCTAAGGATTGCACATTAAAATAGCATACATCGAGCATTAAACTGGACCATTAATGATCAATTTCGTACACATTAAAATCACCTTTCATTTAGAGTGCGACGGAAAATTCATTTTTGCGGTATTTTCTAGACACCCTTCTGAAGAACTTCCAACAGAAAACACTTCTCGTCATCGCCTTCTTTTAAGATCTACGGCACTGCATTTGACACGTATAATAACTCGTTCTCGGCATCGGAATTCGTCCGTGAGGCATTTACTCTTGCATTCTCCATATTCATGTTTTCGTGAATCGGGAGCTTCATATCCGCGTGCAATTTCTCGCGTATTGGAGACCGGTTTGGTGACCGATAATCGATTTCGACTTTTCGGGATAAACCACCGGAGAATTTCTCGCGTTCGACGTCGATCTTCGACCTACTACCGCAGAGAACGTTGATGCGAAAAAATACGGTCTAACGTTTACACGGCGGATCTGCGAAGAAAAAGTTATCACTGGGAACAATGAAATGGTTATTATCCTAACGACTACAAAATACGATAGTTTTCCAGATTTACACGGTTTCATGGCTTCAAAGATGGACCATCTATTGGTTAATTTGAACCACCAGTTAGTTATTCGAATCTGACAATATTTATATTGTGATTCAAATTTGTCACAAAATTATTACAGTGGAACTTATATCCATATAAGGAACGTCTGTATAACGAATTTCTCTGTATAACGAATTTTGTATGAGACATGAGACATTGCATCTTGAATCCCAATTCCATGTTAAAAACACCTTCTAAAACGAGGTAAATTCTCTCTATAACTAAATATTCAAAGAACATCACTCTTTGAATGGGTATTGGTAAGAAAGTATAAAGTGGGTTTTTTTCCGGACGTACATGATAAATCCGACCTTAAACTGAATCATTATACGGCAGGCAGAGAGATCCTTCTGAAACAGTTTTAAATACACAATGAACACAATTATTGTCCTACAAAAATGATGATTCTATCAAAGTGTCCACCACTGCCAACATACAACTAGGTCTAAAAAAATTACTACTAACCGGCTGATTTTTCCACTGTAGCTGAGCAAATATTCCCTTTATGAACTGGTAACATTGTCCTACAAATTGAGTGGTAGGTTTTTCCAGTCCTACCTCAGAAATTGTACCACAGAATCCACAATTGACAATTTCCGAGCGTAGGACTGGAAAAACTTACTACTCAATTTGTAGGACAGTGTGACCAGTTCATAAAGGAAATATTTGCTAAGCAACAGTGAAAAAATCAACCAGTTAGCAATAATTTTTTTAGACCTAGTTATTGATAATGTTGGCAGTGGTGGACACTTTGAAAGAATCATCATTTTTGTAGGACAATTATTGTTTTCAATTTGTAATAAAATTGTTTCAAGATTTAAATTATAAAGTAGCTGTTAGTAATAAAATTTGAACATTCACCGATTTAACACTTTTGAAGCCTCCATACTGTATCAGCTCTCACTATGAGAATTTTCGTAGAGGAAAAATTTGGGCATCTCGTCAAAATGAAGCTACTCACAAATATTCCGATTGTTTTGATGTTCATAAAGGAATATTTGCTAAGCAACAGTGACAAAATCAACCAGTTAGCAATAATTTTTTTAGACCTAGTTATTGATAATGTTGGCAGTGGTGGACACTTTGAAAGAATCATCATTTTTGTAGGACAATTATTGTTTTCAATTTGTAATAAATTGTTTCAAGATTTAAATTATAAAGTAGCTGTTACTTTTTTGTTTCATGTATTGTATTTTGTTAGCTCTCAATTCAAAGAATATATATATATATATATAGTAATAAAATTTGAACATTCACCGATTTAACACTTTTGAAGCCTCCATACTGTATCAGCTCTCACTATGAGAATTTTCGTAGAGGAAAAATTTGGCCGTCTCGTCAAAATGAAGCTACTCACAAATATTCCGATTGTTTTGATGATGTTTGAGATTATATATGATGATGGATTATCATTATTATTCGTTCGATTAATTTAATAAATATTTAGAAAAGTTGTTTACTCATTCACCATGTATCGATCTTGCACCATCGTTACCGAGATGAAAATTCGGATATGCAACTACGACCGGTGAAAGTTGCAAGATCTCTCGCTGCGTGTGCATCTTGATTCTCGAATTCGCGGACTTAACGATCTCTTATGTTTTTCTGGACCTAAAGCGAACGTTTTAATGGCGCCTTCGCGCGTACAGCCGTAAGAAACATCCTGTTTATTCGATCGCAGAAACGAGAAATTGACATTTCGTGCGTGTTTATTGTTTTCGAAGAGAGAAAGCTGTGGTAGTTTTAAATAACAACGATATCACATGAGCCAGACTGATATTGTGATTGCTATGGATGCTGGAGGAGCCACATGGAAAACTTGGAACTCTAACTTTTACCATTTTGTAGAATTCGTTCTGCTACATCTGCATGTAGACCTCAAAGGGTAGAAACGATTTTATTAAGTTATCTAGTTGAAAACAACAACTTTTCGTTGTATTTTCACGAGTTTATCCGAGATCTATATTGCCTTCTGAAAGTTTCACTTCATAGTGTCATTGCACTCTTTCTGTCACAGTCCACAATACAATTTTTGTTCATCTTCAACGTATGAACTCGACATTATGCGTTTTCCAAAATTTTTGAATGAGAAAAGTGTCCGTTACCATACTCGAACTCAGTAGAGTGGGTCCAGATAACCTACAGATATTGGAGTTTTCCTTACAGATCTTGTGCAGGTAATATCTCACGAAACAATAACTTTTGAGAGACCCAGTAAGCAGCCTTAACTCGTTTTTTGACAACGATATAACTTGTTGAGCCTTCTTTTGAAGGTGCAATCAGTCTCTCTGTGTGCCTTTGACCTTGTGTGTTAATCCAGTAAGAGTGTTGCCTTTTTTTTCTTTATCATCGGCCAAGTCAGTATAAGTGATTTGAAAGGAAAAGAGAAACAACAACATATTCTGAATGATACTACACTGCGCAAAACAATTAACGCACATACTGAAAATCTCAATTTTAATGAAAGTTAACTGTACATTGACTTTAAAACTTATTTTTTATGTTCTCCCGGGAAGGTTTTGAACGAAACAAGATACATTAAATGGAAAAAAATTCAGGATTTCACCTAATCTTATGTGAAAGAAGAGCAATAAACAATTTTCAGAATACTGGAATGCTGATAAGTGATTTAATTTTTGGTATTTCCACCCCTTGCGTTAATTACTGCTCGGCAACGACGGTTCATACTCAAAATGAGTCCTCTTAAAATGTTCTGATCTAATCCTTCCCAGATCTCTCTGAGTTGGATTCCTAAGTCATTAAGAGTAGCTGGATGATTTTCTGAACTTCTCAGCCTTCTATTGAGGTTGTCCCAAACCTGATCAATCGGATTGAGATCTGGACTTCTTGCTGGCCATTCCATTCGAAAGACTTCAACCTCTTCAAGGTACTCCTGAACGCAAACGCAAAAGATGAGGTCTGGCATTATCGTCCATAAAAATGAAATTATCACCAATGTATGGGGCAAATGGCACTACATGCGAGTTAATTTTTTGGTTCCGTGTATTATTAGGAATAAACGAAAAGTTTTTTGGGAGCTGTAAATGTACATTTGTTCGTTTACCTGTGAAAACAGGAACGGTGGACATTAAAGAAAAACAACTCGCGAATTTTCGACGGATTCCACAGCGATGACTCAAATTTATAGCCTGGATTCTCTACTCTTTGCCGATATCTATTTTAGGTCGACCGTAGTAAATATTTGCGATGTAGCAAACACCAACGGTCTGGCATCCTTTCAGATACGTCAAGCGGCGTCCAAATATTTGTCATTAAACATCGGGTTCTACAAATGTCACCATTTATAAATTCCGAAGTGGCAAAATGTGAGGATAATTAGGAAAGGTAATGGTCGCAAGAATGTCACTGCCGAAAACACGACTTGCCACGCGAGATTTGAGTCGAGCAGGAGAAAGGAAGGAGTTAACTTGAGTTTTTTTATTCCTTCACATATCTCTTATCTGCAGAATGAACCGAAAAGCATGACACTTAACTTGATATTTAATAAAATAGATTAGATGAATTGGGTGCATGAACAGAAATGCCAAGCTGAAGAAAATTCAAGACTCAATATCATTCAGGATACCATAGAACAATACGAAATTGTAGGCAGCTCAGTCATCCCTTTTATTCACAATTTTCTTAATATTAACCGTACTCCTGGTGGATACCTTTATTTGAACCAATCTTGTTCTTCTTCATCAGCCACTAGCCGTCCACTCCTGGACATAGGAGTCCCCAAGTACCTTCCATCTGTCACGGTTTCTCGCTTCCAAATACCAGTTAACTCCAGCTTTCATGTCATCCATCCAACGTTTAGTAGGTCTACCGATGCTCCTCTTCTGTAATCGTGGTCGCCATTGTGTTAAAAAATATGTCTACCTGTGTTCCAATTTGAATTAAGACTGGGATCATTCAAGGGAAGTGAAGCAACGCTTTGAGAAGACAAGAGCATCATTCAGTAACATGTCGAAGATCTTCAAGAGCCATGATTTAACAACTCCAATTGAATCACGCTTGTTTCGATGCTATACAAGGTGTCCCGGTAAATGTGGAAAATCTCTCGAATTCAGATAGAACATAAAAAAATAAGATGACAAGTTCTTATAATTTTTTTTCCTAGCGCCCCTCCCTACGAAGATACTACCTCCTAAATGACGCCACTGGAAATTCATTTAAGTGGAATAAATTTGAATTACTTACTTCTTTGATTATTTTTTTTCGAAAACGGTTCATTTAATCGACACTGAACAAGAGTACCTTTTCTTTAGCTTAATGTTCAAGGTATCCAAATTTGTTTTTTTAGCACCTTATCATACAGGGTGTTGAAAATGTAAGCATTAAAATGTACAACCCGGTCCGCCCCTGGTAAATTGAACAAGCTAATTGAAATTTGGGTGCGGTGATTCAAGAGGTCCTTAATACTATTTATCATATCAAATTTTCATCAAATTATATTATTCCACTTAATAGGATCTTCAGTGGCGTCATTTAGGAGGTCGTATCTTCGTAGGGAGGGCCGCTAGGAAAAAAATTATGGGAACTTGTCATCTTCATTTTTCATGTTCTTCATCTGAATCCGAGAGATTTCCCACATTTTCCGGACAACCTTTATATTCTCTTCTGTACAGAGTTTAGTCTTGGACGCTGACGAAATCATCAATAAAAAAACTTGAGGCTTTCGAAATATTGTGCTATGGAAGAACGCTGCGAATATTCTGGGTGGATCACGTGTCAAATTAGGATGTTCTGAGGAGGATTGAGAAAGAACGAGAACTGTTATCAAAAATCAAACAGCAAAAGCTCGAATACCTATAGTCCGTTCACGAAAGGTTGAGCCGTCGGTTGGCCATGACAATTTGGCATTTTTCACTGTGTATATTAAAATGTTAGGTTATGTTTGTTATTTTCTTGTCATATTGATACGCAATGTTGTCAATATTACAAGAAAGAATTATAAATCCCGGATTTCTTACAATGTCAATTCACATTTGAAAATTGACAAATTGATAACGCAATTCAGACAGTTCTAAATATCGAACGACAGAAGATTGAAATTTTACGTTACAAATTCACAACCTGACTCGATAAAATATCATTGTTTGAAAAATGGAAACTAATGGTATATTAAATGAATTCGAGAATAATGTAAAACATGTTGTGTATGTTGGACCTTAATAATGGGAATAAAAGAAGAAATCAAACCAGATGAACGTTGACGACGTTTCAGGCTTAATAATCCCACCATTTGGAGTATTCGAGAATTATCAGTCAATAGAAGTGCGAATGAACAGAATCAAGTCAATTGAAGAAAAAGTTCTGAAGCAAACATTATGTGTACAATGAAAACATTGTACCTATATATATTTATGCTCAAACCGAATCAAGATATATCTAGAGTAATAAATGTGGATGCTTTGCTTGAAGTGCAACCCACATCTTCACAACATCTTCTAGAAAATCAGTTATCTAATTATTGTTGATAATGTGTAATATGGACTTGAGATATCCTATGGATGAGGAGCTTGAAAGGATTAATTTGTATTAATTTATCCCCTGAACCCAAGAGTTTTTCAATTACACTTTATCGAGGATTTGATGAATTAAACTCATCTATACAGTAATCATACCTGTAAATGCAAAAGTGCTTTGAGCTCAAAATAATGTTAATTTCATATCTTCAATAGTTCAATAAAATCATGTTCAATAATACCTGACAATAAAGTTTTTAACTAATATTAATTGAGTTGAACTAAAATCAATAGTTTACAATAAGTAGGTACCTACCTAATGTTGAAAAATATTAAATTGAAGGTAACAAAAAAATTCAAAATAGGTCATATGCAACTGTTTATAATTGAAGAAGTTTTTCGATTTACATTTAACAAGTTTTCAGTTGATTTACTCAATATAGTTATGATGCTCTTAATGAAGAAGAACTTTGAGTTGAATCCTTATTATATCAACAATTATTTCTATCATACTTATAAAATATTCAAGTAACATTCGTATTCGTAACTTCAGGTAATAGAATTGCAATTGTAAAGAATTTATAACAGGAAATAAAAACAACAGAGTTATCAATCAACACTATCCATATACATACCATGAGTCAAGGTAGAATCAAATTATTAATGCATTTGAACAGAAAATATTGGAAAAGAATTGGAGAAAATATACGATCGAATTTGTACTGATATAAGGATTTGAACAATTCAAGTGAAAATCTCCCAAACAAATGTAAGAAAAAACATAATTTTATCATCAAACTCCGAACTTTTGTTGTCCATGCTGCCATATCAATGGATTCTTTTTTCATCTTTTTCTCCACCAATCTTCTGATTATAGTAACAATGCTCATATGGAGGTATCTAGAGATTATTTACCACACCAAATTCAAAGTTTCAAAATCCAGTTATATTGCAGAAACAATAAAATGCTTACATATTTCACCATCTTCAATTGCATAACGACCTAGAGAGAGAGAAATAAAATTTATTGATCTTGCAATCAAATGGTTATCGACCACAGTAACGACCTACAATTCATAAAGTATTCATTAATGAATATGATTCCAAGTTCATTGTTTTCCAAGTAATATCGTATTCACAATAATGAATTATTACTTTGCAGGATAAGGACAGAGCAAATTATCAATTCTCAAAATTCATTCAGCGACAAGATGTACAAATCCATCCATACTCATCATCAATCATATATAACACATCTATTTGATGGATTTACATCTCAAACCTCTAATTTGTAGGTGCCTGATGAAGCAGACGAGAGCTTGTGAACGCTGTGAATATATTCTGAGAATTCGTAATTCTTTGTCCATATCCAGCAAATAACTGATTATTCTGGACTCTAATTACTAAGAACATAAAAGTATTATCATTTGGGATATTTCCCTCATCAATAACTCCTCATCACGCCCATATAAAATCTTTGATAAAGCTGGAATTAGTTGATTAACAACCCAATTTTGAAAATTTCACTTGTCATGGTCTTGTGATAGTCAACGGTCATTATATTTTGAATCTAACATCAAGTCACATCCTTCCAAAAACCCAAAATTACTTCCTGCAAGCAACACCGTGAATCGCTTGCCTTCATTTTTTAATGTCGATGGATTCGACTTCATATCAGAATTCGTGGGTCCATCGACGAATAGATGAACCTTATATTTTCTACAGATTTAAATTGTAAAAATTTTCGCAGGAAAGTAATTCTGGGTGCAACAACATGCTTCTGTTCACATAAAATTTTGCGTTCATTAACTTTTTTGTATTATACCCCATTGACTTTATAATTTTGAAGATTTTTGTACGTCCTTCGTTATACTCCAAATGTTCCCTAGCATAATTCAGTAGTGCGTTGATCGAAAAGTATTCATTTTTCAATTAAAATTCCAAATTTGTCGTTGCAGATCTTTCTAAATATAAAATCGTCTACTGTGGATGTCTTCTTGGGTCTTCCAATAGAACGAAACTCTTTTGTCATCATCTTCATTAATAACTCTTCTAATTGAAGTCATGTGCATCTAAAATACAATTTCTATTAATATAAAATATCTTATATTCTTCTAACTTAC
Source organism: Propylea japonica (assembly GCA_013421045.1). NCBI lineage: Eukaryota > Metazoa > Arthropoda > Insecta > Coleoptera > Coccinellidae > Propylea > Propylea japonica. Next base: position 49,323,671 of record CM024245.1, read on the forward strand.
GTTGAAATGTTCGCAACTTTCGTTATCATCGTCGATTCCAATATGTGTGAGTGTGAAGAATAAGCTGTTTTTAATTCCAAATAACACCGCTTCATCACACTGCCTCATTTCAACGGAATTCTTCCTGGCATTTTGATTATAGAATAGAATGTTTAACTGCGGCAAATTGTTATATAAGATTAAAGAATAATAACAATAGTGTAACCTCACTTTGTTTTACTGCGAACCAGAGTTCTCGTCGGACGAGGCCGGTTACATTCGGCAACGTTGAATTTATTTTCGTTGTGACAGCAAATACTACTGCCAACTTCAGATAATTAAAAAAACGCCTACTATGTGCTCAACCTTTCGTGAACGGACTATAGGTCATAT
>CM024245.1:49324142-49410394 GCA_013421045.1 Propylea japonica
AGGTGCCGTATTCTCGAGAAGTGATAATCGAAAACGTATACGAACTTCATTGCGCGGTGTGCATTTTTGCAGGTAAAACAGGGCCTCGCGCAATGAAGTTCGTCTACGTTTTCGATTATCGCTTCTCAAGAATACGGGCCCAGGGACCTATTGCACCAAAATACTTCGCAACTTTTCACTTCGCACTTTGCATTCTGACAAATTTCAAAATAGAAAAAAAGTTACGTTGCACAACAATTCCCCAAGATCTAAATTCTGCGGGGTACTTTTCACTATGCACTCGACTTTCACATTGTACTTTTCAATTATGAATGCGTTCGTGCAACTTAATTCATTTGAAAAGTGAAAAGTTGCTAAGTATTTGGGAAATAGACCCCAGATCAATAAATGCTAAAATATCAGAACTGCAAAATCATATTTTAAATTAGTAGGAATCTATTTCATCCTTGATTTATTTTCCCACACATTCTAGGAATAATTTATAGAAAATAACTTCGGCAAATCTAGTATAGGTATAGATTTTTCAGGAATTGGTCGATTTAAGAGGTGCAGAAATTTTTAGCCCTCAAGCTTGTTTGCAAAAGAATGAATACAATTCTGATATATTTGGTGAATTGGGTTCTTGATGTGTGATTCTGTAATTCACATTTGAAAACACGAACAATAGCAAATGATCAAATACATAACTCAAGCAAAACTATGAGAAGTAAGAAGTACATTCGGCAAAAATTTTGATAACAGATGCATAATTTCAAACCCTCTGTGACAAAATTCAATGAGTTTAATGTAGTAGTGACATTCACTTAATAATGACTTCTGAATTGATAGAATGAAATAAGTGGTTCAGATGGTCTTCAATTGAATTCTGAATGTGAACAAGCACTCAAAAGCTGTTTCTTGTAAGTTAGAACTTGCATTCAGACAATTCCAAAAGTGAAAATTAATAATGCTGCACAAAACATTTCTCCAACGATTAATTCTGCGGGAGCTTTCCACTTGCACTTGACTTTCACATAGCACTATTCAATTATGAATGCGTCTCGTGCAGCGTAATTCTTTTGAAAAGTTCAAAGTTGCAAAGTATTTGGTGGAATAAGCCCCTGGATACCCAATAAAGTAGGTGCCAAGGCTCCTTAGGAGGTTGTCGTTTTATCAACACACCATGACGACCTCATTGGGTTTACTTTAGGGTAGAAAACAAAAGACCTGGGGCCTGTAACACAAACCATACAAGTGTAACAAGTCTACAAGTTACAAGTAATTTGCCTGTAACTACAAGTCCGACCCATTCGGTATCACAATGCGAATGGCTACAATTGTAGAAATTAAATAATTTTGTACATGTGTAGCTACACTTGTAATGCAAATATCATAGAATTAATTATTATTTATGATATCTACTATATGACATGACTTGTCAATATAAGTAGTATTGCGGCTTTTCTGTTTGCATTATGTCTTCAAAACTAATTGTTTGGATCGTAAAATGCAATTTTAATTAAGATAAGAGAAATAGACACCTTATTTTCGGAGCTTTCTCGGATAAACTGAGAAAGCAAGATAAAGTAGACAAGTGGAAAGAAATGGCAAATTTGGCTCAAAGTATTTGTTTAGTACCAGCGGATAAAGATTGGACTTATGTAAGGGATACATTATCGCAAAATTTGAAGAAAACTGCAATAATGAGTAAAACTGGAACTTGCAAGCATTATTGTTATCGACTTATGGTACATATTTATAGATAAAAATTGATAATGCGAAGAGAAGAAAACTGGCACTGGTGGAATCTTCCGAAAACCCAAGCAACTGAGCTGTGAAACTGTAGAGGTAGAGAATAATGATGTTGAAGATATTGCCAATAAAAGTGGACCAATCAGTGCTCACGAAATCCATGTATTCCAAAGCAATTCAATGGTGATTTTCTCAAAATCGAAATAATAGGAATAATAATAAAAAAATGCATCTTTATAGGAAAAAGAAGGCGAGATAAGACAAATAATTCCAATTCGAAAAAAGTGGCTCAGGTTGAAGAACCAAAACTAAACTGGAAATTATAAAATTAGAAGAAGAGCTTAAACTGCCTATGTCACAGTTCACGGCATCGTTACCACAATATAACGTAGATGAAATGGCTGCTGCTTTTCAATTTGTGATAGTAGATAGGAACATTCTCATTATAAGGAACATATAAATTTAGTAGTGATTTTTTGTTAATTTTTGCAAAACATTTCAACGTTTTGATTCATAAATATATTCATATATCCTAACAACAATAAAATTAGTTTCTGACGAAATAATTTTATGTAGATTTTATCTGGCTATGTGTGTATTTACCTAGAGTTGAAGATATGTAAACATTATCTACACGTGTAGAAAATTCCGTAACACAATCATACAAGTGTGAACTTTAAGTTACAGAAAAAGTTTACATATGTAGAGAAATTTGCCGTCGTAATTACTAGTGCCGTACTTGTAATTACAAGATGGTTTGTGTTATGAAAAAGTTACAAGTGTAGAATATATTCTTACAATTGTAGGACTTGTAGTGCTTGTGTTACAGGCCCCTGAATGGTCTCAGTTCCCGAAAGGCTAATCACGCCATAACAACCTCAGTTCAAATATAATAACCTTACCAACGAATCTGAAGGTATTCCTGACGCAAGGTTTTCGATCCAAAGATCCCACAATAGCAGACCCATGGGTGAAACCTGCGTTCTATCGATTCCCTCTCTGTAACCAAACCTGACAGGTACACAGGATGCACCCTCGATTCATACGGTATATCTGGAGCAACAATTTGATAATTTTCTCCATATTTCAACATCACCAATGAATTAGATAGTTCAGTGGGCTTGGACAGGTTCCTGAACATTTTCTTAGTTTTCTGGAGCAGTAGCTGACCTCTCTCTCTTGTAAGTGGCGAAAGCAGCCTTTTCTTCCTTCAGGAAACAAGTTGTTATCCCAGTTTCCCAATTTGCAGGGCAATTGAAAAGGAAGCCTGATGGAGAACATTTTTTTCTCTCCTCCTTTTCTCTTTTGGACAAGGGTTTAATCATGATGGAAGAATGAAACAGTACTCAGAAAAAAAAACAACAAACAAAATGCAAAAAACATCAAAAAATTATTGCTCGTTGACTTAACCCATCATATTTGACAGCATCGACAGAAAATCAAATGCTCGATCAAATGGCATACAGATCGAACTTGGAAAATTCAGAAAGAGAAGAGATTCTCAACAGCCGTATAATTACAAAGCTCCTTGCAGAATATGCAATTGGTACGAAGACAAGGCATTGGCAGAACAGAAATTTCATTCAGAAAATACAAGGCTGAAAGGTGTGAACTTATAATACAGAAAATGAAGAAAATGTTCAGAATTTGTTGAAGCCAACGACGTTATCTACAGATACTGAGTTCTTAAGATATGGGTATAATTATCGCATCAAAGCAAGGGATGTACCAAACCTTCTAACTGCTGAGAATAGGGCACGAGGCAGGTATACCTTAAGCTATTCAAATGCATAAATAATTTTGAACTATTAAATATTAGTTTCCAATCAAGATTTGATAGTTTATCGTCATCAACTAATCAGATTTTAACTTATAATTGACATCGTCAGTTTTTTTTCTCATCAAATGCTTTCTAGGGTGACATGTGTCCTGTGAGTATGCGTATCTTATTCTTACCGAGATCCAAATACCTTGAAGTTTGTTCCTAAAGCGACTTTTTGAGATGATCCATTCCCGAAAGATTCTCCTGAGTAGTTTTCTTTCAATTCTTACTTCTCCAAAAACTCTTTCTTATAGGGCATTTGCCTATACCACAGGAAGGTTCTGGGCTAGTAAATGTAGTTTGTGCTCCTTTTCTGGCAAGTGATTTAGCCTTTTCGTTTCCTACTTCATTGAGTTTTTTCGACGCCCCCATATTAGTGAGTCTGTGACATAGGAGTTCAGTACTTTGATAACAGCTGACTATCATAATTGATCACTTGTCACACCCTTCATAGTTTCATTCCACGTTTCTATCTATGCATCTTTCGAGTAGGAGCCTAACAGTAGTAAACACTTTTGGTTCTTCGCCCGTATACTCCATCGCCGGCACCTAACGTGGTTTTAGAGCAATCTTTAGACCGTTTGACGGTGTTTGAATTGAAGCTTTGGGTAGTGTCTCGTTTTCCCATTCTTTCTTTCCATAGAATCGACCTAAAGTTCTTCTCGATGCTCACTTGTTTGATCTTAACATCACTTAGAAGTTCGCTGATGAAACCAATGACCATAGCATCATAAAAAGTGATCCAGAGGCGTTAAAGACAAAGAACGGTGACATTTCAACATCTTCTTCAATACTTCACGCTACAGCAGCATTATTCACTTTGACACGCATATTCCTTTGTCCTATTAATGGTTTCGATTGTAGAATATTAAAAATGCGAAAACATTTATAACTATTTGAATTGCTCGCTCACTATAAGACCGTAAAATGAACCAAGTGTTTTATGAAATTTGCAAACAATTCATTTGTTTCAAAGTAGTTCCCACGATTTGAAAACGTTGTTCTTGCGTTGATGACATGACTCATGATGAATTGTCAAGCCTTATTCTACAGACATAATCATCGCTTTTTGAAATCCTCTTCTGTCAAGCAATAATAAGAATCATTGAACCTTAATTCTCATGATGCAAAAAACATCTTTTTTAAACTTATTCAATATAATACTTGCGTTTATATTTCAACTTCATCCTCATGAATGATGGCCTTTTTTCATTTGCTAAGTTATTGATAGCTATCTAGCAGATATCATTGAAAGCTCCGGATTTTTCAGTCTGGAAAATATTATTTCTTTCGATACAATAATGATATTCAATATTAAAAACCTGAAAGTATTTGTATGTATAGTCCGTTCACGAAAGGTTGAGCACATAGTAGGCGTTTCTTTAATTATCTGAAGTTGGCAGTATTTACTGTCATAGAGTAAAATAAAGTTAACGTTGCCGAATGTACTCGGTCTCGTCCGACGAGCTTGCGAGTTATCAGAGAACTCTATGCAATAATGACAACATTGCGTATCAATATGACAAGAAAATAAAGAATATAACCTAAAATTTCAATATACACAGTGGAATATGCCAAATTGTCATGGCCAACCGACGGCTCAACCTTTCGTGAACGGACTATATGTAATAAATGCAGATGAACATATCTGTGAGAGATAGCTATCAGAAAATGGTGTGTGAAAAAGTCCTTTGGGCTCATGTTAAGGATAGACACAGAAAACAAGTTCAAGTTAACTGTTATAAATAAGAGGTGATATTTTGAATATCCCGCTATTTCGGTAGATGTCAAGTTTGAAGCTATAATTTTCGACATTAACAAGTAGAAGCTACGCCATTAATAAAAATGGAACGATACACGCTTCAAAAACGCCTTGAAATTATTAAAATTCACCATAAAAATGGTAAAAATTGGAAGCGACGGTTCGTAAAACTCGAACATTTTTGGGTCGTCGAGAAATACCTTGTCCGTCACTCGAGAACGACCGAGAATATTGCTGCTGTAGTTGAAGAAAACCTAGGTTTGCCCATTCCTCGTCGTTCTTTAGAATTAGGCATTCCACAAACGTCATTACACCATATTTGGCATAAAGATTTAGGTCTCAAGGCTTATAAAGTTCAGTTAACACAAGAACTCAAGTCGCCGATCATCAACAACGAAATCATTGATCTTTTGCGGGAAAAGTTTCCGGACCGTGTTATCTCTCGAAGAGGCCACCGAGATCTTGTGCTTTAACACCTTGCGACTTCTTCTATTGTATTGGAGCCACGTGAAAGAGAAGGTCTACGCCAATAGCCCAGCGTCGATTCCAGATCTCAAATATGGAATTCGTGAGACTATCGAGGACATAGAGCAACCACTTTGCGATTTGGTTATGGAAAATTTCATTAAAAGGATATGGTCCTGTAAGCGTGGTTGTGGTGGTCATTTGCCTGATGTTATTTTCCACTATTAATGGCATAGCTCTTCTTTATAATGAAAAATAAACATCCGATCGTTTATATTAAAAAATTGCATTTTTCTTTTAATATCAAATAACACCTCTTATTGGAAACCCCTTATTTCTGATGATCTTGGATCTCCACTGATACTGATGCAACCCAATTTCAGGCAACGTACAAGGACTCTACCTATCTGGACTGGTCACAGACAGAGAAAATAGATACTATACAAAGTTTCACGCATGGCTGCATACTGAGTGCATCAGCAGACAAAACGCCTTGCGTAAGAAATACCTTTCGCTTGATCGGCGATGATGATACGAAATATGGACAAACTGTCTTGTATGGAACGGATTTTTTGATACAAATAGCCGATAATGGAGAGATTCCGCTCTATCTGAGATGTGAAAATATTTCGGTTGGTACCATTGGGGTCGAGAGGGAGCTCCATATGTCGCAGATAGCGGACTACCAGTGCAGGTAAAAATTGTAGAGGTTCTGCGTTCTGCTAAGATCATCTTTTCTGATTTTTGGTTATCTTACGGTAACAGTTGTTTGAAATACAAGTGCATAAACTATTTATATTCTTCAAGAGTGCAAAAAGCCATAAAGGGGCAAGTCTTTGAAGGAATTAGTCTTAGATCCTAATATTCCACTACTTGCTGATAAGTAAATGATAGCTATCTGACAGATAAATGAATTTACCGGATTCAATACATGGAAATGCTTTCAGGTTTTTAATATGGAATATCAAAAAATTTATAAACAGAAAGTAATATTTTCCAAACTGAAAAATCTAAAATGGCTTCAATTTCAATGAAAAGAAATATTTTGCGGGCTGAAAAATCTGAAGGCTTCAATTTTGATAGACGGGTAATCGCTATGATTTCCATTATCTCAAAAATGATTTTTCTTGAAATATCTGGATAGTGGATATGCATTATCGCTACAGACCCCCAGACTATTAGAATTATAAGAATGTTTCTATACTGCCTAAAATATTATTCGTTTTTCAATGGATCAATGCATTCAGAACTCGATTCAGAATTACAAGTAATTGTGCGAAATATTTTTTTCTACAAATCAAAAAAATGACAAGGTTCGCGCATTGGCAAGAATATGCGAAGTGACCCTTTTTTCATTTCCTTTGTTACTATGACACCGTGCGCGAAGTAATGTGCGAAATACTTACTTCGCACACTGCATGTAAACTATATGGGATTTTTATATTTAACTTGGTAAATTTCTTGAAATCCACGTTTTCTTTAACATTGAGTGTTGCTTTCAACATATTGCAATATATTGCCCATAGTTATAATACCTAATTGTTTGATTTGGAAAAACAGTTCAAACCAGTTCAATATTTTTTTTCATATTAAGCTAAGCGTTTGTAGAAAAATTTTGTTTGCATCTCATGCGCGAAATACTTTGGTGATCTCGACTATTTTTTTTTAACTCGGCTGCGCCTCGTTAAAAAAATCAGTTCTCGATCACCAAAGTAGCATTTCGCGCACTAGATACAAAAATAACTATTTGCATGAATTGCAACATGAACAAATCAAATTCCTTCGCGAGTAGTCGTGGTCTAAATATAGTTATTGAATCATTTAATTAAACTAATTATTTGCAATGCATCAGCGCAGAAGACTTCATATTTCAACCCATAAATGAGCACGTTCAAACAAACTAATTAATTAAATGCACTAAAATTCCATAGCCCATTCAATACATTAATCAGCTCATAACGAGAGGCTTTACATAGCACGGTGATTATGTACATATAATGAAATACCTACTATTATGTCGACTTTTCGCTACGGTGATTCTTGTATGGTACTCGCTTTCGTTGCGTAAACTGAGCATGTTTAACTCATTAGCTAAACATGAGAAAAACGACGATTTTCAGCTGGAATGAATAGCTATAAACCATCAGTTCATCAATTCAGCGTAGATAGAATATTTATTCAATTATTTCGAAAATGTGAAAATTACTTCGGCGTCTTCTCTAGATTTATACCTTCTATAATCATTGCAATGCAGAGGTAATTGCTTGTGAAATAGTTTATTTTCATCCATTCATTAGAAGATTACAGAAAAAAGGACTGGACTAAACTAATTTTCTATAACATTCTATCATATAAGGGTGGTAGTGAAAAAGTGCGACAAATTCCGAGACGTTAGAGCTGAAATATGAACAAAAGTTTCTATTAACTTGTTGGCACTGTTGTCGAGATACAGGTTGTTGAAATTTCAAAAAAATAGTTTTTTGCGAATATCTCCGAAACCTTTTATCGTATCGTATCATAGAAAACACCATCAGTGAGAATTTCCAATGATAATAAGCTATGTTTCGTCGAATTTTTCTCAAGTCCTAATAGGTGAAGGTTTTGAATAGACAGTGGGTCACTATAACTTGGAAGGGATTGTCCTAGAGACTTGAGATTTTCAGAATAAGTTCGGTTCCTAAATGCTGCGGTTAGGTTCGTTAACAAGCCAAATCGTACAGGGTATTCCATAAAATATGGCTATTCAAAATTTTTGTTCCTCAATATTTCAATTCAATTGAAATATTGAAAAGAAGAATCTTCATATTTTCATAACAAGATATCCGATTCGAGTGAAATTCATTTTGTGAATTAACATTGATATTGATATACTGAATGTTCTTGCAAAATTTCAAGAAGATCGCATTATCTGAACCATAGAAAATTCAATTGGATTATTGAAATGAGAATCTCTATATTTCCATAACAAGATATGCGATTCGAGTGAAAATTCATTTGTGGATTAAGATTGATATATTGAATGTTAAAGCAGAATTTCAAAAGGAACGCATCATCAGAACCATAGAATTCAAATTTTTTCAATTGTCAAGATTTTACATATTTCAGTTTTTGAATAATTCTAGAATATTATTCCGATCCTGCTGAGATTTTGCATTTATATATTCAGTATCATTCTCAAGTGCTATAGAAAATTTTGAGGTCAAACATTCAGAAATTGACCATGTTTTCTACATAAAAGTTGATTTTATCGAAAAACCATTCGTGACTGAACTAAAGTCGTTCACGAAAGTTTGTGCGCATAGTAGGCGTTTGATTTTTATCTGAAGTTGGGTAAAATTTCCTCATAACGTATAATAAAGTCAAAGTTGCCGAATTTACCAGGCCTCGTCCGATGAACTTACGAGTTATCAGAGAACTCTATGCATATTGACAACATTGCGTATCAATCTGACAAGAAAATAAACAACACAACACTAAATTTCAATATACACAGTGGAATATGCCAAATTTCCATGGCCAACAGGCGGCTCAAACTTTCGTGAACGGACTATATGTTATATTATTATTATACAGATCAAGTTGAGGTGATGTAATTATTTTTATCCACTCCTATAGAGTAATATGTCAATTATTAAACTAATTTCTATGTGTAATAGAAACCATAGACATGTCTATGATTCGAAAAGCGAGTGTTATAATAACACCCGCCCATAACACCCGCTAATAAAATACCTAGGACAAATGAAATTGCTTACAAAAGAAAGAATAAAAAGTAGGATCGATCCGGAAATCTATTTCAGCCATCAAGATAACGTTCTAGCGATTCATTCCAGATTTATTTTCGGAAAACGTAAATTTGAAGTTGAGAAGTACTTGATTTGATTAGTTGGAGACTCTGATTTGATTCCCTACCACAGAGTACGGAGGTTTGACGGTTGGACGAAATGTTGTCAACGCTTTTTGACAACTGTTAAAAAATTTTGAAATGCAGATTAATTCGAATTTTACTGAAGAAGTCGTGATAAATAAAGAAAGTATCAATTCGCGGTAATGCACAAAACACACTTGATGAATTACACCACTCGCCTAAGGCTCGTGGTACAAAATTCATCTGCGTGTGTGTTTTGACCTGCATTACGCTCATTGAATAATATACTATTATATTTTAACGTTGATTTGTACTTTAATGGACCGATAATCCACACAAAATAAGCCTTTTTTCATCTTAAGAACGTTTTCTACACGACGAAATCGTACATAGGACAATCGGTAATAGGGATGTTGACTACTTTTTGGAATTTATTTTATTTTAAAGATAACCCTATACAAACACGAAAAAATTACTTTTTCCTTAAAAATATAGTAATTGCCAATAAAAATGAGTATAGTCCGTTCACGAAAGGTTGAGCCGTCGGTTGGCCATGACAATTTGGCATATTTCACTGTGTATATTAAAATGTTAGGTTATGTTTGTTATTTTCTTGTCATATTGATACGCAATGTTGTCAATATTGCATAGAGTTCTCTGATAACTCGCAAGCTCGTCGGACGAGGCCGGTACATTCGGCAACGTTGACTTTATTTACATTATGACAGTAAATACTGCCAACTCATATAAATAAAAAAACGCCCCTACTATGTGCTCAACCTTTCGTGAACGGACTATAAATAAAAAGACAATTCAAAATTCCCGCGTAAATGCTCAATTTTGTCACGTTCTGATGATTACGTCATAATACAGTGAACATACTTTGACTTCTGTCAAAGCTAACTGATTTTGCCAGATCCCTTGTGGAAAAGTTCAACCTAAGCCTTCAAAATGAATAGGTCGGTCTGTAAATGCTGAATGAGGTGTTTCTTTTATTTGTAATAATAAATATGAGTTAAAAGTCTGCTACTTACAAAGAAAATTTCACGTTTTTAAGCTCCGCTGCACAAAAATCCTTGTTTTCAGCAAAGAAACTTGCGACATAAGGGAATTTATCTTCGGTAAAAGTTACTACTATTACCCTTGATGAATCCTATCTCCATCATAAAGAAAATTGTAGATTATCGTTCTTGTAACGAACTAGTATTCTGTTCTCTTTCAGCTTTCAACTTCGTAAGTTCGAATCATAGATATGATATTATATATTACTATGGTTCAAGTCACAGAACCGTGGGTTTCACAAAGCTTGATTGGCAATCAAATCGTTTATATTGAAGTAAGTCGATGGTTTTTATGTCAAAAATGAACTGAAAATTGCAGAGAAATGATGACATTTCAATGATCAAGGTGATTGAGGTTTGTGGAACCCGGCCTATGAATGTATTTTGTTGATCTGAGAACCGAACATTCGAATTTCAATGACAATACGGATAGTTTGACGTCACTATACGATCCACCTCTGATTGGCGTTCGCAGAGTCACGTGATAGTTGATAATAAATAAACATAATTTAAATCAGCTTTATTTAATTCAACGAGAATAATAAGATCACTAAAATGGTTTTTTAGGATTGCAAAAAATTTCCTTCTATGAGGAAAACCTCAATTTTATGAATTCGTAACATGAGTCAACATCCTATTCAAATTCCAATGTTTATTTGGAACCCAGTGACAGCTTGTGACGTCTCACTAATCCGGCGTATTGACTATACAAATAGCAATTTTTTCAGATTCAACTGCTGAACTGGAACCCAAACAGTCCGTTCAGAAACCATCGGTTCCTGGTCAATCCTCGAGCTCGTGCATGCTCCAGCATTCGTCCTCTGGCCACAACATAGCGGTACAATACACAAAGTTGTTTCCGACTTTTTTCGGACCCGAGTGTAGAGTCGTCTGCAGGACGTACAGGGACACCCACAAGATGGAATCGATCGAGAATTTTTGGACTTTCGAAGGGGATGAAACTTGGGATAAGAATATGATTGTGAGGGCTTCGCAAGGGGCTGATGTACCGGACCATTATTTGGAGTGAAGAAGAGAAGATATTTGGTTTTATCGAAAATGGGGTTTTTATATTAGTATTTTTGATTAGTGGATATGCACGTGTTTTATTGTATTTATTTATTTTATTATAAGATTATACATCATGTTAACGGCTATTGATTTGGGCTTCGAGTGTCATCTTTCAGGAATAACGCTGTTAATTGATCTTCAAGGGATATGAAATCACGAAACGAAATAATCAACTATTCATCCAAACCTGCATCAAAAACTTCATTCTGTAAACATCGGCTATTATTGAAGGTTACTATGTAACAAAACACATAATTTTTTCCTTGTCATTGATATAAAGAATTTTTTATCATACTCTGCTCTATTAGCCTTAAATTTTTCTGATGCGATATCTTTTATCTAAAAGAAAAAAGCAACACAATTCTCAATTGCTGCTCTATCCATAATAAGAAAAAGTAAGATTATCCCGAGATTATCCTGATCGAAAATTCAGTTCCAGAATTTTTATGGTGCAGGTATGGTAAAATGTTGATGATGTTCGTGGGAAAAATGGGTAGTCCTCAAAGTCCCTAAAAAAAAACAGCTTACCATCCTAAGACCTAAAGGCTAGTGAAGTTTGAAATAATTCACCAGTTTCTAGCCGATTTCAGAGTTATAAAAATTTAGAAAGCCCTGAGCAGTTGCTTTTGAGCGCTCGTTCATGGTGGGACAATGAGGCTGTTACCTCAAAATTTTGTATAGACTTGAGATTGATCTAAATATCAGTATGGTCGGATAAAAATTCAGAAAATTGTTCAAATTTTAATATGTTAAAACCTGAATTTGAAAAAAAATAAATTCTATGGTTCTGATGATGCGATCTTTTGAAATCTTGATGGACATTCAGTACATCAGTCTTGATTCGCAAAATAAATTTCATTTGAAACGGTTATCCTGTTATGGAAATATAGAGATTCTTTATTTCAATATTCAAATTGAATTTATATATTCAGATGATGCGATCCTCTTGAAATCTTGCAAGAACGTTCTTTTATCAATTTCCATTCCCAAAATATTTTACTCAAATCGGATATCTTGTTATGGAAATAAGAAGTTTCTTCTTTTCAATATTCCAATTGAATTTTCTATGGTTCTGTTAACTACCACAAAATTTTGCATGAGTTTATAAAGAGCATCATGCATGTGCAGAAAAATTTCATTCCGATTGGTTTCGGTTTGGGAGATATTGAGGAACGAAAATTTTGAATGGCCATACCTTAAGGTCACCAAAATTCCATGAGGTCAACTTCCTAAAAAAGATAATGGCTTTTCAACATTCTGGAGCCTATATCAATGAGTCAATGAGTGATCATTCGCAAATATGAAAGACTTTAAGGTCACCAAAATTCTACGAGTTCATCATCCTGAAAAGATGGTCGCCAACATTCTGGAGCCGATATGCAAATGATTAATGAGCCATTTTCTTATACAAGTGATCATCCCAAAAAATGGAAAGACCTTAAGGTCATCAAAATTCTACGAGTTCATCATTTCCGATCCACATAGCCTTTAAATCAATTATTGGACTAATTGGCCGCGAATATATGAATTATATTCATCTGAAAGTCCGATCGAGCAAACATTTCAGAACATGTATATCAATCGAAAAGAATGTAAATAAAGTAAATAACCATCGCCTGAGTCTGTCCTTCCTCTCCACCCTCGACCCGCCGACTACCATTACACCGTAAACAAAAAAAAAACAATCGAAGATGTTATTATTTCGGACCGTACTCGGAAACGTGCGATTAACATAAACCAATGACGAATACAAACGTGCAAAAAAAAAACGAAACTCACGGTTCGGCAGCGACGTAATCAGAGTAATTTCGGAGTGAATGATCCGTCAAAAAGCTCTGTGGATCGTCCCGTGGTTCCGTATGACCAGCCTTCACCACGCAGGATGATGGCTGGGTGGAATTCCGGTGACCTTAACGCCGGTCGATCTTTCCACGAAGGTCATTAACGAAGTGGTGGATGATGATGAGAGGAGTATTCTGATTCACCGCGGTTCTGGTAAGTAGGAGATTGGACTGAAAATCTCGGTGCTGCGTGGAAGAGATTATGTGTGTCATGATACACTGGGTGTATGCAAAGTGAGGCTTTTAGAATGATCACTCGTACGAGAGTATGGCTCATTCAATAATCGAGCATATCTTCTGTAGAATGTTGAAAAACCATTAGCTTTTCATCCTGATGAACCCATGGAATTTTGGTGACCTTAAGGTCTTTCCATATTTTGGAATGATCACTTGTTGATCTGAGATCTTTCCATTATTTGGAATGATCATCACTTGTACGAGAATTGGTTCATTTTAATCATTGAGTATCGACACCAGAAATTTTCAAGCCATCATTTCTAGAGGATGATCATCTCGTTGAAATTTTGGCGACCTTGAGGTCTTTTCGTATTTTCACGAAGGTCATTACCGATGCGATGGTTGATGATGAAGTGAGCTTTGGAATGATCATCGTACGAGAATATGGCTCATTCAATAATCGAGCATATCTTTGTAAAATGTTGAAAAGCCATTAGCTTCTATCCTGATGAACCTATGGAATTTCGGTGACTTAAGGTCTTTAATTATTTTGTTGTGCAAAAAAAATGGTAAATTAAATCATACATGTAGGCACCGGAATATTGACAAGCCATCATCTTTTCAGGATGATCAACTAGTGGAATTTTGGTGACCTTAATTAAGGTCTTTCCATATTTCGAATGATGACTGCGGAGTGAATGATCCGTCAAAAAAGCTCTGTGGATCGTCCCGTGGTTCCGTATGACCAGCCTTCACCACGGCAGGATGATGGCTGGGTGGAATTCCGGTGACCTTAACGACGGTCGATCTTTCCACGAAGGTCATTAACAAAGTGGTGGATGATGATGCGAGAGAGTATTCTGATTCACCGCGGTTCTTGGTAAGTAGGAGATTGGACTGAAATCTCGGTGCTGCGTTGAAGAGATTATGTGTGTCATGATGTCTGGGTGTTATACGAAGTGAGGCTTTTGGAATGATCAGTCGTACGAGATATGGGTTCATTCAATAATCGAGAATATTCTTCTGTAGAATGTTGAAAAGCCATTAACTTTTCATCCTGATGAACTCGTGGAATTTCGGTGACCTTAAGTCTTTCATTATTTTGAAATGACCACTTGTGCAAGAAAAATGGTAAATTCATCATTACATGTTGGCACCAGAATGTTGACAAGCCATCATCTTGTCAGGATGATCAACTCGTAGAATTTCGGAACCTTAAGGTACATATTTCCTTATTTGCCAATGATCACATGCGGAGTGAACGATCCATCAAAAAAGCTTTGGGATCGCCTGTGGTTCCGTATGACAAGCCTTCCACCACAGCAGGATGATGGCTGGGTGTCATGATATATTGGTGATATAAAAAGCGAGCCTCAGAAAATGATCACTTGTGATCTTGAGGTCTCTCCATATTTTGGATGATCATCACTTGTACGAGAGTTTGGTTCATTCAATCATCATTGAGTATCGGCACCAGAATTCACAAGCCATCATCTCTAGAGGTCTAGAGGATGATCATCTAGTTGAATTTTGGCGACCTTAAGGTCTTTTCGTCATCAAGTCATTAACGATGCGATGGTTGATGATGAGAGGAGTGTGTGTTCTGATTCACCGGAGAGTTTTGGCATGTAGGGATTGAACTGAATATCGGTGCTGCCTGCAATAGATTATGTGTGTCATGATGTACTGGGTGATATGAAAATCGAGCCTTGTGAGTAATCTATTCTACGAGAAATGAAAAAGTCTGTGAGACCGAAAATACTATCTTCGAGAGTGGTTGCGTACAATATTTTTTCGAACTATTTAGAATAACCTCGAGAATAGCACTACCGCTGCTGCTTCCATATTTTATTCCGAAGGGCGTTCAAAAAACATTCACCTTTTTCAACTGATTTTATATGAACTATCAACCATTATTTCGTTGCTATATGGTAGATATATACAACTTTTTCATAAAAAAAAGCGTCCGGATTTCGGACAGTTTCCGAAATATCATCATTTATACTAAAACTCCAATCTTCTACAGCGAAACCGAGAGCTTATAAATCTAACTGATCTACTACATTATTTCGCAAGAGAAACAAAAGATAGCCGGACGACGCCATTTACGGAGTATAACCGTTCTTCTTTGTACCTATTATTGACATTCGAGTAGAAAATGTCGCGGGACTTTCAGAGAAAAAGAAAACATACCAGATGCTCGAGAATGCGAAGAATGTAGGCGCTGCAGACGAACTAGATGAAACAGAAAATGCCTTACGACTACACGATCAGATACGGGCTTCCGAATAGAACTAAATATCATAACTTTGAAATGGGTAAAATCTCAAAGTAAGAAATTAAAAAATAGAGATCTTCCCGGGAAAAAAAAATGTTTCCAGAAAAAAAATTTCCAGAGAAATTACTTTCTCTGGAAATTTTTTTCTCGTGGCCGGCTTGTTCACCGGACTTGAATCTATTGGACTTTTTTAATAGGAAGCAGTTAAAGCCGAGGTTAAAGCAAAAGTGTATATTCAAAGGCAAATCGAGAGAGCGATTTGAATAACGGTTAGCTAAAATTTACCATTTGGAATCCTCACTAAAAGCGCCAACTTTTGACAAAAACATGCTAATCTTGCGTAGTACATTTTTTTTCAATGCAGTCAGTTGAAACTAGGCAATGTTTATTTTGCATTTTTTTCTGAGAAGTTTAGCCCTCTTTTAAGAAAAACCTAGAGCAGCTGGTATCAAAATTCTGACTACAGTTTCGACAAGCATTATTCAGGGTTACACAGCAAAAAAAAAAAGTTGGAAAAAAAGTTGATATTTGTTGCAACAGAAGTGAAAGACTGTCACAGGGTGTGGAGTTTTCTGTCTTTCTTAATGCCTATTATTTTAAAATCATGCAACTTAGATTTTTTTATATCTTTCTGACAACCAGCATTACTTGCCCTTTCACCCGGTTCTGGGTTGACTTCGAGTTTTGGGACAGCTGTATAATACAACATTTTCGTAATTTTGCCTTAGCTATACTTACCGGAATAAACTGCCACCAAATCCGTAAAATAATTCAGTTTATGAACGTCAAATCTAAATGAAAATGTAAACAACAGACGATGTTGCCAAACTGACAGAATTGTCTGTAACAGACGCAAGCCGTAAATCAGAGTACGGGAGCGGTAGACCAATTATCCCAATATCGAAATAAAACATACGCAAAGAGTTCGCAACGCCTGAATATTGTTAGCGTGCATAAAACAGATTCTACTGGCTGCATAACAAATGCGTGAAGGCACCTCTAGGTTTACTTTTACTCTGAGGTAAAAATCTTATTGACCATCAAAAAATAAATATACCTTGTGTCTAGGATCTCCTTTTAATTATAATGGTATTTAATTATTGATATGAAGGTTATATCGAGGGCTATATGGATAAATCGGACATTGAATATTATGTTGTCAAGTAAACCAACAACTCTTCTAAACTCTACATCCTTTTGGGAACTACACCAGATAGTTATGGGTTGAAAAAGCATTTCGAATCCAAATCATCCAATTTTGCAGAACATGCATGCTAAATAAAGGGTGTTCCATTAATAGGTGTTATTTTGTTATTCAAAGAAAAATGCCATTTTTCAATATAAATGTCGAATGTTTATTCCATTATAAAGAAGAAGCTATGCCGTAGTAATAGTGGAAAATATACATCAGGCAAATGAACCACGACCACGCTTACAGGACCTATCTTTTAATGAATTTTCCATAACCAAATCGCAAAGTGACCTATGCCCTCCACTCCCCATCCTCGAATGCCCTATCACGATAGCCTCCAACCATATTGAGGTCTTGATTCGAGCTGGGCTATTGGCGTAGACCTTAGATTATTTACATTGTAATAATCTAGGGCGTAGACCTTCTCTTTCACGTGGCCCCAAGGAAGAAGTCGCAAGGTGTTAAATCACAAGATCTCAGTAAATTGCTCGGTAAATTGTGATCACCTCTTCGAGAGATGAACACGGTCCGGAAACTTTTTCCGTTGTGGATGATCGCCCGGCTTGAGTTCTGTGTTAACTGAACTTTATGAGCCCCAATATTTATCCAAATCGAGTCCAAAAATACGGTGTAATGACGTTTGTGGAATGCCCAATTCCAAAGAACGACGATGAATGGACAAACCTGGGTTTTTCCCAACACTTTCGGCTACACCACCAATATTCTCGCTGTTCTTGAGCGACGTGCACGGGTTTATTATTCACATCACTTACTTCTCCCAAGAGCTCGAATTTTTCCACTAATTTCTTCATTGCGGTCCGACAAGGTGCTTCACAACGACCCAAAAATGTTCGAGTCTATGCCAAATTTTCACCATTTTTTTAGTGAATTTTTAATAATTTCAATGCGTTCTTGAAGCGTGTATCGTTCTATTTTCATTAATGGCGTATTTCTACTTGTCAAATGTCACAAAATTACAGACATCTATCGAAATAGCGGCTATTCAAAATAACACCTCCCTATGCTTTTTTTGAATTCGAAATCTCTCACCCTTTACGCCCTATACCCCCAACTTTTGTTTTCAATGCCATTTGATAATATGGTATAGGGGTGAGGGGGTCAGAAGTATAAAATTCTAAAAGCATAGGATAAATTGCTTTTGAAATTGAAAATTGACGGGGGCGAAGATTTTCTTTGATCGTTTTCTTTAATTATTTATTTCATGTATTATTTATACAAAAGTTATTGACCACTTTTTATTTAGGATTGAATTAAAACATCGATTAAATATCTTCTGGTCCATTTTTTCGATTCTAGATTATTGTGATAGATTTGATTCGATTTTAATATTATTGATGTCGAGTTTGATGTACTCTCGGATGTACTCATTCATAGCAAGAATTCAACGAATCTATGAAAGAATTATACTCAACCATCTAAATTCCGAATAGGTAGGTATTTGCCAATTTCAGTAATTAGTTATGGATATGACGAAACTTCAAATACTTAATAAGAATCTTCATAAAGTTGTAAGCGAAATCCTCCACGAAATCTTAACTCCCAGGTTCTGATAAATTATTCCCAAAGAAATGTAATAGCAAATTTCCGAAAAAGCTAACAATAAATAACGGTTTGCATACAAAATTACGTCAAGATTCATTCAAGTCCAAAAATCTAGGTGCGTCTAAAACAATCAACAATAGAGCAGTAGGTAGGTACATATCTTATAACAGGATTATGTTAAAAAATTGTACCTAATTTGACAGCTGAAGAACATCGAATTGTTTCCATTGTTTTGAGGAAAAAAACGTTATTCGTTTATAACTGAATAATAGATTAGATCACACAAAAATAAACAGTTATTAGCTAAGACTGCATAAAAGGAAAGAGGACAAATTGTTGCATATAACATTTTCAGAAGATGATAACATATGCGATGATCACCTTACCACACTATTTGTCACTACCGAATTAATATTGTGTAGAAATTGTAGGAAAGAAATGCTTTTTATAAACAAGAACATTACCGTATACAAAAAAATATCAAGTTTTCAAGTAAGTACGTTAGATCATAATAAATAACTTAAAGCTCAGAAGAATGATGAGATCTGGTAGGAATTCATCCAAAAGAAAAATTCATAAGAACCAAATCTAATTCGAAGGTTCAATTTCGAAACCGCGGACCCAACCGTTCGAACATATTTTCTTATAAACATAACCAAAAACTACGAATACAAACAAACAGGACTCTTACCTTTCCTGTAGCTTTTTTAAATCGCAGTGTCGCCTCCCTGATCAGATCTCTGACAAATATATCCCCATTTCCACATGGCACAACAACTCTTACATTACCAAAACACACAGTCACCTTCATATTTCAAAAATTATATTCACAACAACTCAAAATTCACAACACGGAACGCCATTTCGCGATCATAGACACTCTCGATTGTCTGTGTTCACCTTTAAACACCTGCCTGACGGTGTTAGTTCGAATCCTAACGTATTTCGGCGAGGGGTTTTGAATTAATAAGTCAGATGGTGAAGCGATATGTTATTTACAGTTTTCCACATTGTTATTTTGTCATTTCGCGTTGGGAATAGGAGCATTCGCATTATCATATGGCACGAATGCTGAACAGTTAAATAATGCTTTCACTATCTTGGCATTTTACGAACTAAAAATTTCAAACTTGTTTTTTCCCCTCTATTTGTGTTACCTGGTGCGCGCCTACTCCTGTCCTTCCGCATGCTCCGTAACAGGAATTCTTTACGAAGCGAGTTGTCAATTCATTCTTCTATCTGGGACACGTTTTATGACAGTTGGCAATAATGATACAAATGGGGATTACATTCAATGGATAATATTCGTATTACTTCCTCCATTTGACTCAAATTCGTACTTTTAACTTCTTTTTGCATGGCTCATTTCTGATATGATCCTGATCTTAAGTTACGTTATACGTTACCCCTTCTTTTCTCGTGCGTTGAATGGCGCGAGTAACCAACAAATATTCATCCAATTTTTAACATCATTACAGTGCGCCAACTGTTGGATTAGAATGGTAAATAACAGGAATGCAGTTCCTTTATTACTGCTACCTAGCGGACAGGTAAAAAACTAAGCGTATAAACATAGGATCACCCCTCTCTTTTCCTCAAGATTTGATCTGATACTCAAAGGAATTGTACGTGATATAGCTGAATAACGAATTTATCATTCTTCAATATGTAGTTGGAGGTTTATTCACTTATGTTTCTAGGAAATTATTCTAGGCTGCACATACTTCGAAACAGTTTTGCAATGTCCTGATGTCATATTAATTGTTTGCAAATAAGAAAATAATTTATAGTTTGTCATTTAAGGTAACTTTTCAATACCTAACAAAATCCATTTTTCATAGAGATTTAAGATACCAGCCAGCCGACATTTCAAAAAAACTTCTACAATAAGTCTTTGCAACACGTTGATTTTGGTAAAAATCTCTTGAAACAAACTACATTTCTTTCGGATATCTCGACCGGTTTCAAGCGATTGATAGTCAGATTTCAAGCTGAACTTCAACCACTGTATTTTGGAAACGAAAAGTATTTGCTGGCGAAAGTTATATGAACAAATGCGAGGGACTTTGGGAGATGATTCTTCGATGAAAATAAGCAGGGGTAGTTTGTATAAATGTGTGTTTCGAAATCGACCCCCTTCCAAGATACAGCCTTTGGAAAGACGATGACGAGTTGAGTTTTTATTTTTTTCGTCTTCCTAAAAACACTGAATCTAAAAACTATACCTACATAATATGAAGCACTAAGTAGTTGTTAATCACACAATTTTTTTAGATGTCATAACTTCATTATTAGGGGTAGAAAATAACAACCCCCTAGGATTTTTGTTCAAGAATTGTTCTCGTGGGATATTTTTCGAAAAATAAAATTCTCTTATGGTTTTCATTTATTCTGGAGAAACAAATCTCTCCTGAAAAATTTCGATACAGTCGATACTGTTCTCGGAAAAATGAAAACTTACTCTTATGAACTGAAAATTGTAAAAAGAATCATAAAAATCTTTTTTCTTCTGCCAAACCAATTTTGAGTAAAAACAATATCTTACAATATTGATTATATTCCAAGAAAATAATTTTTGAAGGAAAATCATAAGGAGTTGTTACTTTCAATCCCTAATAATAAAGTTATGGGATCAAAAAAAAATTATGTGAGTAACATTTTACTTAATGAATCCTATTTTGTATAGTTTTATGACTCAGAGTGCTTCTTAGGACTTCTAAAAAATTTAAAAACTGTTAACTCGTCATCGCTTTCCAAAGGCTGTATAGCTTGGAAGGGAGTAGATTTCGAAAAAATTTATATAAACTACCCTGCTTATTTTCATCGAGGAATAATTCCTCGCATATGTTTACTAAAACCCTGTATAGGAAGATAGCATAATGTAAATTATTTTTTCATGCAAACTACCCTCCTGAAATTTGTGGCACTTCATTCAGTAACATCCTGTATAGGATCTGCAGTTAGGGACCGGCGAATCAATTTTTTTTCGGTCACAATATGGTGGCTTTTCTCTCATTTTTATATTTCTTCGCTTTTAATAAAGAAATAGTGCTACAGGAAGAAATATAAACAGATGGAAATATTATTTAATATCGAAAAAATGTTGATTTTGTTTATTGTCAATTGCAATTAAGTAACATTGAAAATCAGTATGTTTGCATATAACCCATATGAAAATTTGATCTGTGTCAATTTCTTCTGAAAATTGGCTACATTTTGCTTAACTGCTTAACATATTATGTAATCATTCATATTTAACATAACAAATAATTTTCTCATCATCAATTATTTAACAAATTTTAAAAAAAAGTTGAAAGGAAACATACCTATAAGCAAAATGTTTCACAACACAAATTCAGTGGTGAGTATGAGAAGAAAAATAGGAACGATAAAGATATTGCATATACGTAAAATGAAATCAAACTTATGTGAAGTCTGCAGTCAAACTTCTTCGATTTGGATAAGCTATCTTCTTGCCAATAACATAAACGAACTGTAAAGTATAGATTATCATAACGAATCAAAGTGAACCACATTATTCGTATTACAATTTTAGTTTAACTCTTTCCAATAAAGTTGATTTTACCATTTAACCCCTCTTATCGTATCATCATAACGAATCAAAAGTGAACAACATTATTCAAATTACATTTTAGTTGACTCTTCCCAAATAAGTTAATTTTAACCATTTAACTCCTTTGATTCCTAAATCGATTTCCATACCGTTTGTACAAATAATATAATATTTGATTATTACAGAAGTTTTTTTCAGAGCTCCTGGTTAAAATCGAATTTAATCTTCATTACAATTTAATATTAATATATTCATATAACTTGTTGATTTACATATTCATCTTTTCATTTCGAAACGATTATAACATCTACAGAGGCTACTCTACATTAATAGATACAATAAATTACATGAATTAGGCGTAACTTATCTCGATAATGATACCAATAAATGGTACCATTGATTGGACGGCATTTTTTAAGGTTCCTTATACCATTATATATACAACTTATCCTATCTATTATTCGCTAAAGTATATGAAACTAATGAAACGAATGCAAAAAACAGAAAATATTAACTTTATCATATATGGACTAAATAATAAGTTTTCCTACATGATAACAGATGGCTAAGGCTAATAATGAGATATACAATTGTTTGAACATGATATTCAGAAAAAGATAGAAAACTTTTGATTGTTATTATTTATGTTTGGGGTTTTGAGGTTATCGAAAAGAAAAGTTTCAATTTTCAATAAGGCATTTAACTTGACATAACTAGATGGTATTTTATTCCACTAATGAAATTAAATACAGTGAACTTCCCCCCAACGACGAAAGGGCTAAATCTCCAAAAAAATTCGTTATAAAGAAATTTCGTTCTACAGAAAATGTGTTTCTATAGTCGGAAATGTCGCGGTCGACTTAACTGATAAATTTAAGTTTATCATTCAAACTTAAGCACTTCCTTTAGACATTTTCGCACAACTTTATACAGTTGCCAGCCTTAATATAACGAACCTCAATATAACGACCTCCTCGATTTAACGAATTTTTCATAATCCCCTTGAATCGTCCATAAGCGTCATTGTAAAACATACCTCTACATTACGAACTTTTTACGAACAACCTCTTATAACGATTTTCAACTTCCAAAAAGAGTGTGCATACCTCTAACTTAGCGAATTTCGTCAACTCAAAACCTCTATATAACGTTTTCACCAATAACCAGGTATGTATGTGATTCAGCCGGTCAGCAGGTTTCGACGCGTATTACGTAAAATACGAAGTTAGTTGATGGAAAGTAATCAGTGTTGCTCCTCACTTTTTTGCAATGGCTCAGAAACGTAAAAGGCGTTCCTTATCTGTCGCAGAAAAGTGAAGCATCATTAATTATGTGAAAAAAAATCCTTCTACAAAAAAATTAGACATAGCTAATAAGTTCGGGATTCCCGCAAGTTCATTGGCTACAATTTTAAAATCTAAGATAAGTTTTCAGACGAATTGGGGTGCCTTCAAACATCAGAAGATTGAAACCGTGTTTCTGCGAATTTTTTGAAAAGCAAACTACCTACCCACTTTATTGTTTTGAAAAAAAAATATGAAATAAACGAGTAATTTGATAAAAATGAGTTTTCATTTATATGAGCAAAATTAGTTCGCTATAACAAGATGAGTACGTAATGTCGAGGTGAATAAAACCTCGGTATATAACAATTTTGGACCAACCTCACCTCAATATAACAAACCTCAGTTTTACGGATTACTTGATATAACGAATATTTACTGTTCCCTCCGATTTGTTATATCGAGTTCCACTGTACTAGCGTAATGGTTAGATTGAAACCAAACGCCACGGGTGTATTTAAAACTGTTTCAGAAGGATCTCTTTGCCCGCTGTAATGATTCAGTTTGAAGTCGAGATTTATTACGTACGTCCGGAAAATTTTTGGAAAAAACCCACTCTTTTACCTTCTTACCAATACCAATTCGAAGAGTGATGTTCTTTGATTATTTCGTTATAGAGAGAATTTACTTCGTTTTAGAGGTTGTTTTCATCATGGAATTTAGATCAAGGAGCAATGTCTAGTACGAAATTCGATAAACAGAGAAATTCGTTTTACAGACGATCGTTTAAGGGAAGATCCACTGTATTTCTTTTCAGTGATATCGAGGAAGAGGTTAAAGAGAAATTAAAATTTTCTATAGAAAATACTCAGCAAAATTAAAAGCGTTTCTGTGCAGTTTTACAATACATACATCAATGGTTTAATGAAAATGGTTAGCTCAAAGATATAGAAATTGATATTAGAAGCCATATTTAGTGAGCAAAATACTATTCTTTTCTTGGATTGTAATTTTCATTTTCATCAGCGAAACATAATCCTTTCATCTTTTTTTCTTTCCTCAATTTCCAAATACTCGATCATTTTCACTTCCTGATGCACTGAAAATATCAATACTTGACACTCACCACCCAAACTGAATACGTATCTTTTATCACTCACCAGAATCAAAAATTATTTTGAAGCACATCATAATTATGTCTAAGTGAGTAATTCAAAAGAAATATTACATGTATTTCAGGAATAAAGAGCAAGTTTCTGGTCTTGTCTTCCATTGCGGTAACAATATATCCTGCAAGGTTGTTATGGGTGATTTCAATGGCAACATTTCGATGTGTTAAAATATTATTGAATTCGATTACCACTTTGACGCTGAACACTGGATTTTTGTGATTTTTTCCACAGTTTTACACTTTTCTCAGCATATTGTGAATTATTAGACTGAAGCTAAACCATTCAAAATTAAAACAAATAATATAATATGTCCGGGAAATAAGGCTTTCCACACAAAACTCTAATTTATTTAACAATTTGATTTATCTTGCAAATAATGTTTCTTCGAAAGTAGAAAAGTTTTTATTAGTTCAATCAGCTAGTTTATTAATGACGGCGATTAATGGTGTGAATATTTTAACGCGTGAGCGTAGTTAGCGCGTCAAGAAAAGATTCCGACTGTATAATAACTGCTTCGTTAACTTCTTCCCACTGTTTTTGTTTCAGATTTGAATCAGCGTACTTCTTCAAAAAGTTAGTCTAAATAGGGAAAAAATGGACAGGACAAGCTTGAATCACTCGAGTTGTGATTGTGAAAAACTTTATAAAGCAAGCATTCAAATTAAAAGAAATCACGAATAAAAATCTGCGATGGCCCTTATTTACGAACAAAAGTCGCATGTAATTTTCTTTTCCTTCGTTGTATTGGAGCAGGCTTTGAGTGTCCATTGTCCACAAATACATACCAAACTTCTTCACTACACAAATATATTTTCATTGACGTCCTTATCTACTCTAAATTATCGTTTTCCTCAACAAGATATTTCTTCATATTCTCTAACTTCCTCATAATTATTCGAGTGTGCTTTTTTTTACTCAATGTGGGATGAAAGAAAGAATAAAAATCAATAATTAAAATGAATAAACCAGACAATATTTGATAGATAATCAATTTAAAATGTTCAACATGAACATTACATTTTCTAAACTCCTACAAACATGGGTCATCATGGCGTCGTCTAGATGAAGGTAATGGTTCACTATATTGTTGCCTGCTTTTGATGATTCCCATTCCCGTTTTTGCTATCGTATCTTCATATTCAGATTTGCCGGTTCTAGGTGCAAACCACTCATCCACTAATGTTGGGGTCCTACTGAAAGTCACAGTAGGACACACATCAATTGCTGGCCTAGGAAAGCATGGTATCTAAAGATATGGGGGTCCCTGAATCCATGCCCTATTCCTATGACTCTGTCTTCACAGGAACCCCAACAGGTGAATCGATGTCAGCCTGCAACTTTCTATATTTCACTAGATTAAGACCTCGCTTGGTGTAGTCTGTTTGGTAGATTGTTTCCATCTTAACGTCATCTGTATCACAAGGGTGGTCGAGGACTAGAGCAGAGCCATTTGGTTGTTACCCTAAATAAGTAAGAGGATGAATATAGTTATTAACCCCTAGGGTTCATTGCAACCCCACAAATGCTATAATATTGTGCGAATTAGAAGAATCAGTTTGTTCTTGGTTCTGGTATATAATGTGGGAAGAAAAAAAGGACAATGAATCAATTAATTTACCAGAAAATATTGATAGATAATCAATTTTAATTGTTCAACATGAACATTTATTTTCTAAACTCCTACAAACATGGGTCATCACGGCGTCGTCTAGATGAAGGTAATGGTTCGCTGTATGTTGCCTGCTTTTGATGATTCCCATTCCAGTTTTGCTATCGTATCTTCATATTCAGATTTGCCGGTTCTAGGTGCAAACCACTCATCTACTAATGTTGGTGTCCTACTGAAAGTTACAGTAGGACACCAGGTAGTAGCATGGTATCTGAAGATATGAGGGTCCCTGAATCCATGCCCTATTCCTATTGACTCTGTCTTCACTGGAACCCCAACAGGTGAATCAATATCAGCCTGCAACTTTCTATATTTAACTAGATTTAGACCTCGCTTGGTGTAGTCTGTTTGATAGATTGTTTCCATCTTAACGTCATCTGTATCACAAGGGTGGTCGAGGACTTACCAGAGAGCAGAGCCATTCGGTGTTACCCTACATAAGTAAGAGGATGAATATACTGATTAACCCCTAGGCTTCATTGCAACTCCACAGATGCTATCAAAGCTTGTGCGAATCATAAGAATCAGTTGTGTTCTTGGTATAGTTTTTATTCAATGTGGGAAGAAAGAAAGAACAAAGTCAATAATTGAAATAAATTAACCAGAAAATATATGATAGATGTACAATTTTAAATGTTCAACATGAACATTATATTTTCTAAACTCCTACAAACATGGGTCATCATGGCGTCGTCTAGATGAAGGTAATGGTTCACTGTATTGTTGCCTGCTTTTGATATTCCCATTCCCGTTTTTGCTATCGTATCTTCATATTCAGATTTGCCGGTTCTAGGTGCAAACCACTCATCCACTAATGTTGGAGTTCTACTGAATGTTACAATAGGACACACATCAATTGCTGGCCTAGGGAAAGCATGGTATCTGAAGATATGGGGGTCCCTGAATCCATGCCCTATTCCTATGGATTCTGTCTTCACTGGAACCCCAACAGGTGAATCAATGTCAGCCTGCAACTTTCTTATTTCACTAGATTAAGACCTCGCTTGGTGTAGTCTGTTTGATAGATTGTTTCCATCTTTACGTCATCTGTATCACAAGGGTGGTCGAGGACTTCACCAGAGAGCAGAGCCATTTGGTTGTTACCCTAAATAAGTAAGAGGATGAACATACTGATTAACCCCTAGGCTTCATTGCAACCCCGCAGATGCTATCAAAGCTTGTGCGAATTAGAAGAATCCGTTGTGTTTTTGTATAGTTTTTATTCAATGTGGGAAGAAAGAACAAAAGTTAATTATTGAAATAAATTAACCAGAAAATATATGATAGATGATCAATTTAAAATGTTCAACATGAACGTTATATTTTCTAAACTCCTACAAACATGGGTCATCATGGCGTCGTCTAGATGAAGGTAATGGTTCACTATATGTTGCCTGCTTTTGATAATTCCCATTCCGTTTTTGCTATAGTATCTTCATATTCAGATTTGCCGGTTCTAGGTGCAAACCACTCATCCACCAATGTTGGAGTCCTACTGAAAGTAACAGTAGGACACACATCAATTGCTGGCCTAGGGAAAGCATGGTATCTGAAGATATGGGGGCCTCTGAATCCATGCCCCATTCCTATGGACTCTGTTTCACTGGAACCCCAACAGGTGAATCAATATCAGCCTGCAACTTTCTGTATTTCACTAGATTAAGACCTCGCTTGGTGTAGTCTGTTTGATAGATTGTTTCCATCTTAACGTCATCTGTATCACAAGGGTGGTCGAGGACTTCACCAGAGAGCAGAGCCATTTGTTGTTACCCAAAATAAGTAAGGGGATGATGAATATACTGATTAACCCCTAGGCTCCATTGCAACCCCACAGATGCTATCAAAGCTTGTGCGATCATAAGAATCAGTTGTGTTCTTGGTATAGTTTTTATTCAATGTGGGAAGATAGAAAGAACAAAAGTCAATAATTGAAATAAATTAACCAGAAAATATATGATAGATGATCAATTTTAATGTTCAACATGAACATTGTATTTTCTAAACTCCTACAAACATGGGTCATCATGGCGTCGTCTAGATGAAGGTAATGGTTCACTGTATTGTTGTCTGCTTTTGATGATTCCCATTCCCGTTTTTGCTATCGTATCTTCATATTCAGATTTGCCGGTTCTAGGTGCAAACCACTCGTCCACTAATGTTGGAGTTCTACTGAAAGTTACTGTAGGACACACATCAATTGCTGGCCTAGGGAAAGCATGGTATCTGAAGATATGGGGGTCCCTAATCCATGCCCTATTCCTATTGACTCTGTCTTCACTGGAACCCCAACAGGTGAATCAATATCAGCCTGCAACTTTCTATATTTAACTAGATTAAGACCTCGCTTGGTGTAGTCTGTTTGATAGATTGTTTCCATCTAACGTCATCTGTATCACAAGGGTGGTCGAGGACTTCACCAGAGAGCAGAGCCATTTGGTTGTTACCCTAAATAAGTAAGAGGATGAATATACTGATTAACCCCTAGGTTCATTGCAACACCACAGATGCTATCAAAGCTTGTGCCAGTTAGAAGAATTAGTTGTGTTCTTGGTATAGTTTTTATTCAATGTGGTGAAAAAGAAAGAGCAAAAATCAACAATTAAAAGGAAAAACCAGAAAATATATGATAGATAATCAATTTTAAATGTTCAACATGAACATTATGTTTTCTAAATCCTACAAACATGGGTCATCATGGCGTCGTCTAGATGAAGGTAATGGTTCACTGTATTGTTGCCTGCTTTTGATAATTCCCATTCCCGTTTTTGCTATCGTATCATCATATTCAGATTTGCCGGTTCTAGGTGCAAACCACTCATCCACTAATGTTGGAGTTCTACTGAAAGTTACAGTAGGACACACATCAATTGCTGGCCTAGGGAAAGCATGGTATCTGAAGATATGGGGGTCCCTGAATCCATGCCCTATTCCTATGGACTCTGTCTTCACTGGAACCCCAACATTTGAATCAATGTCAGCCTGCAACTTTCTATATTTCACTAGATTAAGACCTCGCTTGGTGTAGTCTGTTTGATAGATTGTTTCCATCTTTACGTCATCTGTATCACAAGGGTGGTCGAGGACTTCACCAGAGAGCAGAGCCATTTGGTTGTTACCCTAAATAAGTAAGGGATGATGAATATACTGATTAACCCCTAGGCTTCATTGCAACCCTACAGATGCTATCAAAGCTTGTGCGAATCATAAGAATCAGTTGTGTTCTTGGTATAGTTTTTATTCAATGTGGGAAGATAGAAAGAACAAAGTAAATAATTGAAATAAATTAACCAGAAAATATATGATAGATGATCAATTTTAAATGTTCAACATAAACATTATATTTCTAAACTCCTACAAACATGGGTCATCATGGCGTCGTCTAGATGAAGGTAATGGTTCACTGTATTGTTGCCTGCTTTTGATGATTCCCATTCCCGTTTTTGCTATCGTATCTTCATATTCAGATTTGCCGGTTCTAGGTGCAAACCACTCATCCACTAATGTTGGAGTCCTACTGAAAGTTACAGTAGGACACACATCAATTGCTGGCCTAGGGAAAGCATGGTATCTGAAGATATGGGGGTCCCTGAATCCATGCCCTATTCCTATGGATTCTGTCTTCACTGGAACCCCAACAGGTGAATCAATATCAGCCTGCAACTTTCTATATTTCACTAGATTAAGACCTCGCTTGGTGTAGTCTGTTTGGTAGATTGTTTCCATCTTGACGTCATCTGTATCACAAGGGTGGTCGAGGACTTCACCAGAGAGCAGAGCCATTTGGTTGTTGAGTTCTTCGAGTTCTTTGTAGAGCATGTTTTCTTTTTTTGCCAGCATTCGGTATCTGCCCATTTGGGATCATACAAATGAGCATCGCAATGGCAGTATGGTTCTACCAGCTTCGCAACATAAAAATTATTGGGTTTAGTTCTTTGAGGTGGTTGTGAGGGTCTGCTGGTGAGCGGTTTTGGATATGGCCATGTGTAGTCGTTTTTGTTAATGGTGACGTAAGCATCGTTTCCGACAGTCATGGTGGATGGGCGATTAACAAATCACAGCACGAAGGAATTTTGATGAACTTGAAATTTTCAGAAATCTTGAAGGATAATTCGATTCACATCAAAATTGTCAAATGAATGACATTGTAAATGAAGAAAGTTCTTATTAGATATGGAGAGGTTATCGTTCATTTGGACTAAATAGAACTCAATATTCTAATAGTTTTAAGTTTTTTGAAACGGCGAGACTTTTTCTACTGGGTTTTTCCTGCTCTGGTATCATACGAAAAATAGTATGGTTCCCCGTTGCACCAATCATTAGGAATTTTGTTTTTATGTATTGTTTTATGTTAGCTCTTGATTTCAAAGAATATATATATATATTAGTATACTGATGATTACTCCAGGCTTCCTTGAAGCCCCTCACAAGCTATTAAGCTTAAGGGAGCTAGTGTAATCAGTTGTGTTCTGTGTAGCTTTGTTACAGCCATTCTTGATATAAATTTTTTCCGACTTCTATATGAATCTTCGCACTTCAAAAAAATTCCACTGCCGTGTTAAATCAAATGCGCTGATAAGCATTTTAAATATATGTTCAAATCATAATAAAACACAGGGGAGTCTAAAAAGTAACCTTATATGAATTTATGTTTATTACAATATTACAATTACACATAAGATTACCTACATGTTAGGAACTTAATCCAGACAAGGGTTTATAATGTTTATATAGTTATTTCACGTATTTTGCACAATGTTGATGCCAAATCCACGTTTTTGAGTTATTTCCGTTTTTAGGTAGAAATTTCCAACTACTTCACTGAGACTGGTTAATCTTTATGTTCAGAGAAGGCTGAAATCCATCCATAGTTGAGATGATGAAAACTTTTTCTTTGTCATACTTCGGACTTCTGTAGATCTGTCATGTTGCTAACCTCAATTTTTCAAAGACATAAAAATTCTTATTAGTTTATGAATTTTACTTGATTTTCCTTCTGTAATAAAATTATTAAGGAGATC
Organism: Propylea japonica; assembly: GCA_013421045.1. NCBI lineage: Eukaryota > Metazoa > Arthropoda > Insecta > Coleoptera > Coccinellidae > Propylea > Propylea japonica. Next base: position 49,355,690 of record CM024245.1, read on the forward strand.
ACCTTTTAAAAACCTCAATGCTTGTCATAATTTGAAAAAATACATAATTTTAAATTCATACAATTCAAGAAATCAAAAAATGGATCCTTCAGTTGATGCATCAACAGCAGAATCCTCTGCTAGCTCTGGGTATACTCTTGTCTTATTATCCAGTATTTCTGTTTTGATATGTAATTTTTGGCAGGGAGAAACAAGCAATGACTGTACTAATGCGGCAAAAGAACCATACTTATAATTGGACAGATGTTACCAATGAGTTTATGAGTTCTGTTAAAGGTGAATATTCAGATGTTCTTGTATTCCAACAGTTTTATGAATTTTCCTTCAGATCTAGCTTTGGGAGAGCTTCTACATGATGATATGTTTGGGCTCTTCGAGGCAATGTCCGCAATTGAGATGATGGATCCTAAAATGGACGCTGGAATGATGTGCAATAGAGGTTTTAAACATATCATGGATTTCGATGAACAAGTGAAGGTAGTAAATATAAAACCTTTCCTGAACTCTACGTTTAGTCATGAAATATATAATTCAGCAGTGAGTTTTCAGCAAAATATTTTGAAACTGAATGATTTCACTAGTGAAGAAAGGATAGGTATAATCGATACTACATTGGCTTGCATTGTTTCATGGCTTGAAGGGCATTCATTGGCTCAAACAGTTTTTATTAACCTGTATTTGCACAAGCCCTATTTGATCGAGGACAAAATTATGAAAGTATTTTCATTAGCTGTATATAAGCTTGTTGAAATCCTCAAAGATTATATACAGAGGTATGTTGAATATCATTGGAAATTGCACTTAGTATATTGGTTTTAATTGAACATGGTTTCAGAGCTATGGTATATGAAGAGGAGGATTTTCAGCCTATGCAGTATGGATATTACTTAGTCCCTGACATTTCCGAACAAAGAATGTCGGGAATGCTGAGAGAAATTGAAGAAGAACTTTCTAAAAAGCAGAAATCATGTGTAGATAACGTGAGTTTGAAATATTTCAGGATGAAATGATATATTTATCTCAAAGTACCAAATTAAGTCTTGTACACGAATATTTTCAGCTTTTTGTCATACATATTAGGTCATTTTACTGTTACATAACATTCATTGAACAGTGAAATGTTGTTTACGATATTTAGGTCAGATGCATCAGATTTCGTCACTCTTGCTCTTCAACATCTGCATCCTATTCTAACTTGATGTTTTCTCATAACAAATATAATCTTTTCCAGGCGGAATTAATTCAAGCCGAATATTCTCGAATCAAGTTTATCAAAGCTCTTTATCAATCTTTACTGTCTTTACGTAAAGAGAACCAATTGGGTAATGTTGATAATATAAGATTGTTGAATACTGCTCTAGAAATGCTACAACATGTGAAGAATACTGTGGATATTGGAATAGAGGGGATAGAAGGTAAAGAGCCATTTGATTTCAAATCATTTTTATATAGTTATTGTCCCTTAAAGTAACACAGCATTATTCCTTCTATCATTCAATATTTTGTGAATTGATTGAATTGAAAAATTCCAGTGAATTATCCTGTATAATAGTAGTTATACTGATTAGGAAATTAACATTGGAAACATACAATTTTCAATGCATCAGAGAGAGAGAGAGATATACATGCTATGTTTCGCTTTCGTTTGACGCGATGGATGGTTTGCCATCATCAAATAATCTTGCAAACAGTGATCAAAATTCATGCAATTTATTAAATCATTTCAGACGGAAAATCAAGTATGTTGGGATTTGAACCCATGATAAATCAAAGACTGCTTCCACCAACGTTTCCAAGATATACGAAAATCAAACCAAAGAAAGAAGCCTTAATTTATTTTGAAGAAATGCTAGATAGGCTCAAAATTGTTTGTAGATTATCAACAACTAATGGCTTGAATCAAGTATTGGTGAGATATTGTTTAAAACATTTTTCAGGTTATAAAGTAATTTATTTTCAATTCAAGGATTTCTTCATCGAATACAGCAAAACTGGTCCATGTATTTTGTCAAGATCTGCATTACAGTTAGTATTTCCAGGTAAGGAGACTTTGTCTTATTGATTCGAATGAAAGATTTCGTTTTAGTGAACAATAGTAAATTTATGAAGGAACAACTGAAGGATGCTGTTAAAGCTTTCATAGCTCCACCTTCTTTGACTGTTAAAAGTCTTCTAGGAAATGCTCAGGTTTGTCATTCTCTTGTATAAATGAAATATAACACGTTTTGGAAATTTCCAAACTGAAAACAATAGTTTTTGACAGCTTTATGCAGGCCCAATTATGAAGTTGATCAATCTCAAAACAATAGACAATATTTAATTATTTCAATTCTTATTAGAGAGAAAAACATTCAAATTATTAAAACAAGCCTTTCAAACTGCTGCAATCTTGAAATGTAGATATATAACTTAAAATTTCGAATTATCAGTTTAGTAATTGTCTGCTATATGTTACAAATAAATTGAAGAAATCAACTACTGAACCTCAGCTGGAAAATTATAAACATGGAGAATGTGAAGAATCACAAATATTTGCTATGGGTTCTTATGGTTTACAGATTATCTTTGGGCTCTCCTATGATTTGCATTTTCATGTAATAAAGCAACCTATTTTATTCTAGTTTCCATTCTTAATAACTTAATTTCCGCATGTCCATTAGGCAAAACAGTATGTAGATTCATTTCTCATACATTGTGTGAGGCCATTCTCCAGTTTCCTGCAACTTTGTGGTCACAATAGGGCACGTCAAAGAGATAAGTTGGCACATCTCCTCGAAGACTTCAGTAATTTGCAAGATGAGGTGAGAATTATGGAGAGAATAAATATATTTTGTTATTTCTCTATTTTTCCAGGCGGAAAGAGTAGACGCATTTCTTCATAATATTGCAGCAAGCTCTAATGTATCTCGACAGCATTTAGCTTGTTTTGGTACCTGGATCTTATATCATACTTTAAGAATCATGATTATGTATCTTCTAACTGGATTTGAATTGCAACTTTACATCGCTCATGAGTTTTATTATATTTATTGGTAAGTAAAAACCTTGGAAGTCGGTTCTATTTTGAATAATTTTGTTATTCAGGTATCTATACGAATTTCTTTACGGATGGTTGATTTCTGCTCTCACTAGAGCTGATAGTTTCTTAGTTGAGAATGACCTGATGAACGAATCTACCAAACAAAAGAGTGCGAACAAAAAGAAGCCTAAGCACAAAAAGAAACCTAGACCTTACATGAAAGACATTGCATATTATCAAGCATTGCAAAACATGTGTGGAGGATATTACAAGGTATGTAACTGCCTGCATCTATACCACGAGACAAAAATGTAAAAAAAAATTGTTGTGAAAATATGTAATTCATTTGAATTCAATTATTTTGTATACACCCATTAGAATATATAATCAGGTGAAAATGTTTTCCAGGCCCTGCTGGCATTCCGTTTCGAAGGGAAACTTCAAGTGCCGAACCCTCAATTTGATTGTGAGCAAGTTCGTTATGAACATCGGTTTGCCCCATTCCAAAATCTCCTGACTCCACCGCCTGTGCAATATGCCGAATTCCGCGAGATGACATCATTGCAGAATTTCCAGCACCAACCAGTAGATAGTACTTATCTTTATATAGGCGGTTGTAAACATTTTCACCAGGCGAGGCAACTTCTGGAGACAATTCCGCAAGAAAGCGAAGTAGTGGAGTTAATTAAAATTTGCAAGACCAACTTTATTGTTTTGAAGTTGCTGGCAGGTGGCCATAAAAAGGATTCTAATAGTCCACCTGAGTTTGTGTTCGATCAGTGTAAATACTTCCCCATCATTAAACTTGTATAGTGAATTTTGTAGCAATCTCTAAGATTTTTTTGATTCTTGGGATTAATTTAACTCTTTTTTGTTTGAATATATATATTAAATCTCCTGTATTGTTGAATTTTTATTAATACAAAGATAAAAAAAATATTTCTTGTTTATTTTATTGACTATAATGAGGCATATTCATTAGCGGACCCGACAGTATCCATGAATTTCAAGTATACACAAAAATGCATTAAGGTCGATCCAGCTGTTCAGTTAGTCTAAAAGTAACCTAGATACCGACTGCAGCGCCATCTGTCGGACTAATTTATAAATATAAACCATCCAGGGCGCAACCCAAACGCGTACAACAAAATTCAATCAATCCTTTAAGCAGGAGACAAACACATATACAGTAGAATTCTACAGGTTTGGAAATTCACGTCGGAAACGATATTCAATGCATGGAGAGTTTTGCCGTGCAGTGGAACAGTGGCATACTCGAAAGATATACGTGCTATGTTTCGATTTTGTTTCACGAGATGGACGGTTTAATACACATAATATGGTTGTCTCTCTAAAATTGACTAACACGGGCAGTAAGACGCATTGAGTCAATGGGTCAGTCAGGCTGCGCGAATACTCGATGCGAGTACTGCAGGTTCCCAACCATACTGCTAGATTAAGCCACTCCAATTATAAGAGAGAGAACAAACATGTATATAAACTATACTCCAGCGATGTCATGTTTGGTCAGTAGCCAAGAGTAAAGTCTTCAAAGCTCTTTCGAAAGTCAGAGCTTTAACCTTAGTCTAAGGCTTTAACATTGCTCTGGTGGACAGTATGTAAAGGTTGTTCCAAATTCAAAATAGTGAGTGAATCTGCATATTAGGTATTGATTACATCAGTTTTTAAATAGTGCACTATTTTATTGATCAATAAGTTAGTGAATAAATAGAATAATTTACAAATAAATAAAAAATATCACACATAATCTAGACTAGAAAAAGTTACTTAAATTGCACAAAGAGTATTAGTATTCTCTTGCAGCCACAATATGAATTTCAATAAAATTATCACTTTAAAAAATTAAATATGAGTATTTATACATAAGAGTATTAAATAAATTAGAACCTTAAAAAAAGACATTCAGCCTATCCTTGAAATTATTGCGATTTTAAGCTTTTATACGGAAGGCTCTCTTATTGCACAAAATGTGAGAAGAAATATATCATATAAAAAATAATCATATTTCTTCCACAGAGTTGTTACTAATTCAATTATATTCTACACTTGTAAATTAAATAATCTGCTTGAATATAGCTCTAAGTTAGTGAACTATTAAATAGATACATATACATACAAAATAGCATCAAATTTAGACTCAAATATTCCAAATTTGCTACCGATATTAAGGACTTATGGTTAATATATTATTGCAATTTGAATAAATTAAGCAAATAAACATTTTGTTACAAGCTTTCAAAAAATGATCAGTGGGTTAAGTACTTCTACGGAGATCTAGTTGATTTTATTGAAGACCTCGATTGAGATCTTGAGAAGGGGCTGGCAGATCTCGAAGTTGACCTTCTCTTGTACCAAGGGCTCAAACTGCTGCAGCTACTTCTCGAAGAAAGGGAACTAGGAGTTTGCCGATGATATGGAATTGGTCTCTTCCTTGCGCTAGTTTGCGATATTAGTTAGGTTAGAATTGTTAGTAATGTTAGATCACTAAACATTATTGGCTACCTACTACAAGTTTCAAGCCATGATCATGACCAAAATTAACTTTGCAAAAAATCAACTTATAATATGTTATCACAGAAACAAGAATGTGTAATTTCTCCAGTAAATTAAAACATGATACTGTGAATTAGCAATTTCAGTCTAGAGAACAATTACTCAATCTCGCGTCATGCAAAAAAAACAAAATCATGCAAACACTTACCTCATAAAAATAAAACTTCAGAAGCTGCTATTCAGCCAACTCATAAACAAAACAACTATGATAATAAACATTTATTTATTTCAGAATATCTACAAATGAAAAAAACAGGGTGAATGCAAAAAAGTGATACAGTGAAATATAATTCCAACTTGCTAAACAACTATGACAATTGAATTTTGTATAAATTAAAGAAGCCGAAATTTATTTGAATTTAAACCTAGCACTAAGTTAACACCAATTCCTACCTTGTTATCCTTCTCCTATCAAGAAAGGATGGTGAACCATGTCTTCGGGGTATAGATGGTGATCTTGACCTGGAAGAACGACTTGAAGACGAAGATGATGAGGAAGAGCTTGAATATGATCTTGACCTTGAACGAGACCCTGATGATTTGGACCAACTGCTATTAGATGACGACGAACGGCTTCTACTTCTCGAACTAAAAAAAAATTGTATGAACAAAAAATTACCTACATTTTAACACAAAAAAATGGTATAGGTAGTTGAAACATACCTGCTCTTTGATCTAGACGAACTTCTGGATCTAGATTCTTTCTTTTTGGCAGCTATTTTTGCAATGGGAGATCTCGTTCTTGATTTACTCTTTTTATCTAGTGAAGACGTTCTTTGTCCGGACACACTCCGAGCGTTTCTTGAAGAGGCCCTGCTTGCGCTTTTAGCCTCTTTTCCAGAATAAATATCAAAAATATCTTTAGCAATTTTACTTTGTACAGGACTCTTAGAAATATCTCTCTTTAGTGGTAAAACCTTAATATCAAAAACATTTGGTTCAATTGCTTTTTTTTCATGAACAGGACTCGATTTTCTCGCTTCCATCAATTTGTGCAAACGTTCTTCATGTTCTGATTTGCCTTTTTGAATTTTTTTCTCAAGGACATCTTTTGCTTTAGCTGCCAGATCAGATTTTAGCATACGTAACATTTTCAAATCCTTATCTTCAATTTCTTCTTCTCTATCCAAATCATCTGCTGAATTTCATCTTCTGAAGAAGACGGCCTCAACTTCACAACTGGCAGAGGTTTTGCTGCTTTTTCATTGTTTTTCTTCTCATAAGACTGCCTTGACGATTTTTTAGTGTCTGCTTCTGATTGGGAGCTTTCTGAAGAACTTCTGCTTCTTTTTGATACTCTTGGTGGAGTAACAGATCCCTTCTTGTATTTTTCCAAACTCTTATCTTCATGCTTTCGTTGTGTTTTTTCAATACTCCGTTCTTTCAAAGACTTTTTCTCTGGGCTTCTTTCTTTCTCATAATCTATGCTTTTGTCTCTTTTAGACTTATCATATTTTTCAACTTTATTAGACTTTGATCTACTTCGTGACCGTTCTTTCTCACTTTCCCTATGACTTGATTTTTTCTCATATGATTTTACTAGTTCAGGAGACTTTGTTCTTTCCCGTTTTACTATTTCTCTACTATAATTTCGTTTTTTCTCTTCTGATTTTCGTAATTCTGGAGATCTCGATTGTTTCTTTTCATGTTTGATTTCTTTTTTCTTTTTATAGCTCGATAGTTCCCTAGATTCACTACTCCTACTTCGGCTCCTACTTTTACCATTCCGTTTAACACTTCTTGAATATTCTTTTTTGTTTTTTCATTTTCTTTTGAATACCTTTTAGTGTCTTTTGTTTTCTCACTAGATCTACTCCTCTCTGGACTGTAGTTTCTTTCTCTCTACTGTATCTTCCTTTATCTTTTGCCCTTTCCTCATCTCTGGTTTTATAGGAATGATCATATTTCCTAGAAGCGTCTCTTCTCTTATATTTTTCATCATCACTTTCATATTTACTTTTGTTATTTCTATTCAATGGGGGAGATCTGAACGACTAGATGTCCTTCTCGAGTTCTTTTTTGTTTCATAATCTTTATCTTCTACACTAGATGATCGTCTAGAGACTTCAGTCTTTTTAATTTTATCATATCTATTCTGTTTTTTTGTAGGCGTAGTTGATCGAGACTTTCTACTAGAATTGCGGTAACTTTTCTTGTATTCGGAATCTTTCTTTCTTCTATCATCCACCGACGATTCTTTATCAGGTGATTTCGAACGTTGTTTCCGTCTGTACGATGGTGACCTCGACCTGATTTCTTTGACTTTCTTGATTCAAGAGGGGACACAGATTTTTTTTTGTGCGAGTTCTTCTTTGTTTCCACTGAATTTGACCTCGATCTTCTGCTACTTCTTTTACTATGCTGATCATATTTTTCCTTCAATTTTTTGGGCGACTTACTTCTTCTTTCTCTAGAAATTTTCCGTTTTTCTGGAGATAAAGATCTTCGTCTTCCTTCTCTCTTTTCTACTTCTGGAGAATAATGTTTCTCCTTCCTAGAGTCCCTTCTAGACTTTTCTATTGATCTACTTCTTTCCCTCCTCTTCTCTGGCTTCAACTTTTTGTCTGGAATACTGAAAAAATAATAAGTATAAAAATTGGAGCTATTAGCAGAAAAATGTACGAACCTTTCTCCTGAGCTCGAGTTCGAAACTGACCTTTTCCTCTTGGCACTCTTCTTTTTCTAAATAAAAAAAAATATTTTTACCATTCGAAAAAATAATGAACAGATATAAAAATATAAAAATCATAGGTTTTTCCAAATCGTGCATTTTATGAACACATTATGTTTACATCATATCTTTAATTCACATTGCAAATGAATATGATTCTGCTCCCTTTCTAACAGTAGAATCTTGACATTAGCATTAACTGTAACCCAGTATATAATGTTATAAATTTCAATTTTTTTCATCTGACGTTCTTATATTCTTCAGAAATCTTTATAATATATCAGTAGTGTAGCACTCGTGAGTATGAATTTTTTTGGTAACGTCATGTTCTAGGCATGCAATGTCAATTGTTTTCGAGATCCATACTTACTAGTTCGATATCAAGCCTTTCAGAGGCTATCCTATTTAATGAAGGCAAGGTTCAAACAGAACAAGGTTTACTTTGGTAAAAAAAAATTTGCTCTCATGCTAAGAATTGTTGAATTTTGAAATATCAAGAGCAATGGAAACTATAAAAGGAAAAAAACAGATAAGAAGATGAAATAGCATGAATAATGATAAAAGCATTAGCAAGGAATTAATGACAATATCCTATAGAATAATTCAAGCAATGGTCTGGAAGAAAATTATGTTCCTACCTCCTTCTTCTTAGATTTCTGCTTTTTGTGTGATTCGTCCTCACTTGAATCATCGTCAAAGAATCCGAATGATCGCTTTGGTTGGAAGATACCGATGAATGCCTCTGATTTTTTTCGTATTTTTCTTCTCCTTGTTCTTCACTGATCTAAATAAAGAAGAAAACTTTTTGAACAGAAGAATCATGATAGAAATTTCATGGACAAAATGGAAATTTCGAGAATATACTCTATCTAAAAATTATGCAATAAGTTATTGTCTGTGTAGTAAGCTTTTCATAAGAACCTTTTTTCATTTATTTCGATCATTTTGAAGGTAATCCAACTTGAAAAATGAAGAATAGCCTAGGTGATTCTTTACACGAATATGTATCCAGTACTCAAAAATTTAACATGTCATATGAATTATTATTTGATTTTTTTCGTGAAATTTATTGAATTATAGATTCTACTCAAGCATGAATTGAGAAATATAACTCTAAGAAGAAACGCATAGAACACAGCAAACTCAAGAATAGAAGAGTACATTCTCTGAAATTCATTCATAACCACAGCAGATACTGCAATTTAACTGAGAAATTTGAACAAAACTTTGCTTCTAAATTGCATTGAAACGCACCTTCAGTCCAAATCAGATGATTCAGTCGAGTTGGCTAGACATACGCAAGGTTAAATATAATTAAATGAGAAAACGAAAACCACAACATTACCTGACATTCACCATCTCTGACATAAGAACGCCAAAAAATATACCACCAAAAAATTAGTATGCGAGTAATTATTTTAGGCTATGCAATAATTATTTTGCATTTCACTACGAAAATGAATGGACAAACAGCAGCAAAGTAGCAAAGAGCATGTCTAGTTTTGAATATTATTTATCGTAGTTTCAATGAAAAGAGAAGTAGAAGTATTTTTTATTGTTTGCGAAGTTAATTGTTATAGAAGAAAGCCCTTTCTCTAGGATTTGAGTAATTATTTCCATTTGAGTGATATTTCGTTACCGATCGATAAATTGCTCTGTCCTTTTTCACTGCTGTTCAGATGATCGGAAAATACACAACAGAAGAGCTTTTAAATCTTAATAATTCCAAATTGAACAGCAACCTTTGCGACAATTTTAATTGAATTTTTTTTAAATAGATGCTCTTCATCATTTTTAGAATTGAAAATTTATCCTATAAATACCTTTCTCTCTTTTTCTTGGACTTCTTCTTCTTCTTTGGCTCTTCACTGGAGTCACTGAAAAATGATAGACATTTGACTCAAATTTCTCTCAATGCACAGAACATAGACTTTTTCAAGTATGTGGAAAAGACCAATAGTTTGTACTAAGCCTCACCTGTCTTTGCGTTTTCTCTTTTTCTTTTTTGAAACCTTGGCCTCCACAGGTTCTGGACTAGGAGTGTGCACCAGCTGATATCTTGTAGCCTGTTCTCTCTCCAGTTCCTTCTCTATAGCCTTCTGCTTCTCCTTTTCTTGAATAGCATTTGTTTCGGCAATCTTTTCCTTGGCCTCGCGATCTGGATCAAAGCTACTGCCATCAACGAAGTATTCAGAGATGCCAAATGCCTTCCTAAGTCTAGCATTTTTCTCCTGCTGTGCTTCGGCCACTTGATGAGTCTCAGTCACGCTGAAAGAGATAGATTTTTCATGAAACACTTCCAATTTTGTATTAATCAGAATGAGAAATACATAGTCAATCAACTCAGTCAATATAAGTTTTAAGTAGATAAGAAAATTCATAACATAATAACTCAGTCTCAGTGAACATTGTGTAATTTATTAATTTGTAAACAATTTATAATGTTTTAATCCTTGAAAATTATTATTTAATCATTAAGTTTAATATTTTGAGTAACTTCATATGACTTTCAGAAACTCAGATTTTAAGCGCAGAAATTAGCTTCTAGTTGCCGAAATTACAAAAAAAAAAACTACAGTGGAAGTTCCCATAACGAACTTCTGTATAAGAATTTCGTACAAGAACATTGCACCTTGAAATCAAATTTCATGTTGAAAAACACCTCTAAAACGAAGGAGGAAATTCTCCCTATAAAGAACATTCAAAGAACATCACTCTTGTAATAGGTATTGGTAAGAAGTATAAGAGTGGGGTTTTCCCAAAAATTTCGGGACGTTACGTAATAAATCCCTACCTCAAACTAAATATCACGGCGTAGTGAGTATGAGATCCTCTGAAACAGTTGTGAGTACAACCCCTGGCTGTTCAGTTTCAATCTAACCATTACGCTAGTGTGAAAGTTGTGCGAAATGTCTAAAAGAAGTGCTTAATTTGAATGATAAACTTAAATTTATCAGTGTGAGTCGACCGCGACATTGCCGACTATAGAAACAAATTTTCTGAATAACGAAATTTCTTTATAAAGAATTTTTGCGGATTTGGCGCTTTCTTTATAAGGAAGTTCCATTATATTATCTTGATAAGTTTGTGAAAAAAAATTTAAATCAGAGCAATTAACGAGAACCTTACACTGGGACTTTAAAATAGCTCTTTCCGTTCTTTCAGTGAAAAAATAGTTTTCTCTTATACAACCATTCGCGGAATTATTCAACAAACATTGCATCGTTATTTTACACACTCATCGTCGTATTTTATAATTAAACACCGTATTTGTAACATCAACAAATTGAGCGTTCACGTATGTTGTGGGAAATACATTTTTCATGAATTAATGCAGCATTATCTAAACCTCATACATACCGTGACTTTCCTTGCACAGTTTCTACGTAAGAATTAAAACACACCATTTTTATTATACGTGAAAGAAAAGTACTCAAAAATTCCTAGCGAGAATATTGGCCTAAAATATCCCCAAACAGAAGATCGGCAAAGTTGCAAATACTTATTATTGAAAGTACAGCGCTAAAATCATTTTAGACACTTCGATATACGCTTTATCCACAGTTATGTACCGGACGCTATACGAATATACGTATACTCACTACATATGTACAAGTTCTAGTTCAACGCACTATACAGTCCTTTCCGCTAGTTAGACATGAAATCGATATCATCCCCCTCCTGTCAGTCGCTCTTTCAGGGGTGCCTCGGTGTGCCTCATTATTAAGTATTGTTTAAATCCGGTCATTTTTTTATCGAATTTAATGAATGAAAAATACGTTATCTTTCAACGTACTGATGAATTACCTGTACAGTGTGTCGATGAGTTAATTACTAACGTTTTATTATAAATTCTGTGAAAAACTTTCGAACGCAACAATTTTAGGGTTGAATATACCACTTTATTGCATATTATAATACATATTTACTCATGAAGAATTTTTCTCAAGCGATTGCCCAAATAAATAAAAACACTTAGGTTATCACCAGATTTGGCTGCAAGATGAAGAAGGGTATGACATTAAAGGTTTTTTCATGTGACAGCATTAAGAACAATATAAAATATATACAGGGTGTCCCGGAAAATATGGTAAATCTCTCGGATTCAGATAAACATAAATATAAGATAACAAGTCCCACAATTTTTTTTCCTAGTGGCCCTTCCTACGAAGATACGACCTCCTAAATAACGCCACTGGAAATCCATTTCAGTGGAATAAGTTTCAAACTACTCGATTTAATTTGATGACAATTTGATGTGATTAATAGTATTGAGGACTTCTTAAATCACCGCACTCAAATTTCAATAAGCTTGTTTAGTTTACCAGGGGCGGACTGGGTTGTACATTTTAATGCTTACTTTTTTAACACCCTGTATGAAAAGGTGATAAAAAAAACAAATTTGGATGCCTGAACATTAAGCTAAAGAAAAGGTGCTTATGTTCAGTGTCGATAAATGAACGGTTTTCGAAAAGAAAGAAGTAAGTAATTGAAATTTATTCCACTAAAATTAATTTCCAGTGGCGTCATTTAGGAGGTCATATCTTCGTAGGGAGGGTCGCTAGGAAAAAAAATATGGGAACTTGTCATCTTATTTTTTTATGTCTATCTGAATCCGAGAGGTTTCCCACATTGTATATCTATCCAATATTTCACTAAAAATATCAAATAATTAATTTTTAATGAAATTTTGAAAATGCGATTGATAAACTCATAAGTTATGACGTACGAGCAAGCATATTAAGAGGAGATGACGATTCCAAACAGAGAGATCATCAGTTGGCATCGTTGTGAACTGTTATTCATCATTCCACAAATGGAATGAATGTTAAAGGTTGTACGCCAAACTCAACTGCAAATTCTTATCGTTTAATTCGATATCTATTTCGGTGATTTTTTGTCGAAAATCTGACTTAGAGAACAAAAAACGGATAATCGCTATGATTTTCTGAGGGTCCGTTCTTTTGTACAATGATTTTTTCTGAAAATCACTAGATATGCTCGTTGTGTTAGTCGTTGGCTTTCTCAAAATATGTACTACCTTAGCGCGGGATTTCCATTCCACTCTTGTTACAGAAACTCCTGTACTATTAAATTTTTTGTATCTAACTAAACATAAAATGTCATTTGATATGGTATTGCTCTTCTTAAAATAAAGGAACAAACAATGATGGCATATTATACGTACACATTAAAGGCTAGTTTCACCTCCGTGTACTGACAGCTATCAGACAGACATCGAAATACTTTCAGGTTTTAATATGGAATATTATAAATTTTATAAAAAGAGATTTTTTTCTGAGGGGAACATATTCATTCCAATTATATCTGCTAGACAGCTATCACTACCTTATCAGCAAGTGGTGAAACAGGCCCTAAAGCAGTTACTCAAAATATTTTCCAATTTTCGCCAAAACTGACATTGTATGCAAAATAGGATACTCATGCTTCCACAATTGTGTTTTATGTTGTGCCATTCGTTTTCTTCTTCGGACTCTTAATATTGTTCTCGATATACTTTTATCAAAGGCGACGAATTTCTTTTCTCAGTACGATGATTTTCATTCAAAATCACAAGTTGTATTTTGATACAGACAGTATTCTTCACCACATCAATCTTGATTTCCGTACGCCAACAGACCTCATCGTCATCGTCATCTTTTTCCTGTTGTAAAACGGCATTTTTCGTGAAGATTGTCGTGAAAATGTATCAAATCGCCACAGTGACAATGGCTACAGCATCTCTGTTGCTTCCTTCTCGTGTATTTCCCAAATTGCGGAGCACCTTTGGTGACCCCCAGAGCTTGGCAAAAAGCTCCTCATCAACAACCTTTCAATAACCCTTTGGGTTTTGCGGCGGCGGATGATACCTATTCTTTTCTCCGTAAACATCGCGTCAATCTTCTTATTTATATCGATTCTCTTAAATATTTCAATCGCCTTATTAAACTATATTGATTTCTCTTAAATATTTCTTTTTCTTAACATTAAACCTTAAACACAACGGTGGGTTTCACAAAGATTTGATTTCCCATCAAGCGCTTGATCGGCAATCAACGTGAAATTCTATGATACAAATCTAATTTGATTGCGGAATCAACGATTTGATTGCCCAATCAAAAAAAGCCCAATCAACGAACTTGATCGACAATCAGCGGGCGTTGATTGCCAATCAAGTGAAAATTGGGTTTCACAAAACAAAATTGACAACTAATTAACAATCAACGACGCTTGATTGACCGATCAAGTTGATTCGACAAATTTGGGCAATCAAGACGCATTAATTGTTGAACAATACGATTAAAAAAATGCTTTTCGAAATAAGTTCGTCTTCAGAATCTTCATCAGAAGATGAAACAAGAATAAGCACTCGAATAATTCGAGACAGAAGTGATCCACTCTCGATTTACGATGATTCTGAATTCAAAAAAAGGTTCAGGTTCACCAAAGAAACTACGATGGAATTGCTGCACAAAATCGGAGGAAACATTGAACCGCGTACCAGAAAAAATAAATCGATTTCGGCAATTCTTCAAATTTTAATAACTTTGAGGTTCTACGCAACCGGTGCATTTCAGATGACTTTGGGTGACCATGTGAATGTTACCAAAGCATCGGTGTGCAGGATTGTGAAGAGAGTGTCTGAGGAAATTGCGAGGCTAAAAAGTGAATTCATCTATATGCCCCAAACAAGAGAACAGCGGTTGGAAATTTCATTGGGTTTTTATGAATTGAGTGGAATCCCGAGAGTTTTGGGAGCTATAGACTGCACCCACATAAGGATATCGTCACCAGGGGTGTTAACGCAGAATTATTTAGAAATAGAAAAGGATATTTTTCTATTAATGTACAGATGGTATGCGATAGCAACTTAAAAATTAGGCATATCATAGCTCGATGGCCAGGATCTGTGCATGATTCGACAATATTCAATGATTCTCCATTAATTGTTGACCTAGAGCAAGGTTTTTATGGCGATACCTACCTGCTAGGAGACAGTGGTTATGCCTGTAAAAATTTTCTTTAACCCCGATCTTACATCCTCACAATGAAGCCGAGAGGCGTTATAATCAAGCCCAAATAAAAGCCCGAAACACAATCGAAAGATGTTTCGGATTGCTTAAGAGACGTTTCCCATGCTTGCACTATGGATTAAGAAATAAATTAAATACAGCTTTGACCATAATTGTGGCATGTAGTGTATTGCACAATTATGCTCTTGCTCAGCACGATGCAATAGACCAGCTAGAGGAACTGACATTGATGTTGAAGCAAATCAGTCGATTAACCCTGGTCCTCAAAACACTTCAGTCAGAAATGCTCTAATAGCAGATATTTTGAGAGGTTGTTACTCTTGAGTAAGATAAAAAATACTTCAATATTAAACTTTATGATTTCAGGTGAGCTGGCACTGTTATGACCTGGTTAGAGTAGTCATTTTCTTCGCTATCATAAAATAATTTGAAAAAAAAATTAAAAATTAGTTATCGTTTAATAAAAAATTGCACTTTTGTGTTAACTTCTTTCATTGATTCCAAAAAACTGTAATGCTTTCAATTCAATCGATTCTCAAGGGAAGTCAAGCATAGCTTATCATTATCAAAAATAATGTTATCATGGAAAAAAAAAAATAATTGGAAACTCAGAAAGTTTTATTAATAAATCAAATTCACATTAACATTGCTTTTTTCAATAAATTTTTTCTCTCCTTAACTGTGTTAATAAAATCTGTGCCTCAATTCTGGAATTTTTGAGTTTTTGTTCATAATATCTATCTTTTAATGACATTTTTCTTTAACAATTTT
Organism: Propylea japonica; assembly: GCA_013421045.1. Lineage (NCBI taxonomy): Eukaryota > Metazoa > Arthropoda > Insecta > Coleoptera > Coccinellidae > Propylea > Propylea japonica. The sequence continues at coordinate 49,371,759 of CM024245.1, forward strand.
TTTGGGGAGTTTTCGGGTTCGTCGTGGAATAGGAGGTCTGGTCTGGTCTCAACTCAGAAAGTTTTATTAATAATCAAATTCACATTAACATTGCTTTTTTCAATAAAATTTTTTCTCTCCTTAACTGTGTTAATAAAATCTGTGCCTCAATTCTGGAATTTTTGAGTTTTGTTCATAATATCTATCTTTTAATGACATTTTTCTTTTAACAATTTTTTTGGGGAGTTTTCGGGTTCGTCGTGGAATAGGAGGTCTGGTCTCAATATCACAATGTGGGGAATGGATAGGATCACCAGCATTTTCAATGGGAATGAGGGATGGGTTTTCAGGCAGAGGACTAGAATCAGCTAAAAATTAAATTATATTAGCCACTGAATGTAATTGTTGATTTCCGAAACATAAGAGCAACCTTTGCTGCCATGAGAACTATACGTTATCATAACTTCTTTAACAATACCTTCCCTTTATGCAGAGAATTTCTTGATTAATTATTCATTATGAATTTGATTCATAACAAAAATAATATGTATCAACTTACAGCTGGAAAGGTATATTACTCTGATATTTCATCAAGACCTGGAAAAGTATGATCAACTTCCTAGTAGTAACGACTGAAAGAGTCCAACATTTTTCTATATAGTATTTTAGAATCATGAATGCTTTGATAAAAACTTTAGCACACTTGTACAGTTATGTAAAAATGAACAAAGCTTTTCATCAAAGATTCGAGATAATATTCGTTGAAAACCAAATTTATAGAAACTACTGAAATTCCACCAAATTTTTTTTCCAGGCAAAACATTGATATCCTGAATAACTCCTTACCTAATAATGTTGCACAAAATACATGTACTTTATATAAGTAACAGTGGGCAAAAGAAAAACTGAAAAGGATACTTTATTCGGTTTCTTACTCTTTGAATTGTTGATTAGATATTTCCTTGAAGGATTTCAGATGAATATTACCTGCTTTAAATTGCCTGCTAGCATCGCATCCACTTACCAAAATAAACTGCTGCGTCATCAAATACATTGTTCAGCGGAGCAATATTATGACCAATCATCGAAATGATTTGATGATCATGATCGGTCAAAAATATACTCATTGGTCCACCTCCTGTTTTTTGAGTTTCCTTCTGTAATGTGAACATGACACAGTATGAAAGTTTATCATTGCTAACAATTTCATAATCATTTAAGATATCAACAGTGATTATAAGTATGTAAAATTGTGGAATTTCATATTCCCTGAATTTGAATATCTCTTATTTACTAAAAACTAACTTTTTCCTGCCTTGCCAAGTTTTGCAACTCCTCCAGATTGGCTGTAATTTCCTCCTCTTGCTCTTCCACCCCTGCAAGTATCGATTGCCCACCAAACTTTATTTCCCTATATCTGTCCTTCTGAAAACAATTTTGTATTTATTACAATCCAAATTTCTTTCATTGATACGATTATTTAGATTGTTACATACATTTTCCATTGCGACATCTTGTTTTGTTCGCCTTTTCAAATTTTCGTACAAAATTTTCAGCTGATTTGCTGTCCTTTTATTGGTCGTACCAGCATTGTAAGTTGTTCTATGCTTGACCAGGCCTCCTTTTTCGCTTCTCGACTCACTTTATTAGTGAACTTACATTCTAGTATATCTTTTTTTCTGAAAAGAAAACAAGAAAATTAGATGATTTATTTGCAGTTTAGTATATGTAATACTCTTCAACGAAATGATCATCTCGGTCATCAATTAATGAAATATTTTACTTACGATTCAACTAGACAAAGAAGTAGCTGTTATCATCAGTGTTAAAGTTCTTGCCTCGGTTGAATTTCTTTGAAATCTCCATTTCAATCACTACACTACAAACAACAACAAACGAACAAACAATGTTGTCTATAAGCGATTTCGAATGGCTTTTGCGGTTGGTTCATGGTTGACGGTCGGTACATCAACGATGACGTCCGACCTCCGGTTGGTTCCGGCCCATTCGAATTCTTCCTTAACGAAACGGTTGGTTGATCGGCGAGCTGTCAAGTTCAATTCAGAGATAGAAGGCGAACACTCAACAATTTCCAAAACTCTAATTTATTTTAATCTGAAACAAATAATAACAAACATTTTTGAAGTAACAATAACAATAAGTTATGGCCGATGGCGGGAGATTGTAGAATGAAAAGAATAGAACTATGAACCGAGATCGAACCGTGCTGCAGAGCACGGTTCGAGTTTCGGTTAACCAACCGAACCAGCTGATTTATTACGTCATCATTCATGAACCATACAAAACCAATATCAATCGAAAGCGGTTGGTCAACAAATGACGACCATTCATGAACCAACATCAATCGAATCGCTTTATGCCAAACAACTTCCGCTTCTAACCTCACTCACGACACTCGCACAGAATATAATATAACCTAATGTTGTCTATGCTTTTCCCATCAAATCTTGAGGAATGCTACGTGTGCCAGATTGGTTTTCACGATCAACTGATTGAGGTTCTTGATTGCGGAATTTTGTTTTGTGAAACCCGAATCCATTGATTGGACAATCAAAATTTGACAAGGGAATCAGTTGATTTGAGAATCAGCGAATCTTTGTGAAACCCAGGGTAAGTCTATTTATTATTGGAAGACGTGGTTATCACATTTGTGTATCACAATTTCAACTAGAAGATTTATCTGATTTTGTGTTTATCGTTACGATTACATAGCTAATAGTGTTTGTTTTCATTTACAAACGCTACCAAAACTTCCAATTTCACATTCGTTTCTTCATGTTACATCATGATATGGGTAAATAGTTTACCCAATTATCATAGGAAGAGTTATACCACCACATATCAAAGCTTTTTTGAAACTGCACCTTTATAACAAGATAATGGTATTCAACAGTTGACGCATTCACTATAATATTTGCAATCATAAGAGACAATTATATTCTGGATTGAACCTTTATGAAGCATTGTTATTGTTTTCGTCTGAACAACCCCCAAAAAAGTAATCTTCATCACATAAACCCTGATTTTCCTACCTTACAACAGACCTCATCGTCTGCTTTTGTTTCTTCCTGTTGTAATACGGAATTTTTTCGTGAAAATTGTCGTGAGAATGTATCAAATCGCCACAGTGACAATGGCAGCAGCATCTCTGCTGCTTCCCTCTCATGTATTTCCCAAACTGAGGAGCTCCCTTGGTAGCAACCAGAGCCTGGCAGAAGGCCCCTCTCCACAATCTTTCAATTATAACCTTTTGGTTCTGCGGCGGCGGATGATATCTATTCTTTCCTCCGTAAAACATCGCGTCAATCTTCGTATTTACATCGATTTCTCTTGAATATTTCTTATTTTAACATCAAATCTAAACACTAAGTCTATTATTGAAAGACGTGGTTATCACACTTGTATATCAGAATTTCAAATGGAAGACATATCTGATTTTGTGTTTATCGTTACGATTACATAGCTAATAATGTTTGTTTTCATTCATAAACGCTACCAAAACCTCCAATTTCACATTCGTTTCTTTATTTTACATCATGGTATGGGTAAATGGTTTACCCAATTATCATAGGAAAAGTTAGACCACCAATATCAAAGCTTCTTAAAACTGCACCGTTATAACAAGAAAATGGTATTCAACAGTTGACGCATTCACTCTAATATTCGCTATCATAAGAGACAATATCATTCTGGATTGAACCTTAATAAAGCATTGTTCTTGTTTTCGTCAGAACAACCCTCAATAAATAACCTTCTTCACATAAACCTTGATTTTCGTACCTTACAACAGACCTCATCGTCTGCTTTGTTTCTTTCTGTTGTAATACGGCATTTTTTCGTGAAAATTGTCGTGGGAAGTATCAATTCCCCGCAATGACAATGGCAGCAGCATCTCTGTTGCTTCCCTCTCATGTATTTCCCAAATTGAGGAGCTCCTTGGTAGCAACCAGAGCCTGGCAGAAGGCCCCTCTCCACAACCTTTCTATCATAACCTTTTGGTTCTGCGGCGGTGATGATATCTATTCTTTCCCCCGTAAAACATCGCGTCAATCTTCTTGTTTATTCGATTTCTCTTAAATATTTCTTATTTTACATTAAATCTAAACACTAAGTCTATTATTGAAGACGTGGTTATCACACTTGTGTATCAGAATTTCAAATGGAAGACATATCTGATTTTGTGTTTTCGTTACGTTTACATGGCTAATAGGCGTCGAGACGTCGTCGACTAGGCGTCTCGTAGGGGCCGAAAGGCGCGCGTGAAGTTGAAAGCTCCATTTCGCGTGTAATACTGAAAGGGCAGAGGCGAGATTTGCGAATTTTGTTGGCCAAACAACGGATGCGCGTTTTCTGTATTGCTGCGCACGAGATTCTGATCATAATTGATGAAAAGGACCCTAACTCGGCCTGTTCGTAAGATGACGAGGGAGGATTCGAATTGAAACAGAAATGATCTCAAAATTAGGTCGGGACGGAGAAAAATTTGAGAAGAGTATCAACATAAATTTCGCCAGGTCTCTGCAAGATGAGTCTTTCTGACAGCTGTTATAACACTCATTTTCTAAACGAAAAATATGCAAATAATCGGGGTAAATCATTCATATATGTTTTTAAACAAAAAAATTAGGTTTTGCGCATAGATCAGATAACTCGCTCAGAAAGCAGTAATTGTATACGTTTTTATATTTTTTATTCTCTGTTCGAAGTCAAAATCGCTGTCTTCCAGCAATAATAAAAAATAAGATTTTTATAGTTTATATTGTGAGATCCATTTGAAACAGATATGTAGATCTCTATTACAATGGGGAATTTTGCTATTTCGTACGAGTTGAATGCGCTTTCCAGAAAAAAATTGGACCCTCAGAAAACCTAGCGATTATTCGTTTTTCTTTCTTCCGTAGTTAGGTTAGAAAAAAATTATTGAAATCACCGAAATCAGAATTGGCGGTTGAGTGTGACATACGCGTAAGCATTCATTTCATTGGTTAAATGTTGAAACACAACTACAATGATGCCAAACAGGCCACCTTGTCGTAAATCGTCATTCCTACTAATAATGCTTACACTTACGTCATCATGATGCGACGTTAAAACTTTACGAGTATAAAAATCGCATTTTGAATATTTATTTAAAAATTACCACAACAGACCTTACTTATGAATAATATGAAGGGCAAAGCTACATTTTTCGGCATGGCGTTTATGAATGACATTGCGTTTGCAGGGGAGGTTATGGTATCTCCCAAACATATCAGGTGAAGACTTCAAGCTTTCGTATGCTTAGGAATGTCAGAAAAAATACAGGGTGTTTCTGAATTGATGCGAAAGATTTAAGGGATGATTCCTCAGAAGATTTTATGGAAGAAAGTTCCCATAAATGTATTTCCGGAAATGCATTGTTTCCAAGATACAGGGTGTTGAACTTCTACTTAAAAACTGACTGGAAAAGTGGTACGACACTGAGATTTTTTAAACTTACAATTATTTTTTAATTATTCGTTCAATTTATGACGAGATTTCACTCAAGCGTTTTTTTTCGTGTGGGGCTCCGTTTTTATATAACAAATAAAACATCTTGACGTGGTGTCTCTACTACATAATGTGTGAAGTAACAACAAATACGCGTCAAGATGTTCAATATTCTGAATAAAAACGGCACCCCACACCAAAAGAACGCAGAAGAGATTTTTTTATCACAAATTGAACGAAGAATTCAAAAATAATTGTTAGTTCAAATATATCAGTGGCATACCACTTTTTCAGTCAGTTTTTAAGTAAAACTTCAAACACCCTGTATCTTGGAAACAATGCATTTATGGAACTACATTATGGGAACTTTCTTTCATAAAATATTCTGGGGAATATCCCCTTTGATCTTTCGCATCAATTCCAAAACACCTGTATATTTCTGTTGATTGCTTGATTATTTGAAACGAATAGGAATAGTGCGCATGTAATTATTTTGACAGATTTAATTCGAAGAAGTTTGACTCTCTTCCTCAGTTATACTACACTCTTGTTACGTTTTCGAAGTAGTAGCAAAATTCAAACTATTCAAAGTCATGAAGTGTCATATCTGGTTTATCTGTGGCCATACAAAAGCACAGATTATAATAAACTGATAAAGCAACACATGTAGTGGGAAAACTTGCATCTTCTAATTCTCATTACTATGTAAATATGACAGGGCACAACTTCCTACAGTATTTGAGCTTGAACCAACCAAGCACAGTTGAGATTTGCATGCAGAAACTGCAAGGCGAAATAATTTGAATGAAATAAATAGCCTGTATTGCAATCAAGTTATAAGCATAGTAAAGGTTTCTCATTTGTCCAAGTTATACGATTCATTTGCGAATGCTCTAATTGGAAGAAGGATTCAAATAAAAAAAATTAGTTGTTCTAGATCAACAATGACAGAAAACATTCATAGAAATACATGTGGATTGTGTGTGAAATAACAAATCAGCTTTACTCTGTTGTGTGTGAAAGATATTGCACACATCCAACTTTTGTGCCCATCACACAACATCACGATTGTTTTGTAAATTTTAAGATTCTAAATTTATTGAACCGAGATACCTACAAATCCATTATGATGAAATTCATCATTTCTATGTAAAGAAAATGGGGTGAAATTCTAGAAGCTTATTAACAATAATCAAATGTAAATACAACTAGAAAAGCATATGAAGAATCAATTTTGTGAATAATTCATAACATGGCACTGCTGAAGCATGCTAATATTCACAAAATCTGAATGTAATACATATTGTGTGAAAAGATAAGATGAGTAATGAAGCAAATCCATTCATGAAGTTCTTTCTTTTATAGAATTTCAATAATTTCTGGACTGTAATATTATCTATACATCTCTCTTTTCACTTGTACAATTACTGATATCCCAAATTCTTACTCTTCTGACAGTTAAATACGGAGCAAACTGGTTAAGGAGTTCAAACCAAATGTAGGGTCAATCTTCTGGTCTACAAATATTCTTGTATTTTACTGATTAATACGCTACTTTGTCCTGCCCCATTCATCAACGGTTTTTCCAGTTGCCATTATCCTGATTCATCAGCATATTTCTGTAGTTGTTCACTTTGTTGGTAATCGCTGCTTCTGAGTAACTAAAAATAACAACGAAAGTAAGAGATGTTTCTCAATATTTATAGTATTTGTTTCGAAGATTTTCGAGCTCCTGAGCTGTTTCCAGTGCTTGTGCGCAACCAATGCAAGCCGTATTTTGAATTTTTGAAACTCTTCAAACGAATAGGCTAATTAACTTACCCTTGCTCTTCAAGTATGTTCTGCAAATTCAGCACATTTCAATTCTATTTTCGTTTCCTCTCATGATCCAAAATTTCTTTATTCGGTTGTTTGTTGGATGCAACATCTAAAGCTGCTAGTTCTTGTTCACTTTTATGATTTTTATCTTTTGCATGAGGTTTCACTAGAGCCCAGTTCCTTTGAACATGTCCATTAGTTCCTGATCCTCGTGGAGTTACCAAACCAATTCCGTTATACATTTTGTGATCTAAAATAATAAGAATTCTTAATACAAACCGAATTCCTAGAATGGGGTTGAACCGAATAGAGTTGTTATTGATTTCTGCGTAAGTAAATTTAGCACAATAACTTACTTCAAGGCTAATTAATCTTATGGGCTGAATCGTTGTACCATAGTCACTGACGAACTTATATTTAATTTTATTGTACTCAATAAAAAACGTTTTATAGTTATAAAAGCTACTCAAAATATTATCGCATATTTTATGATCATGTCAATTGTCAACTGTCAAAACGTCACATTGCATTCTCGAGTCATAGAAGAAAGTTTCTTTAAATGTCAAAAACTCTATGATCTTCTTGATTAAAATTCCTACTCGAAAACATTCGGCCAGTTATATTTTTAAATAATTTTGGCCATTTCTTTCAGCAAAAAAAAAAATAATTCGATAAAATGACGTATTTTCGTTCTGTGAAACAATGAATCATTCTTAAACAATGCTTGTATGTACTACATTTATAGAATTTCAATTTCCCCACCTTGTTCTCTCACTCAATTATTGAATGTTGATAGTTCGGAGATTTCCAGATATTTTGGTGAAACTTCGAATAAAGATCACCGTCAAGGGCATCAGGCAAAAATAAGATAATTCACAACAAAATAGAATACTTTATTTTAACTCACTAACCGAAACAAAGCGAAAACATAAATTACCAAAATACTTCATAAAACTATTTATTTTACATTTACCCAAAATGTTCGACATTTGAGATTTTGGAATTATAAGGTACTAAACTGAGTAATGAATTCTCTCAAATGTATAAGAACATAACAGATGCAGTAAAATTGGTCAGAGGAAATATTGAAGAATATTCACTTATATTTTTTTCATAAATTATTTTTACAAATATGCAACTGACATTTAACAAGCTCATAATTTTACGAAGTGCTGCTTCAGTAATTTCCATGAAAATTATTTTTTGGACTAACACTATTCATTGGGTTCAAAAATATTTTTCCAATTTTTTATATAAACATATGAAAAGCAACCATACATAGTCACTATTATTCACCATGTATAATGAGGTGATTTTTCAATTGGCATAGCGAAGTTTCATTGATCGAAACATAATTTTTTTGAACTTTTCATATTTATGTGTTCCATCTCCACAATGATGAATCCATTCACTTTTTTGATATTTAAATTAAAATGTTTTTAAAGTTAAGTCATCTTATATAATGAATGTCAAATTTAAGAAAAAAAAGAATAACAAAATGAGTTTTTTGATTATTTTTGAATTGAATTTTAGAAATGAATGAAAAAGACAGACAGAAAATTTTCCATGAACAATTTCCTAGAATATAACTCCATAATAGTAAAAGTAAGAAATACAATTATTTCTTATGATTTTTTCATGTTACAAATAAAAATCAATAATTTGAGAATGATGTCAGGGATTCTAAGAAACTGCTCATATTTATGCACAACAAACCTGAAACAAATTAACTTGTTTCCCAGGACACTATATCACAATCAAAATAATATGATTCCATATCGAATAAACGGCAATAACATTTTCTATTTTTTATATTTCAAAACTTCCTGAAATAAAGATAATTACGACTAACATTATAAATAGATGTTTCAATTCCATAATAGATAGGTTGTACATCAAAAGGCACAAAGATTATAAACGAAGAACACTTCATGCGCTTTCCATAGACTGAGCTTCGAAAAAACTAATCCAATTCTTTCCTCAGCCAACGATACTTTCAAAAAACTGTGCTCCTCCATCTTCGGGCTAGCACAATATTCCCCGATCAACCGTGATGGTAGTTTTTGAAACGTGTGGTGGGTGGGTCAAATGTCTACATGTGGTGCCACACTGGGACATAGACAGTTGGTGGGAACTTGGTATGCACTTCTTGGGGAGCCCTCAAAGGCCCCATTTATATTGTCCGATGTTTGTAGGTAGGTTTTCCGCTGGCTTATAGGTGTTGTGCTAGCTGCAGTTACGTTTACGTGGCTCAGGCTCTTTCGTTGGCTGATCGGGGTCGAACGTGGGGTCACTTGAATACTTTCAGACGTTGATTTTACTATCAGGGCAGAGATATTTGATTTAAGGATATCCATGGGTGATCAAGCAATTCTTGAATTGTCGGTCGTTTCTGAAAATGAAAAATTGAATTAGTGCACAATTTTCCTTTTTTTTAGCTCTCTACAAATTATCTTTGACTGGATTGTTATTGGACATATTTCTTTCACCTATGAATTATTTTGTTCCTTTTAAAGATTATTAGAGAAAATACGCAAAGAGTGTTTCTCCACAAAACTGTGAATTAACATCGAAAACAAAGGATATTTAATGCGTCAGAGAGACTTTGCTGTCCAGTTGATAAGTGGTATATTCAAAATATTTAGATGCTACGTTTCTGACGAAATGAATGATCAAATACGAATATTTTCGTTATCTTTGTCCTATCGTTGAGAGCAGTATGGTAGGCAGCCTAAAGTACTCAAATCGCGTATTACAGACAGCCTGTTGCATTGAATCATTGAAGTTTAATGCGTAAAGCTACCTGTGATACTCGATTAGGGAAAGACAACATTATTCGCAGTATATTATACATTTTTTTCTGAACGTAGCGCATAAATCTTGCAAATATACCACTGCTCAACTGAATTGTAAAGTTCTATCTCTGATGCATTGAATATGATATGTTCCTAATGTTAATTTCCATACCGGTATGCGTATTACTATGAGTTTACTCTATTATTCAAAAAACATATAATTCTCAGTGGCATCTGAATAAGGTTATTTTAGAGAAGTTGTGAATGACGAAAGACGAAACCATGCAGATCTGCTGTACATTGGGCATATACTTATAAACTTCTATACCACTAACATGGATCCACTTCTTTATTACAAATTGAAGCAGCGATCACGTGGTACAATGACCCAATGAATTCATTGCGCAGGGCGCCCAAAAACACCTCGAATAGATTAAATTGTCAACTTTCGAGTTTGTACATGCGCAGTGATTGAAGGGGCACCCAGAAATGGCAACTATAGTCCGTTCACGAAGGTTGAGAGCATAGTAGGCGTTTCTTTATTTATCTGAAGTTGGCAGTATTTGCTGTCATAACGTAAAATAGAGTCAACGTTGCCGAATGTACCATGCCTCGTCCGACGATATTGCGAGTTATCAGAGAACTCTATGCAATATTGACAACATTGCGTATCAATCTGACAAGAAAATAAAGAACATAACCTAAAATTTTAATATACACAGTGGAATATGTCAAATTATCATGGCCAACCGACGGCTCAACCTTTCGTGAATGAACTATAGATTGCTTCAACTTTTATTTCACGTTAGCAGTATAGAGTTGTATAGATATTATGACATTGGGTCTATTCAGAAACTTGATCAATCAGCTAACCTAACCTGAGCTACAAATTGACAGATGAACAGTGAATTGCTGTCAATTTTTAACCCAGTTTAGTGATCGAGTGAGTTTCTCAATAGGCCAACTGTTTCAAGGGTTTCTGCTTCTTACCTAGGTCTAGTACGAGTCCACTTTGATAAAATCTATGGCGGCACTAGAAACGTCGGAAATGTTCTGGCTCGAACGTTAAGGCACACTGGGATATGTTGAGGAGGGTTTTGTTTGTTTGTCGGCTCCAAAGGGGCTGAATCCTGACAGAAGACGTAGGTTTAGCACTCCTATCGACCAAATGTCGGTTGCCAGACTTATGGTTCATAACTAAGTACTTCTGTGCTACGTAGTCTAAAGTACCTGGAATAAAATACAAAAAATTAGTATCAAGTTGAATTTTATGAATGGTAACAAGCGCAAACAGATACAGAACACAAAACTTGTTTGGAAGGGCTTTAAAGTGCGCTAAATCCACATTTCTTCTACAATTTGCCTGCCCAAGACATTCTTTGCGCAAGCTAGCAATGGCGATGCATTCTGTAACTACACTGCGCAAAAAAATTAACGCACATTATGGAAATCTCAAATTTATTCTACAACTGAAGGTGTTCTCAATAATAAATAATTTTTATCAGAATTATGCATGCATATGTTATCCACTTTCAATGTTTTTCTTCAATACAGATGTTTGTTCCCAGCAGGAATAAAAAAGAAGAGATTATCAGATTTTAATGTATTGGCTCCATTCTGAAATCACTTGCTCTCGATCAATTCTTGTGATCAATAGTTTTTCCTTCGTTTGATTTTCTACACTCGATCACTATGCAACGCAAAACAAGCAATTTGACCCAAGAGGAATGTGCCCAAGCGGTAGTTTTGCGAGAAGAAGGGTGGACATCCACAAGATTGCAGAAAGGTTTGGACAGGGTAGACCACGGGTAACAACTGCAATTCAAGAACGTTACTTGAGAGTTTCTTCGTTTGGACAACGGTTTGCAACCGCTCGCCTACTTCAAAATCAGCTTGAGCAAACTATTGGGGTGCAAATTAGCACTCAGACCAATTAGAAATCGCCTAAGAGAATTTGATTTAAGGCCTCGTGTCGCGGCAAGAGGCCCAGCTCTTACCCAGCCCATGGAAGGGCGCGTTTGATTTTGCGAGAGGAGCATATCCAGTGGAAGAGGCTGATTGGAAAAGAGTTCTCTTCACAGATGAGTCTAGATTCTGCCTCTACCATCGTGATCGACGTTCCCTTGTATACAGACGTCCACATGAAAGATATGCTCAGTAAAATTTCCTGAATACTACTGGTTTCGGTGGAGGATCGATTATGGTATGGGGTGGAATATCTTTGACTGCTCGCACAGACCTAGTGGTCGTTGATAATGGAGCTATGAATGCTGATAGGTATATAAGGAACATTCTTGAAGAGCATGTATAGTGCCATTTGCCCCCATACATTGGTGAAAGTGTTTTAGCTAATTATTTGCTTTGATTAAGAGGGTAAAAATCATAGACTAACTAAACTATGGTAAAAATCATCGAAATCTAATACTGTCAATGCCAGCTAAACGTAGACGTTTCAAATTGCCAGAACGCAATTCCATAACTAGGGTTTTCTTGGGGTAGTTAGTTTAGTTTACTGACTTAGGTTTAATTTTGAATGACTGATCATTTTCCCAACATAACCAGACAACAATTTCACCATCAGGGTAGTTTTCCCACACATAATTATCAGGAATTTGAGTTAATCGACAAACATCGTGCAAGTGATACTGTTTAGTGAAGATAAAAAAAGGAAATGTAAAAACGTTTCTTTTCTTCGTAGGAATCGAATTGATTTTTGGAAAGATATGTGAGGAAGGTTTACGAATATTTGCTGAAACGTAGCATGGAATAATACGAAATAAATGTGGAAACAGTGCAATAATAAGACAGTTGGATCAATGGATCATTATTACATCACATCGAGTTGGTACTGATCTAGGCTAAACGCGATAATATATTTCCAATTTATATGTATTATGAATGAATGAGAAAGTGGGTTTGGAGGTATATCGTAAGTGACGGCGCCAGAGACGCCGGTTCTCATCGTTTAACATAAATAGTTCTCCACTAAGTCAACACTGTTGGGAAATGGCAATAAATTAATGAAGCAGCAATGCAACACAATCAATTCCACATTTTAAACACTTATATCCGGTGCTAATGGAATGGTTTTTGCTGCTTCATGTAAACAATTGGAGATATTTTAAATTTGTATTTCATAGAGGTCAATTCTTCCCGAGAATAAAAAATAAATGATATACCAGTTATCGGGCGTGTTGAAATAAGGAATACTTCCTATTTACATTGATCGTAGTTCGAAATCTTTTCTTCTGTTATATCGTTTAAACGAGGATTATTACTATTTTGAGCATTTCCGCTTTATAGAAAACAATAAATTACATCGCAATTACATGCTAAGGAGAGCAGTTTTTTCTAATTTAATTTTGTAATTTCAAATTCAAGAAGAAAATTGAGTTCACAAAGACCTCTAGAAAAAAAAACACTCTATATGTGGGGAATAATTTAAGATTTCTCTTACAGTAAAAACGAATTCCTGCTGGTTTTTATGAAGTCAACACTCCGTCATTCAAGAACCAAGAATTTTCCATTCAAAAATAGCAGTTCGAGTTAAATGTCATCCATTGTGAAGGGTTTAATGATTGAAGCGGAGAAATACCAAACAAAATTAAATACCCCATCAATTTCTCGATCACCTAGATCTAATTCGAGGTACATATTTTCCAGTCAGGTGCTCGGAACTCAGCGCATTATAAGGCAAATTGTTGCCGCTCGGCGCACCGGAAAGCCCACATACGTGAAACCACACACATTTGCCTTGTAATTTGGGGCGTGAAAGCCCAATACGTCACCGAGTGCTCACACACTCGACTGGATAGCAGTAATAGTATACAGGTTTAGAAATTCTCATCTGAAATATACGATATACAATGCATCAGACAGAGAATTCTTCCCTCCAGTTGCACAGATGAATAGTCGAGACAATCACTTGCTGTAACACACTGAATTCAGTTGTCTTACTTCATTATTCTACTCTTGTCTCTCTCTTATCGTTTAGAGAAGCGTAGTTCTTTAGTATGGTAGGCAACAGTAAATACTTGAATCGAGTATTACGGGCAGCCTGACAAATAAAAATTCTATACGTGAAGTGCGGGTTCCCTACCATACTGCGATAAGAGAGAGACAAGACTAGATTATTGCAGTAAGGCAGTTGAATTCATTCAGTTATCGCACTTGATTATCTCGCCTATTCATCTGTGCAACTGGAGGGAAGAATTCTCTGTCTGATGCCTTGTATATCGTATGTTTTCGATGTGAATTTCCAAATCGGTAGAAGCAGTGGCATATTCTATATGAAAATGAGTGATCTAAACGAAATAACGCTGTATAAATCTATGGGGGATGATTACCCTTCAGTAGGATCCTGTAGCGGTATTCGAAAAACAGAATATTGAAAAATCATCGAGTAGGTATGTATTTTGTATCTGAATATTGAAGGTGTTTATTCAACTACCTACTTTTAAGATTCAGTAAGGAACTCTTTTGTTTTATGTATTGTATTTTGTTAGCTCTTAATTCAAAGAATATTTTATATTTACAGTGTCCTGGACTCACCTAATATTTCCCGTACTTTGACGCCAGGCTCTAGCACCTTTGAAATGCCGAAATCACAGAGTTTAATGTCGTCGCAAGAGTCCTCAGTCGCCAGCAATATGTTCTGTGGTTTGAGGTCGAGATGTGCAATGTTCCGGCTGTGGAGGTAGGCCACGCCCTCCAAAATCTGTCGCATCACCTTCCTGGCCTCCACCTCTTCGAAGCAGTTATCACCGTCCAAGATGTGCTGAAGTTCGCCGCCAGCGGCTAGTTCTAACACCAAGACCATCTCGGTCGTCGACTCGTACACCTGTAAAATTTTCGAAAATCAATAAATAAAATAATGAGGTAGAAATCGAAAATTTCGAACTATCGCCTCTGTACATAATGTTGAAAAAGTCAATGTTTTTCTGCCGAATCTACACTCAAATTTATATTCTATTATGTTATATGCCGAAGTTATACTCAAATTCTTTTACTTCTATTTTATATAAGAATTGATATCAATCAAGTCTATATGCAGACAAAAATTCCACATTTCGCTCATTAACAGTACTCGAATAATAACCGATAACGGATGTATATTTCTTTATAAAGAAGAAGCTATGCCTTTAATAGTGGAAAATAACATCAGGCAAAAGACAACCACGACCACGCTTAGAGTACCATATCTTTTCAATAAAAATTTCCATAACCAAATCGCAAGGTGGCTGCCCTATGTCTTCGATAGCCTCACGAATTCCACCTTTGAGGTCTTGAATCGACGCTGGGCTATTGGCGTAAATCTTCTCTTTCACGTGGTCTCAAAGGAAGAAGCCGCAAGGTGTCAAATCACAAAATCTCGGTGGCCAATTGTGATCACCTCTTCGAAAGATAGCACGGTCCGGAAACTTTTCCCGCAAAAGATCAATGGTTTCGTTGCTTGTGTGGCACGTAGCGTCGTCTCGTTGAAAGTAAACGTTGTAATGACGTTTGTGGAATGCATAATTCTGAAGAACAACTAGGCTGTTCTTCAGCGACGTGCACGGGTTTTTATTCTTCACATCACTAATTTGTCCCAACAGCTCGAATTTTTCCACCAATTTCTTTATTGCGGTCCGACAAGGTGCTTCACGATGACCCAAAAAAGCGTGTATCGTTCCATTTTTATTGATGGCGTAGTTTCTATTGTCAAATGTCAGAAAATGACAGCTTCAAACGTGACATCTACCGAAATAGCGGGCTATTCAAAATAACACCTCTTATTGGAAACCCTTTAGCAAGGGTCTGCTATAGACTATTGTGTCAGTTTGGCAACATCGTTCTGTTACTGTGTAGTTATTCGATGCGTCGTGTTTACATTTCAGTTTCGAGTCGACGTTCATAAAATGAATTATTTACCGATTTAGTGGCTGTTTATTGTTGCTTGAGAGTATTCCGGTAATTACAGCTATGACAAATTTACAAAAATGTTGGTTGACCACAATTCAGTCTTATTCACGCGTAGGGGCATACAATGGCGTTCCCATTCTTTAGGTTAGAGGTGTTAGTAATTATGATTTAATGAATTTTATTCGCATAAAAAAAAAGAATCGAGGAAAGAATTGTAACTATGCAAGGCCATGTTGAAAACTCACCTCATGTAGACGGATAACCCTGTCGCTCGATGCGCACTCTTCTAGAACAGCTATTTCGTGTATTATTTCCTTCATTTGGTCCAGATTTCTTCGCCTCTTTTTGACGAATTTGGCAGCGTATGAACACCTGTGGTTTTGTGTACTGCTCTGCATACTGTGGCGTATTTTCCTCTGAAAAAAAAAATCAAAATGAGCATCTGGTTCATATTGAAATCTCAGTAAAACATGTTAGATTTTGTAACATAGCTGAGGAGCTGATGGTTGATGGAACAATAAGCATTTCCAATATGTATATAGAGTTTTTGCATGTGGTAGGTATTGAATATACACGTATACAATAATTAACTAAAATTTAAGGTGATTAATTTTTAATCAAATATTGAAAATGCAAGTAAGCATTATTAGTGAAAATGACGTTTCCCAACAGATTTGCCCGTTGGTATCGTTTTAAACCAACTCAAATGAATGCTAACGCGTAAGTCACACTCAAACGCCAATTCTGATTGTTTGAATACGCTAGCCTACGAAACAAAAAACGTATAATCGCTATGATTTTCTGGGGGGGATATTATTTCTCAAATGATTTTTTCTGAAAATCACTGAAACTGCACATTGCAAACCATTGCCTACAATGTTTAGAATTGTGGAACTGTGTGCCACATCAATTACGCAACTATTACACCATCCATTCATTCACCCAATAACTGAAAGAAAAAGCAGAGTCGTGCTATGAATTTATGCTGAACAAATTCAAATAACTGCTACATTCATGATTAGAATTTAATTGCAAACGTCGTCGCATTTACCGCTATGTCGTTCTATTTGGTTTTCCTTTCTATAGAACCAACTGATTTCCATCAGGAAACGTTAGATATTGTGTTGTCTTACAGTTTCGTATTTTGTTAACGTTATGGAAGAAAAAGTTTTTTGTTTCATTCAGGTTTGCAAGAAAAAAGTCGTTAGGGATTCCATCCTTGAACCTGTGCTACTGCCGATGTTATAAAGACTATGGAGCTGGCTGGAGACAACCCTTTCCGAAATATTACATATCCTTCTTATTTGGAAATGCCAAAAAATGTCATGAGTAACTTCGAATGACGCGACGCAATTTATTCGGAGAAAATGATTAATAGCCTGATGAGTTGTTTGCAATACTAGGGACGAAACTATGCGGGTTCGTAATGAATACATTAAACGGAACAGTCGCGATGTATAACATCGTGTAGATGTCAAAATAATCGTGATTGTTTACGTACACATTGGTGTTAAGTAATCACGCAAAACTTGGGAAATATGGTGTACCTGTTTTGCCTAAAATTTTCCATTAATATATAATTATTGTTCTGTTCTTTTCAACTGTCTCAATATGAAAGAGGTATTTCACACAATAATTCATTAATCGTAAAGAATTATTGATGCATTATACAATCATTGAAGAATTTTGATACTAAATATTTCAACGTTGCTTTGCCCACAAAGAATAATAAAGGGTGTCTCATTTAAAAGTGTCCACCCTCATAACTCAATAACGAATCAGAATTTGTGAAAACACTCAAACAGGTTGAATTTTGATGACAGGGGGATATGATCTGGGATACAAAGCTTGTTTCTACAAGCAACCTCTTGGAGAGGGCTGCAACCGCATCAGGAATTTGACTAGGGAAAATGGTACTTCTGTAGCACGAATGTATGCATGGAAACCTGCAGTTTATGTTATATAAAGTGAATGTTTCATTTAGTTTTATCGGTCTCATAATTCCAAAAGAACACCTTGTAACTTTGTGAATATATTCACTTTACAGAACATAAACAGTAGCTTCATACAAATTTGAACCTATGTATAGATTTGTGCTATGAAACTACCCACATTACTTCTATTAAATTCTGATGGAGTTCTGATGCTATATACAGAAAATTGGTAATTCCTCTTCAGTCATATTACTCTGTTGTTTTGATTTCGAGTTTTCTAGGACCCAACAGGAGAGGGGACAATGGCCACTGTTGAAATTGCCGAACGTCAATTTAATCTTCATATTAGAAAAGACTAATGTAGATACAGGAATGCAATTGATACTACTTAGGGTTACATGATTGCATTTCAGAGATTCCAATTCTGCCCCACCTGTACATGATACGAAATTCATAAACCGAAGGTGTGCTTTGAGTAGCCCTCTATCAATATTCTGCTCAACGCATAAGCTTCTTTCTCAAAGACCTTCCACCTTTTCGTGAAAAAAGTTTTTCGTTTTCCAAAGTAAAACAAACACTCTATCTTCTATCCTTTCCGAGCCACAAAGGCGTTTAATTCCCAACTCACGAACGTTGAAAACCGTAAGTCGTTGGGGCGATTGGCCTGCAGTACACAGAGGAAGATCAGTTAAGCCTGTTAGAGCAAGTCTGTTGTCAAGGTCATTCGAGGCCGTTTCTCGACTAATCGACACGGACAATCTTCCTACGGGTCTGGCAACGACAAAAAAAATCGCACGCATTCGAGAGCCGTACTGGCTGCGACCAGACACTACTGGTGGAACTATACTGTTTTCAACTGTGCAGATTAAAACCAAGAATTACAAGATTTTTGCATATAAACAGCAGAATGCATATTCAACCACGAATTTCTGAAAAAACGAGTGTAAGAATGAGATTTTGGAGAGTATTAAACATTATTTTCTCTGGTTCACTCAATTTCATAGAAATAATGGAGAATATCGTTGATACTTAACTCATATTGGAAATGAGCAACAATAGTCACATGAGGGTTTTTTCTCTGCCATACATGGCTGTTTCATAAATTAATCACACCTGATTTCGTGAAAGTTGCCACATCAGTCCTCCTTAATATCCTATGGATCCAACTCTCCTGAATTATTCTGTTACCAATTACAAAATGTTAGTCTGGGGCCTATTGAACCAAATACTTTGCAACTTTTCACTTTGCACTTTTCAATTTTCAAATTAATTAAGTTGCACCAAACGCATTTATAATTGAAAAATACAATGTGAAAAGTCAAGTGCGTAGTGAAAAGTACTCCGCAATAATTAAATGTTGAGAGAAATGTGTGTGTAACATAACTAATTTTCAGTTTTGAAATTTGTCGGAATGCAAAGTGAGAAGTGAAAAGTAGCAAAGTATTTTGGTGCAATAGGCCCCAGGTCTCAGATAACAGATGAATTGATGATTTCCATAAAATAACACTAAGATTCAATCACGAAGAGCTTTAAAATAGAGCAAATTAAGGTTCGGAATTTTTAGACTTTTCGTTGTTATGATGTTGGCCATGATATTATAGCGGAGAATGAGCAGCTAGCACAAAAGTTGATATGTCATTCGAAAGTACACTAAGTGTCAGTTGCAGGAACGTCCATTAAAATTTAAAGGTCCATTAAACTCTTAATCCTCCATTATTACAAGGAACTAATGGAGGATTAAGGGTTTAATGGACCTTTAAATTTAATGGACGTTCCTGCAACTGAGCATAAATGAGGTACTTTTTACTGAAAAGAAAATGTGTGTATAAATATCACTATTTCATCGAAAAAAACCATTGGAAAAATAGAAAATAGGAGTGATTTTGTTAACTTCAGAATCGGGATATTCTTCTCCACGCCTGCAATAAGAGTGTATTCTTGTGGCAGATTTATACCTTTCGGAATATGTGGTCAAATTTGATGAGAATACAGGGAGAACTGAATAATGAACATTTAAGAGTAAAAACTCGAAATATTTCGTGAAATCAAGAAATATTAAATTGAAGAATAACCGTCAACATTTCGACCATGTGTGTTTTTTGTAGCAAATCACTTGTATAATCACCCCACGAAGTTTGTCCACTTTAAAATAGACACCCTGTATAGCAAAACTTTCATAAAATAACGAAAGTCACACAATCGCTTTTTCCCCTTAACGGTTATTTAATCAACTAGGTTAATAAAGACAGCGACTAATGGTCAAGACATTTTAAAAGTTCGAGACTATTAGTCGCTCGATTAATAACCGAGTTGATTACAAGATTTTTCCGAACTCAATACGAATTGTGTATGAATTCTTGATTGAAATTCATTTTGTACGAGACTTACATCCGACATAATAAAATTTCTAATGTATCTATGTTTCAGTAGAGTTTTGACATTTCTCGTAGTACTTCTGAATACTTTGTCAACGGTTGCCATGAGGATTGCACAAAAATAGCATACATTGAGCATTAAAATGGTTCATTAATGATTTCGTACACATTAAAATCACCTCTTTCTAGACACCCTTCTGAAGCACTTTCAACAGAAAACACCTCTCGTCATCGCCTTCTTTTAAGATCTACGGCACTGCATTTGACACGTATAATAACTCGTTCTCGGGCATCGGAATTCGTCCGTGAGGCATTTAACTCTTGCATTCTCCATATTCATGTTTTCGTGAATCGGGAGCTTCATATCCGCGTGCAATTTCTCGCGTAATTGGAGACCGGTTTGGTGACCGATAATCGATTTCGACTTTTCGGGATAAACAGCCGGAGAATTTCTCGCGTTCGACGTCGATCTTCGACCTACTACCGCAGAGAACGCTGATGCGAAAAAATACGGTCTAACGTTTACACGGCGGATCTGCGACTATCTGAAGAAAAAGTTATCACTAGGAACAACGACATGGTTATTCTACTACCGAGTACAAAATATTTTTTCCTAACTCTGTGTTAAATCTGTTAATATTGTAGAAGCACTACCGCATTTCAGATTCACAAGTTTCATGGCTTCAAAGATGGACCATCTATCGATTAAAATTCGAACCACCAGTTAGTTATTCGAATCTGACAATTTACATTGTGATTCTAATTTTTGTCACAAAATTCAATACAGTGGAACTCCCCTATAACGAACTGTATAAACGAATTTCGCTATATAACGATTTTCGTACAAGACATTGCACATTGAATCCAAATTCCATGTTAAAAACACCCTCTAAAACGAAGTAAATTCTTTCTATAACGAAATACATTCAAAGAACATCATTATTTGAATGGGTATTGGTAAGAAGGTATAAGGGTGGGTTTTTCCGAAATTTTTCCGGACGTACGTAGTAATCTCGACCTTAAACTAAAACCTTACGGCGGGTAGAGAGATCCTTCTGAAACAGTTTGGTTTCAATCTAACCATCACGCTACTGTGAAAGTTGTGCGAAAATGTCTAAAAGGATATGCTTAAGTTTGAATGATAAACCTAAATTTACCAGTGAAGTCGATCCCAACATTGCCGACTATAAAAACAAATTTTCTGTATAACGAAATTTCTTTATAACAATTTTTTTTGCGGATTTAGCGCTTTTATGTTAGGATGTGTTTAAATTCCAAACAAAGACAATTGGCCGAAAATTGAACGAAAATGTCGTACAAATTTTGTCGCAAAGACAGTGGAAAGTATACGCAACTTTATTGCCAAAGTTCGTGAAACTGGTTTTATTATTGATGCGCCAACATGTACGCGTGATCCTACGCACCGCACACCTGAAAATATCGATTGTGTCTCAAGAATTGAACATTTCTCGCACCAGATAACGTCGATTTTCGCGAAATGATCTCTGTATGATATGATGCCACACAAACTTCAATTGGTTCAAGAATTGAAGCCGCATAACATCCGTTTCGTTAAATAGGCTAACGGGAAACTGCACTATATCAATTTCGCCAAAAAAAATCATCTTTTCGTATGCAATTCAATCTTGGCGCCTGAAGGGCACTTTAATACGCAGAATTGCCGTATTTGCAGCTTAGAAAATCCACAAATGATCTTAGAGAAGCCAATGCATTATGGGTGACTGTTTGGTCCATATTTCTTTGAAATTGGGGACGGTGCATTCACTACGGTCAATGGAGACACCTATCGCTAAATAATAACCAATTTTTCTGTGCTCGCTCTTGATGATATTGATATGAGCCATTTTGGGTTTCAACAAAATGGTGTAACCTGCCACACATCTCATGCCACAAATGATTTGTTACGTCAAATGTCTTATTGCATTTTCGAACTTATACCGGTTGTTAGAGAACAGAGTTTCACTATGTATTTTGGAACTTGCTTATAGATGTGAAACAGTTCTCAATCTTCATCTATCCATGAGAAATTGTCTAGATAATTCGAAATTCATTGAAATTCTCTGAAACTATGTTTGAGATTTCCAGATGAATTAGCTTTATTATTATTCGTTCGATTAATTTTATAGATAATTAAAAATGTTGTTTACTCATTCACCATGTATCGATCTTGCACCATCGTTACCGAGATGAAAATTCGGATATGCAACTACGACCGGTGAAAGTTGCAAGATCTCTCGCTGCGTGTGCATCTTGATTCTCGAATTCGCGGACTTAACGATCTCTTATGTTTTTCTGGACCTAAAGCGAACGTTTTAATGGCGCCTTCGCGCGTACAGCCGTAAGAAACATCCTGTTTATTCGATCGCAGAAACGAGAAATTGACATTTCGTGCGTGTTTATTGTTTTCGAAGAGAGAAAGCTGTGGTAGTTTTAAATAACAACGATATCACATGAGCCAGACCGAGATTGTGACCGCTGTGGATGCTGGAGGAGCCGCATGGAAAACTTGGAACTCAACCTTTTTCCCTTTCCTAGAATTAGTTCTGCTACATCTGTATGTAGACCTCAAAGGGTGAAAACTCTTATATTACTGTACCTGGTTGAAAACAACAACTTTTCGTTGTATTTTCACGAGTTTAATCGAAATAAAGCTTTATATTGCCTTCTAAAAATTTGACTTCGTAGTACAATTTTTGTTCATCTTCAACGTATGAACTGGATATTTTGCGTTTTCCAAAATTTTCGAGGAAAGGAAAGTGTTCGTTACCATACTAGAAATCAGTAGAGTGAGTCCAGATAACCTATAGTCCGTTGACGATAGTTTGAGAGCATAGTAGGCGTTTGTTTATTTATCTGAAGTTGGCAGTATTTGCTGTCATCCCGTAAATTAAAGTCAACGTTGCCGAATGTACCCGGCCTCGTCCGACGAGCTTGCAAGTTTTCAGAGAACAGTGGAATATGCAAAATTTCCATGGCCAACTGACGGTTAAGCCTTTCGTGAACGGACTATAGAGATATCGGAGTTTTCCTTACAGATCTTGAGCAGGTGATATCTCACGAAACAGTAACTTTTGAGAAGCCGAGTAGGCAGGCCTACTATCGTTTTTTGACAACGATATGACTCGTTGAGCCTTATTTTGAAGGTGCAATCAATCTCTCTGTGTATTAACCCAGTAAGAGAGTTGCTTTTTTTCCGAATCATCGAAATAGTCAGTATGAATGATTCGAAAAGAAAAGAGAAACAACAACATATTATTCTGAATGATACTATTATTAGGACTTAACGAAAAGTTTTTTGGGCGCTATAAATGTACATTTGTTCGTTTACCTGCGACAACAGGAACGGTGGACATTAAAGGAAAAACAACTAGCGATTTCGACGGATTCCACAGCGATGACTCAAAATTTATAGCCTGGATTCTCTACTCTTTGGCGATATCTATTTTAGGTCGACCGTAGTAAATATTTGCGATGTAGCAAACACCAACGGTCTGGCATCCTTTCAGATACATCAAGCGGCGTCCAAATATTTGTCATTAAACATCGAGTTCTACAAATGTCACCATTTATAAATTCCGAAGTGGCAAAATGTGAGGATAATTAGGAAAGGTAATGGTCGCAAGAATGTCACTGCCGAAAACACGACTTGCCACGCTTGATTCGAGTCAAGCAGGGGAAAGGAAAGAATGTCGTTGAAGCCTTTTTTTATTCCTTCACATACCTCCTATCTGCAGAATGAACCGAAAAGCATGACACTTCACTTGATATTTAATAAAATAGATTAGGTAAATTGGCTGCATGAACAGAAATGCCAAGCTGAAGAAAATTCAAGACTCAATATCATTCAGGATACCATAGAACAATACGAAGAACCTCCATTGTCAGTATATGTCTATCAATAGAAGGCAGCTCAGTCATCCTTTTTACTCACAATTTTCTTAATAATAACCGTACTGCTGGTGGACACCCATATTTGAACCAAAAACCGATAACCAGAGTTAACAAATATGTCTACCTGTGTTCCAATTTGAATTAAGGGAAGTGAAGCAACGCATTGAGAAGGCAAGAGCATCATTCAGTAACATGTCGAAGATCTTCAAGAGCCATGATTTAACAACTCCAATTGAATCATGCTTGTTGCAATGCTATACAGAGTCCCCGGAAAATGTGGGAAATCTTTCGGATTCAGATAGAACAAAAAAATAAGATGACAAGTTCCCATAATATTTTTTCTAGCGGCCCTCCTTACGAAGATACGACCTCCTAAATGACACCACTGAAAATTCATTTAAGTGGAATAAATTTCAAATACTTACTTCTTTCATTATTTTTTGTCGAAAACGGTTCATTTTATCGACACTGAACAAGGGTACCTTTTCTTTAGCTTAATGTTCAAGGTATCCAAATTTGTTTTTTTAGCACCTTATCATACAGGGTGTTAAAAATGTAAGCATTAAAATGTGCAACCCAGTCCGCCCCTTGTAAACTGAACAAGCTGATTGAAATTTGAGTGCGGTGTTTTTAAGAGGCCCTCAATACTATTAATCATATAAAATTTTCATCAAATGATATCGAGTAGTTTGAAACTTATTCCACTAAAAGGGATTTCCAGTGGCGTCATTTAGGAGGTCGTTTCTTCGTAGGGATGGCCGATAGGAAAAAAAAATTATGGGAACTGGTCATCATCTTCATTTTTTATCTGAATCCGAGAGATTTCCCACATTCTATGGGACACCTGTATATTCTCGTACAGCGTTTAGTCATGGACGCTGACGAAATTATTAATGAAAAAACTTAAGGCTTTTGAAATGTTTATTTATTTATTTATTTATTGAAACAGGGATACAAACGGAAAAAATTCCAAATGAAGATCCACTAATAATCTAGTTTACAAAATTTAAATACAAATTACATATATGGTGCTCACAATTACAACATAAAAAACCACACAATTTACTTGAACTGGAAAATATTTTTGATGGCTTTCTTGAAAGAATATAAATTAGTGATGAAAATATCAACTCCCCCACAATATTTATTGAACATTGTACAAACTCTGGAGACCGGCGAATTTTTGCGTATATTTGTGTTTCACGCTTTTTCCGATAGCAATGCTTTACCGCGAGTTGTTCTTGAAGGGACATGGTACGGAATCATTGCAACTAACTCTGGCGAATCAAAGTAATCCCTCATTATCCAGAATGCAAAAATGAGATCATTTTTAATTCTCCGATGTTCGAGAAGTTCAATACCGTAATGAGAACGAATTTGGTTAATGCCTAGAGTTGCATACACGTTGGTGACTTTGAAATGTAGAAATCGAATGAACCTATTTTGAAGTTTTTCTAGTCTTATTTTGTGGACGTTATACATTGGACTCCAAATAACACTGGCGAAATTAAGTTTGCTATGAATGAAAGCGAAGTATAATGACTTTATGGCCGCATCATCATCGAAATTTCTACACATTCTTGTTAAAAAGCCTAGTGATCTACTACACGACGCAATCAAATGATCCAAATGTGGTACGAAGGAAAGTTTTGTATCAAAAATCACACCCAAATCTCTAACCCGAGTCACCCTACATATATCGGTATTGTCTAGTCTGTATTCGAATTCTATGACATTGGTGGTCCTTGTAAAAGAAATACACATACATTTATTTATGTTCAATTCCAACTTGTTTCGATGGCAGTATTCCGAAAATGCGTCGAGGTCCTGCTGCATTCTTACGCAGTCCCTCATTGTAGTGATCACCCTGAAAATTTTAAAATCATCTGCGTACATAAGTACACGACAATATCTAAAAATTCCCTTCAAGTCGTTCACAAATATTAAAAACAGTACAGGTCCAAGATGAGATCCCTGTGGTACCCCCGAGGTCACGACAAATGGGGAGGATTTGTATCCGTTAACGATAACAAGTTGAGTCCTATTGTAAAGGTATGAAACGAACCATCTTAACAAATCTCCTCGGATGCCAGCAGCAGAAAGCTTGGAAATCAAGATGTTGTAATCGACTTTATCGAACGCCTTACTAAAATCTGTGTAGACCGAGTCTACCTGAAATCGGTTGTCCAAAGCTTCTGTTATGATCTCCGTATAGATTACCAAATTTGTCTCAACTGATCGTTTGGGAAAAAAACCATGTTGATCAACCGAAATTGTAGATTTTAAATGCTGTAACAATATATCAAGGATGATCTTTTCAAGCAACTTGGCAAAAACTGATAACTTACAAACACCCCGGTAATTTCTAACCGAATTTCTGTCTCCAGAGTTTTTATAAATTGGAATTAAAAGGGACGTTTTCCATCGGTCAGGAAAAGTACCAGATTGAATGGAATGATTGTATATAATTGAAAGTGGAGAGACAAGACTAGAGCTACAGTTCTTAATAAAATAAGCTGGATATCCATCTGTTCCCGCTCCCGCAGTGGCATCAAGTGATTCAATCATTCCCTGAACATTCTCAGGTGTGATAGCAATGGAATTTAATATATTGATAGAATCATCTCGATCTTCTTCACAGATGTGATGAAGCTGCCGGTAAGGTTGGAAAACACTACGGAAATATTCCGCAAATAAATTACTTATATCTTCTCCATTCGCGGCAGATTCACTTTCATAATGCATTTCACTTGGAATGTTAGTTTCATTTTTACAATTTTTTACATAATTCCAGAATCTTTTTGGTTGATTTTTCACATCACTCTGAACATCTATAATATAATTATTGAAGTCTGTCCTAATATGAGCCTTACATTGTTTTCTTAGAATTCTAAATCTTTCATAGTAACAATTGAATCCAAACCTCTTGTAGTTTTTATGCATTTTATTTTTTTGTTTGATTAACATTATTGTTTGTTTGGAAAAATAAGGAGGAAAACGATTATTTTTTGTGACTACTTTAGGAATGAATAATCTGACGCCATTTTCTAAAATACTATAAAAAGTCTCAACATTTTTATTCACGCAAGGGTCAACCAGAATCCTCGACCAATCCACATCAGAGAGATATTCACTAAATTCAGTATAATTTCCCTTTTTGAAGTTATAGAAACTTGAATTAGAGTTATGTAATACTTTCCTTCGTGAATATTCTATATAAAACTCAATGGGAGGATGATATAAATCAGGGTTAACTAGATAATGATCGGATTTTATCAAATTAGTAAGTCGAATCCCCCTACTGAAAACAAGATCTAGTATTCGGTTGTCACAATTTTTAACGTTGTTATATTGGTAGAATTCCGCAAATGATAACTGATCAATTAAAGAGGCATTAACATTGTCAAGATTCATGGGCACATAAAAGTTACCACATTCACCAGGTGACCACTCAATATGAGGAAAGTTGAAGTCTCCATAAATTATGATGCGATCTTCTGACAGCACCTCCATATTTTCTTGAAGTTTCCTAGTGAAACACTCCACCGCACAGTTATTTCTCGGGGGCAAATAAACACAACACAAATGCAGTCTGCAGTTATCTCCATTTAGTGTGACCCATACATCCTCAGCTCACTTTGAAATTTTTCTGGATTTTTGCATCTATGGAGTTACGTACGGCGATCAAGACACCACCTCCCGATTTTTTATTATTTGAACAAGAAGTGTCCTCTCTATCCCTGCGGAAAACATTGTACCCTGATAGATCAAACAACTCGGAACTATGTGCTATAGAAGAACGCTGCAAATGTTCTGGGTGGAACACGTATCAAATGAGGATGTTCTGAGGAGGATTGGAAATAAACGAGAAGTGTTATCCAAAATCGAACAGAGAAAGCTCGAATACCTAGGTCATATAACTAGGAATGAACATAGATATGGCCTGCTGCAGCTAATTTTACAGGGAAAGATATACGGAAAGCGACGGCCAGGAGGAAGAAGAAATACTAGGCTACAGAATCTCAGACAAAGTTTTTTTAACAACAGCAGTACTCTTTCGGGCGGACGCAGATGAAGATAGCCATGTTGTTCGTCAAGTTTCGTAGCGAATGGGCACTCCAAGAAGAAGAAATGGTTCTTTATAGTGAAAAATTAAGGTGCCATAGTATTCTAGAGGCACCTCGAATGGTTACCTCAAGCCTCTCGAGAGCTACAACGGCCAGTCGACGCCATCTGCCATCCCAGCTCTCAACTACGACTTCATGCATGCAAAAACATCGCGAGTCCCCGAGAATGTAGCTCAGCTCACGCCTCGAAGATATCCATCTGCAACGATCAATTAATCAAAACCCGGGTCATCGAAAGGTCCCCGATATCTTCGGATCGACCCAGGGCGTGGTAGAAATCTTCGGGGTCACGATTCACCTCCGCCGCCGCCACCTTCTTCTTCTGACCGTGCAGAATCTAACGTGTAGCATCACCATAAGCGACCGATCGTGATCTCGGCTAACGGAAGATAATTCTGCAGAAATCGAGGGCGGCTGGTTGCGTGAGCAAATTCTAGGAAGTACGAGCGCGATCGCCTGATCGACCGCCCCGAGTACTAGGTACGACGACTTTGTTGTTTGGTTACGTAAAACGTAAAATGGGGATTGTTGCTGCAATACGCAACATGGCAATTTTCTGGCACTTTGATCGGTACCAGGATGCATGAGATGCACGAACGGAGTTGCGTGCAGGTGTTGAATAAGGAACAAGGACAACATTTTACAAGAAGTCAGGAGCATCTTCGAGCTTGTTCTTATGCAGAAAAAAAATTTTTGATAACCTGAAAATTGCCCTACCAAACGGCTAAACGGTTAATACCAGCTGGACCTAAGCCTTTCTGTGGGCTTGAAAAAGAAATGAAACATGAAAGAAAGGAACAGCAATGGGAGCTGAATAGCAGAACAACCTTGGACTTACTCAGTACAAAGATTTCGTGATGATTTCACCTACCTATATAACAAAGCTCATGAAGCTGTCACGAGCTGAGCTTCGAGTGATGATGGGACTGCTGACAGGGCAATGTCGGTACAAAAATTATTTGTACATTTTGAGAAAGTCAGCAGATGAGATTTTTGGCGTTGTGGATCGAAAGTAGAAACAGCTGATTATGTGTTATGTGTTCAGAGCTGGCTTGCCCAAGAGCAATCCATACGGGCAAACTGGTCCTGGACACCTAAGAGGTTACGGCCAAGGCCCTCAGGAAGGTGTTCAATTCTATCAACGCCATTGACGACCTTCTTGGGTTTCTATGAATAAGTGGAGTAGATAACAAAAGACCAACATGGTCGCAGTTCCTGGAAGGCTGACCAAATAATATTATATGAAGATAAGTCACAGAATACCTCCAGTAGCTCCGCATTACAAGTACATAAAAGAGTCAAACTCAAACGCTTCGCAGGTTCTTTCGAACGAGGGGTCGGCAGATAAGTTGAAGTGGAGTCGGAAAAACTATACCACATTTTCTCTCCATCGTTTGAATGTAGCAATTATTATTAAGTGAACCAACCTAAATGAATCTAGACGTTTTCGATGATGCGCGATATGGCTATAGATAAACAAGGCTGAATATGGATGGAACTAAATTTCTAATAGAAAAATAGTAGGTATATTATTCGATGAGCGGTAATGCAGGTCAAAACACACGCAGATGAATTTTGGACCACGAGCCTTCAGGCGAGTTATACTTTATCCACGACTTCTTCAGTAAAACTCGAATTAATCTGCATTTAAAAATGTTTGAACAGTTGTCAAAAGCGTTGACAACATTTCGTCCAACCGTCAAACCTCTGTACTCTGTGTTCGGGAATCAAATCAGAGTCTCTAACTAATCAAATCAAGTACTTTCGCAACTTCAAAAATTTACGTTTTCCAGAAATAAATTTGAAATGAATCGCTAGAACGATATCTTGATGGCTGAAATGGATTCCGGATCGACCCTACTTTTTACTCATTTTTTTGAGCAATTTCATTTTTCCTAGGTATTTTATTAGCGGGTGTTATGGGCGGGTGTTATTATAACACTCGCTTTTCGGTTCATAGACATGTCTGCGGTTGTGTTATAGCTACTATTACACATAGAAATTAGTTTAATGGAGTGGATAAACATCGTTTATCCACTCCTATAGAGTAATATGTCAATTATTAAACTAACTTCTATGTGTAATAGTAGCTACAAACAAACCGTAGCATCTCTATGAACCGAGAAGCGAGTGTCATAATAACACCCGCCCATAACACCCGCTAATTAAAATACCTAGGAAAACTGAAATTGCTTACAAAAAAAATGAATATAAAGTAGGATCGATCCGGAAATCTATTTCAGCCATCAAGATAACGTTCTAGCCATTCATTCCAGATTTATTTTTGGAAAACGTAAATTTTTGAAGTTGCGAAAGTACTTGACTTGATTAGTTAGAGACTCTGATTTGATTCCCGACCACAGAGTACAGAGATTTGACGGTTGTACGAAATGTTGTCAACGCTTTTGACAACTATTCAAATTTTTTAAATGCAGATTAATTCGAATTTTACTGAAGAAGTCGTGGATAAAGTATAGTATTCAATTCGCGGTAATGCTCAAAACACACTTGATGAATTGCACCACGAGCCGTCAGGCGTGTGTTTTAACCTGCATTACCGCTCATCGAATAATATACTATTACAGCACGCTTTTCATTGTATGCTTGAGCTATGACAGGAAATTGGGTTTATGAGTGATCAGAACGAGACCATTTTCAAGACATTCAAATTTGATTTTTTTATATGAACTGGCAGCCAAAGATAATGAGTTTAATTCGGTATCGCTGACAAACAGGACACTATCGATTTGATGCAGTTTCTTGCAAATATTGTTTGGGATTTTAATAGTGAGTTTATCTTTCATTTAATTTTTGTTTTCGAGTTTTAAAACAAAATACTGGAAGAAAGAAGATTTCATGCTCTTTCCATCTTCCAACATCTGTGGGTGGAAAGAAACTGACATAATATGACTGATCTTTAAAAATGGGGAATAAAATCTCATCGTTCATTACAGTAGGTAAACCGAAATCTTATGTAAGTAAATATTCCGTTGAGTACTGATTACACGCAATAATTAGGCATAATGTTCCATGAGAAAAAACTCTTATATACGTCAGAATCTCACGACATACTCCAGTTCTCATATTATTAGAAGACCAGACTGTTCGAGTTTCACCGAAATCTAATAAACATACTTCTCGTTCCTTCCTTGTAGAAGATCGTTAACGTAACATTATTTTGTCTTGTTCACTTTGTTTAGCATGCGAAACTGTTATTGGCAACAGGAAGACAAGAACAATTGCGTTACTGAAACATTGGGAAAGTGTCTTAGGTACCAAATTCATTCGATAGTGAAAGCAATTATTCCACTACAAATCGACTCGTATACCTTCCATTTTCGTGATCGACCATTCAAAATTATGGATTCGATGGCTGAATATTTTAGATGTGTCGAAATATCATCGATGATTCAATTTGATCTACTTGAGTCACGTAGCTATAGGATGGCTGGTGACAATGAGAGAAAGGAAAATTGGAAAGAACAATCAATTAACCAATCAATTGTAAGGTGTGAGAGTCCATTATAATTAAATGACATAAATATCATCATTAATGATTACCATATATTGAATTCAAAGACATGACGTTTTTCAATTTGCCGAAAATTGGATAAAAAACATTGCAAGTTCAAGTTTGAACAACGGCGAATTAGAATCTGACAATACTTATGTCATTGGTGGGTATTAGCAAGGATTGAATCGAGATGGCGCTAGTAATATTCAATTCTCACTAGTTGACTGCTGAATCTTTCAACAGAATCCTAGATTACCTTGGGTCATTCAGAGTTTTCTCTGTACAGAAGACAGCCAGAAGCCAGAAACAGCTGTCTGCCGATACTCTGGGTGACATAACCTCTATGCAGTCTCTTTGGCGATATGCATGAATAGTTCAGGAGCTCAGAGTAAGAAGGAAACATTGAGATGCCCCTAAACGTGAATAGTACTGTATTGTACATGTATTCAACCAAGCTCTAGAGTGAGATGGAAAGCATTTCACTTCCGCATTGGGGTGAAGTTAATAAACAATATGTTAGATTTTCATTTCTACAATTTCTGAATATAATACAACATTTTCGTAAATTTGCCATAGCTATGATTACGGAAATAATCTCAAGAAACAATAAACTGCCAGAAAATCAATGAAATTATACAGTTCATGAACGTCAAATGTAAATGGCACTTTTCGAACAACTAAACAGCAACAGATGTTGCCAACTGATAGAAGTGTCTATAGCAGACTCTAGCTGTTAGTACCTTAGTAGGAGTTCCGAAAACTTATTATCCCAATACAGAATGAACTTACTTGAAAAATGTTGTTAGCGTTCATAAATAGACTCTACCTGGCTGCGTCAACAAATGCGTGAAGGCATCTCAAGAATTATTTCTAACGGGAACCATTGAAAACTCAATTTGAAAATTTTCAAACCGATTTTGTTTTATTGCATTTTCAAATTCAAACCTGGCCCACATTTGAACAATAAATCGTTTCGATTTATCGTATCCTGTAAAGGAGATCTTCTCTTCTAACGAACAACGCCGCGCCGTTTTTATTAATAATCTCAGTGTTGCCCATTAAATCAATGCTTGTATCTCGAAGAAACGCCATCCTGCCACCAGATGGGATCAGCTGCCATATTGATCAAACAAGAGGGCGCGCGCTTTGGGGATGGCATTTTCCATCGGGAAGGAAGTTACTGACCTCTGGATGGCTGCGGGGCTTATTGGTCCGTATCGTAAACCGGAAACGACTCTATTGGTTTTATTCTCACATTTATATTCGTCCATTGTTTATGGCTCACGCTCTCGATGCCTGCTATCTGAGGGGCGTTAAAAGCGGAGTTTATCTCGCTGTATAGATGTGTATCCTACTGCAACGTGGAGATTAAACTGATTTGCTACTGTACTAGAAGTAATGGTCGTTGTAAAAAAGATGAAATGAGCCAGATTGGCAGGATAGGAATAGGAAACATAAATTCGAGAAAATGATATTTGGGCCTGAAACTATCGAGACAAAATTTGGTATTCTACCGTGAAGTGTTACCAACTTTAGGCTGCTGATGTATTTGCCAAACGACTCATGAAAGCTCATTCAAAATTTGACAGAAGTTAGTCTGCAAAAGAGCAATTTTGTTATTGTCGCAATAGAAGAGAATTATGAAAGCTCTGAGAATGTGCTTCTCAGTGGTCCTTCATTGGTAGAGAAATGAGGTTATTTCCTCAACATTTTGTATTGGAATTGAGATTGCTACTAAATACAGTGGAACTCCTCATAACGAAAGCGCTGAATCCGCAAAAATATTCGTTATAAAGATATTTCGTTTTACAGAAAAATTGTTTCTATAGTCGGGGCAATGCAATGTGCGGTCGACTCCGCTGATAAATTTAAGTTTATCATTCATACTTGAGCACTTACTTAAAGACATTGTCGCACAACTTTTCACACTAGCGTAATGGTTAGATTGAAACCAACCGCCAAGGGTGTATTTAAAACAATTTCAGAAGGATCTCTCTGCCCGCCCGTAATGATGATCGGGATTTATTACATACGTCCAGAAAAATTGCGGAATACCCATTCAAAGAGTGATGATCTTTGAATATTTCGTTATAAAGAGAATTTACTTCGTTTTAGAGTGTGTTTTTAACATAGAATTTGGATTCAAGGTGCAATGTCTTGTACGAAATTCGTTATACACAGAAATTCCTTATGCAGACGTTCGTTATAGAGGAGTTCCACAGTACTGTGCTTTTCCCGTACTTTTCTATTGTTTTTTCTCACGTTACAGTGGTAAAAGCCATAAAGGATCAGCTATATCTCTGAATATGATAGAAAAGTTTCTTAATTCTTGTCAAGGCTTTTTTCAATCTTGTTCAGTATTAAAACAAAACCTCTCATTCAAAATTATGTAAGGTTACTTAGAAAGCCAAGTACATTTCACGACACAAAAGAAAAGTATTTCAGAAGATTATAAACCGCTTGTTCCCACAGTTTCCAAGATCGTTTCATAGGGAATTACTTTTTCCGATCTTTCTTTCTATCGCTTCCTGTCGGATGACTTTGCAACAGGAAACGTCATCCTATTTCAGCTTTAATAGCACTACGGCTGAAGACCGGTGATAGGGCGTGAACATTATCGCGTAAAAAACGCTAGAAATAGGTTGAAGACGGGTGAGTGAGAGACCGTAAGAACGACAAAGCGTAAAAATCGCGTTCCGACTAAATGAGGATGACTCTGGAAAATGCTTGGGAAGAATTTCGCCTAAGATTGCCGGTAATGTACGTCCTGCTATTACGGACTTTTTCGCTAGGGCAATTTTCTTCAGAAGTGATTTTCGAGCAAACGTTGAGTTAACGGATCTTAGGACAATTCACAGCAACAATTTTCTAATTAAATTGTGCAATGTTAGGTCAGTACCATATTATTCGATATTTTCAGTTGTCGATTGTTAAATATTTCAGTTTTTTCCGAAATTTTTCTGGACATATGTAATTAATCCCGACCTCAAACTAAATCATTACGGCGGACAGAGAGATACTTCTGTAACAGTTTCAAAACACCCCTGGCTGGTTAGTTTCAATCTAACCATTGCGCTTGTGTGAAAAGTTGTGCGAAAATGTCTGAAAGGAAGTGCTTAAGTTCGAATGATAAACTCAAGTTTATCAGTGAAGTCGACCGCGACATGGCCCCCCGATAGAAACAAATTTTTCTGTATAACGAAAATTTCTTATAACGAATATTTTGCGGATAAAGCGCTTTCGGTATAGAGAAGTTCCAGTGTATTTAGTAGCAATCTCAATTCCAATACAAAATGTTGAGGTAATAGCCTTATTTCTCTACCAATGAAGGACCACTGAGAAGCACATTCTCAGAGCTTTCATAATTCTCTTCTATTGCGACAATACCAAAATTGCTCTTTTGCAGACTAACCTCTGTCAAATTTTGAATGAGCTTTCATGAGTCGTTTGGCAAATACATCAGCAGCCTAAAGTTGGTAACACTTCACGGTAGAATACCAAATTTTGTCGCGATAGATTCAGGCCCAAATATCATTTTCTCAAATTTATGTTTCCTATTTCTATCCTGCCTATCTGGCTCATTTCAGAAAATTTCATTTGTTTCCTATTTCTATCCTGCCTATCTTGCTCATTTCAGCAAATTTCATCTCTTTTACATCGACCATTACTTCTAGTACAGTAGTCCAAAATCCTCTGGGGATCTATCGATTTCAGTAAGGTATCGCCAAGTTACCACCAACAACATAAACAAACCAAAGTTCAGAAACCAAGAGTCCGTTGCGCTTACGCTGTGCGCTACTAGCGGCAACAATTTATCGCACGAGGTGAAAAAAACGCTAATCGCTTCGCGGATTATTGTGTTCTCACGCGAGGTCGTTGGCTAGGCCACCCGCGAGGGGTCAGCACCGTCGATCCACGACGATAATGATGATGGACCGTCCACCGTGG
Organism: Propylea japonica; assembly: GCA_013421045.1. NCBI lineage: Eukaryota > Metazoa > Arthropoda > Insecta > Coleoptera > Coccinellidae > Propylea > Propylea japonica. Next base: position 49,407,552 of record CM024245.1, read on the forward strand.
TCCCATCTGTGCGCGAGTTAATGATACAGGCGTGGATTGTTTACCGCCGACAGCGGGACAGTATGACTTCACGTCATGTGTACATATGGGCGGTATGGCTTCCATCCACGACCGACTATTAAGAGAGGCCGTGCGGCATGGGGCATTGATTTCGCGAAATATTTTCATGGCGGAGATTCTTGGACGGTTGAGAACCCCGGTGGTATTTTAGTGGTAGACTTGAATTGCCAATGTAGTTTTATGGGACAAGAAGATTTAGTCTGAAGTGTTCTACTTAGAGTAAAAGTTATAGTTTGAAGATCTAAGAAATTTCCTGAATGAGACAGGTTCTAGTCTCCTCTCATTTCGATGGCTCGTGGAAAAGGCGCATGAGAAATACTTGGACTACATACTTGAGAAAACTGAAACTTTGGTGCAATCAGCATCTTGCTTGTCATTGGCCTGATATGTCAATTCAGTGAGAGAGCTTCTCTCTCACATGTGTTTTACAAGTCCCAGTACGATCTATCTGAGTGCACTCATCAGACCTTCCCTTTTCCATATATGTACAAAAGGGTGAGATCTAATGGAACAAGTAGAGCTGTCAATGCAGCTCTTGCAATGTCTTAACGTACATATCCACTCAGCCTTCGAAGTTAAGACAGCCTCTGCCAAACTTGTTCCTTCTTCAGAAGATGAATTCTTGCCTCTTGTCGTTAATAGCAATTCTCCGATATGAACAAGACGAAACAAGAAAAAATTATAAAAAAACTGAGTTTTACAAAGGGTTTCCAATAAGAGGGGTTATTTTGATATTCAAAGAAAAAATGCCATTTTTCAATATAAAAGATCGGATGTTTATTTCATTATAAAGAAGAAGCTATGTCGTTAATAGCGGAAAATAACATCAAGCAAATGAACACCACGACCACGCTTACAGGACCATATCCTTTTAATGAAATTTTCCATAAGCGGTAGCCAATTGCGATCACTTCATTGAGAGAGATAACACGGCCCGGAAACGACATGAGTCTTGTGTTAAACCGAACTTTATAAGCCTTAAGACCCAATATTTATGCAAATTACGTTGTAATGACGTTTGTGAAATGCCTAATCCCAAAGAACAACCAGGAATGGACAAACCTGGGTTTTATTCAACAATTCCGGCTACAGCAGCAATATTCTCGGCTGTTCTTGAGCGACGTGCACGGTTTTTATTCTTCACATACTAACTTGTCCCAACAGCTTCACGACGACACAAAAAATGTTCGAGTTTTACTAACCGTCTCTGCCAAATTTTCGCCATTTTTATAGTGAATTTTAATCATTTCAATGCGTTCTTAAAGCGTTATCGCTCCATTTTTATTAAATGGCGTAGTTTCTACCTGTCAAATGTCAAAAATTACAGCTTCAAACGTGATATCTACCGAAATAGCGAGCTATTCAAAATAACACATCTTATTGGAAAACCCTTTATTAGAAGAATTGGAAATCAGTACAATGTGAGAACAGCATTCAAGACTCAAGATACTATCAGAGCTAATCTAACTTAAGTAAAACCTAATGAAAGTCAACTTACCGAAAATTGCATATACAGGGTGTCCCATTACTCGACGTCAACCCGGAACCGGGTGAGAAGGCAAGTAATGCTGGTTCTCAGAAAAATATAAAAAAAAATCTAAGTTGCATGATTTAAAATAATGGGCATTTAAAAAAACAGGCAAAATTCCACACCCTGTGAAAGTCTTTTCGCTCCTGTTGCCACAAATATCAACATTTTCCAACTTTTTTTTTGCTGTGTAACCTTGAATAATGCTTGTCTAAACTGTAATCAAAATTTGGATACCAGCTGCTCTAGGTTGCATAAAAATAGGGCTTGCTTCTCAGAAAAAAAAATTCAAAACAAACTATTGCCTAGTTTCAACTGACTGTATTGAAAAAAAATGAGCTACGCAAGTTCGGCATGTTTTGTCAAAAGTTGGTGCATTAGTAAGGATTCCAAAATGGTATAATACTTGTTAAACTATAGCTGCTGTAGTTCAAATTTATTTTCGATTGCCTGAATACACTTTTTCTTAAACTGCTTCCCAGTAAAAAAGTCCAATGGATTCAAGTCTGGTGAACGGGACGGCCACGAGATTGGACCAGAACATCCGATCCATCTTCCGGAAAAAGATGTTACCAGAAAAAAAAATTCCAGAGAAATTTCTCCAAAAATTTTTCTCTGAAAAAATCATTTTCTCTGGAATTTTTTTTCTGGTAACATTCTTTCCCGGAAGATGGATCGGACTTTCTGTCCAATCTGGTGGCCGGCCCGTTCACCGGACTTGAATCCATTGAACTTTTTACTGGGAAGCAGTTTAAGGAAAAGTGTATTCAAAGGCAATGGAAAATAAATTTGAACTACGGCAGCTACAGTTAACAAGTATTATACCATTTTGGAATCCTTACTAAATGCGCCAACTTTTGGTAAAACATGCCAAACTTGCGTAGTTCATTTTTTTTTCAATACAGTCAGTTGAAACTAGGCAATTGTTTATTTTGAATTTTTTTTCTGAGAAGCAAGCCCTATTTTTATGAAATCTAGAGCAGCTGGTATCCAAATTTTGATTACAGTTTAAAACAAGCATTATTCAAGGTTACACAGCAAAAAAAAAGTTGAAAAAGTTGATATTTGTGGCAACAGGAGCGAAAAGACTGTCACAGGGTGTGGAATTTTGCGTGTTTTTTAAATGCCCATTATTTTGAAATCATGCAACTTAGATTTTTTTTATATTTTCTGAGAACCAGCATTACTTGCCTTCTCACCCGGTTCCGGGTTGACGTCGAGTAATGGGACACCCTGTATGTATAAAGAACCTTGT
>CM024245.1:49410494-49476400 GCA_013421045.1 Propylea japonica
TGAAAGTACAGGGGGAATCGCTTTTGTACAGATCTTCCATACACCTTGTGCAGGTTTAGTAAACTCCTCCATTGACCCTCAATAATTTTAAACCCTAACTGTTCATTATCTTCATGATATTTTACCCATTTAGTAGGATTTCTCTTCTTCAAAACTACCCACATATCATTATCTTTAAAGAATCTTAATTTACTGGAAGGAAAAACAGTGATCCATGTCTCTCGGCTATTCAAAAAAATCCTTAGTGGGGGCCTTTCTTCGAATTTGCCAATAGTGTCGAAATGAGTATAAGGGGTGTTGACTGGATTAAAACAGGGAATCCAGTCTCCCAGAATATTCCTTTCCATAGTTACCCACCGTTTTTTAATTAACTTATAGGCAGTATGTTTGTCAAAATATTTTTCAAAATTCCAAATACCACCTCTTTCTTTACGACAAGCCAAACATTTTTGTTCTTTACAAATCCATATGAACTTGAGGTTTCGTTAGCCTCTATCACTAAATTTTTGATTGAAGACAGAATACCATAGGTGGTCGTTCAAACTCAGGCCAGGTAACAGTTTCTCGATAAGTAATGGGATACAATATGGGAATGTATGCCTCCCATTTACCATTCGCTTGTTCCATTACAATCAATTTTCCATCAACCTTTTTATAACCATAACTACCAAAAATCCCAGGATAATTTGACCAACCATCCTCAGTAGGTGTTTTCAAAATCCAAACATCCTGGTTCTTCACGAACCCTTCATTAGAAAACATATTGAAAGACAATTTATGTTCTTCATTGTTTGAATCGGTAACGCTGATTTCAAGAGGTGGTAGCAAATTAGGATTTCCAATTATATCAATATGTAAAAGAGGCAGTTCAACTTGTTTTCGGCAAAGTATCCACTGATCGATATTCTTATCTTTTTTCACCCTCTGCCATTTATGATTAACCAATTTGAAAGCCATAGTAGGGGCTTCAACAAAGTCATCTTTCATAGTGATCCAAGTTCCTTCTTGCTCTTTCATGAGAATATACACCTTCGATACGTCTACAATATACCCCAAGCTACAGTCATTTGCTGTATTGATATATCTTGTTTGTTTGTTTAGGTAAGTTATCACTCTTATAGGAAAAATTGAATTGTCAACGCTATCTAGAGTGCATCTAGGTGTGGAACGAGGATCACCAGAACAAACCCATTTGCCCTCTTCTTTTTCATTAACATCCATCTATTGTCCATTATATTGTATCCTTCATTATCATTAACAAACGTCCAATTATTTCCTTCTTTCTTCACCAAAAACCAATATTTCCTTTTAACGAATCCAAAACCATCATTTATATTTATTTCTTTCCATTTCATGATCGCCCCTTCCATCATTTTTATGTATTGTGGTGGTTTTTCATAAGTTGTCCCTAGTGCGTTAGTATAGTCTAAAATTTTCTCATTTTTATTGATTGTGCTTGAATCAGAAGTTTCTTTTTCGGTATTGAGTAAGTTGATATTTCGTGTGGACTGGATGAATTTGCCCTTATCGTCCATTTTAAAAACCAGAGCGGTATCATTATTGTGCTCATAAATCGCCCATTCTCCACCCAACATCATGCGCATCAATATAAATTCATCTGAATATTGCATATAGCCCATTCCACATGTGGGAATGACATTAATTTTGGATTTTGAGTTAGATGTTTTCAGTTCTATTTTATTCGGAAGATCCTTTCTGGGGATTCCACGCATAAATCAGGAATTATAGGAGCTGCTGTAGGATCAAATAGTGGTAACCATTTATTATGTACACTTTTCATTGGAATCCAGCGGTTATTTATAACTTTATATCTATATTCTTCTTCATTGTCGTCAGAAGATTTCACCCACTTCTTCTCGGAAGTCCATTTCATCAACAACCAGATATCGTTTTCTCGTATAAATCCATATCCTGAGTTCTCGTCTACCAAACGCCAATATATTTTATTATTGATTAAATCTTTTATCAATGCATATTTTGGTGGTTTCATATTACTTGGGATATCAATCTGAATCCTATCATAAGTTAATGGCACAGCATCCTTGAATTTGCAATTTATATTAAGTGATTCATTTATTTCAGCTTTTTCCTTTGCCATTTTTTCCATATTCATCCATTGACCATTTTCATTCATTTTAATTATTTTGAATTTTCCATCATCATGTTTGAAGCCAAAATTAGCTTCACCATCCGAATTTTCAACTGGAATTATTTCGCCTTGCTTCATCTGCATGAGTATCCATACACCATTCTTCAATATAAAACCCATATTAGAACTTTGATCAATGGTTTTCTTAATTTTCTTCCCTCCTGTTAAAAAATTAACTTCTTTAGGAGGTGTGAATTCTATGAGCCCATTAAATGTTTCATAACTTGTAAGTTTTTGCATATTCGGTTCAAATGACCATTTACCCCTTGAATCTCTTTTGACCTTTCTCCATGCTCCATCGATAAGTTTATAAATGCAAAAGTTTTCGTTTTCTCTGGCAATTTTCCAATCACTATCTTTTTTTCCATTAGAATCCAAACATCTTCCATCTTCAGAAATCCCATGTTTGAATTATTATGTATGACCCTTTCAGTTTCTGCAATAAAAACTTTACGTGGAGGTTTGAATTCCTCTGGGCCAATATAATTCCAGTAAGTCGTGGGGGTTCTTTCGATTTTGAAAATTGGTGACCATTTACCACCGAAAATATATTTCTTCATAATCACCCAAACATTGCCGAATAGAGATAGCCTACAATACATCCTTGGTAAGCACTAAGCCTGGTTGCTTTCCATTCACCAGATGAAAGAATTACCTTCACCCAAACACCATCTTCCAAAACAAAACCCTTTTTAGAATCAGGGGTAACATATCGCCAATGCTGTTCACCATTTACTTCTGTTAAAGCTAGTCTGGGGGGTCTCTTTGCTTCTGAACCTTCAAGATCGAAATAAGTTAAAGGTTCAACTAGTTTTGTACCAATCACTATTTCCTGTAGAGTACAAGTAGCTGAAGAAATTTTCTTATCATCTTCAGATTCAAACTCAACTGCAACATGGATGCCTGTATCGATATATTTCGAAATCTTTTCTTCTACTTTGATTCTGTCTACATTGTTTACAGCTTCCCATTTATGCTGTTTATTTTTTTTTACCGCAGTCCACCGACCATTAATAGACACATATGCATAATTAGAGTCTGGGGTCACCTTAATTTTTTCTTTTCCAATCACCAATTCGCCTGGAGGCAGTAATTTTGAAGATACACTACTCGGAAAATCATACATGGTGACTGGCGTGGAAACTCCATCAAATATGAATTTACTGAGTGGGTTCATTGAATAACTTTTTTCTTGTGCTAACTTTTGTTCTGTGCAGAAATCATCATCAACCACTTGCCATTTATTTGTTTCAGATTTTTTTTCTAATAATACCCAATTATTTTGTTGTGTTCTATGAAATTTAAGACCTTCTTTTTCTGATGCAATTTTCCAGCAACCTTTCATCAACGCTAATGTAGGAACATAAGGTACAAATTCAAATATTTTTTTCCATTTGATCAATCTTTCAACTAGAAGAGATTCGTCAGATTTCACTGGTACTCCAATAAGGTTTTCAGAACTTTGTGTGTGGAGTTCATAATTTGATGTTGTAATTGTTTCTTCCGGTCCAGTATCAGAGCTAAATATATATTTCATTTCATCTTCTGTTGATTCTTTATGAACATTTGGGTTGTCTGAGTCTAATTCGTGTACTTCATAATCACATACTTTCAATATATTTTCTTCTAATGTTCTAATCGGCAAAAGTTCGGGTTCCATATTCTTGGACTCATTTAAATTTGGTATAGGAGTAACTTTTTCAAGAACAGACGGTGGCTCAATCGTCCATTTGTTATTTTGCCATAAAATAATTCTTCCATTATGCACCAACATCCATTTATTGATATTATTTCTAACAACTAGTTCCATTTCTTTTCCATGAAAACAAAACCATACTCACAATCAGGAGTAATGCATTTTTCAGAATTTTCCTTCGGTAAAAACATTTGTTTTGGAGGTCTGATATCGTCAGGGACAGTGGCAGGAAAATCCCAGTATGTTACTGGAGACTCAATTGTATCGAATACCGCTTTCAAAAATGAACTGATGCAGGAGGCACGTAAAGAATGTTTTAACTCTTCATTGGAGTATGTTGGAAAATGCTTTTTCCAACAAGTAAAATTTTTCTGGAAATCGTCCTGTTTTGAAACCCATTTTCCATCTGTTCCTTTTTGCACCAATATCCATTTGTTGAATGCCAGTTGAAAATCATACTGATCACAAGTTTCGATGTAAATCCATTTACCGTCCAAAAGAGCAAATTTAGGACGAATATCAATGTCATTTATTTCTTTGGCCAGGTCTGAACAATTACTTTTGAAGTTTTTATACGCATTTTGTTTAGATATGACATCTTCTGGGCTTATATTGTTTTTGTCAAGTCCGCTATCAGCTTGACCAACTGATTTCAATGGATTATTTACTGGATAGTGAGGTTTTGATGGATATGTACATTTTTTGGACTTGACATCTAAGTTTTCTTTGCTGCTTTCAGAATCCCCTTTGATTTGAGCAGAGAAATCCATTGGATGTATTGATGGAGTGTGTTTCATTATATTTTCATCTTTCATTGGCACTAATATTAAGTTGGATCTTTTGGGATTCTTCTCTTGACAATTGGTTCTGTCTTGTATTGTTAAGGATTCTTTTGAGCCAGTTCTTGATGTATGTATAATATCAATGTCTTTTTGTTTTATTTGGATCTCAGTAATATTTTTACTACTGTAATAGTCCTCTTTTTGTTCCTGTCTTTCTTCGGATGTTGAATTTGATATTGTAACATTTCGGAGGATTGAATAGAATATTGAAATATATTTGTGCTAGATGTATTTCCATACGACATGTCGCAGTCACTATTTACGTTCATTTCCAAATTCTCATATTCATAATTTTGTATCCTATATTGGCTATTGATTTCTGCAGTGGCATCTGTACTAGAAAAATTTGTAGATAGTATGTTGAGATTGGTTAAAAAGAAAGGATTGCGCATAATATAACCAAGTGCTTCTTTTTGTAAACAATTCTCGAATTTTTCCATTCCAAATTGAATCATTTTGGGTATAAACCATTCTACTAAGCTGTGGCTTCGCTTGTTCCTTAAAAGAAAAATTCATGAACATGCCATGAAAAAATAATTAATTTTCATTAGTTGTTAATTGAGTGATCTGTTATGAGAATAGAAGAGTACCATAAGAGTGGCCACCTGTTTAAAAACACCGAAAATAACTTCCCTTTTTTATGGGAAAAACAAATTTTATTCAAAAGCTCCATGAGCATATCCTGAAAAGATTAGATGTCACGAAGGCCTGTGAAAATTTCAATGAATTTTTTTTCGTATGTCTTCAACAATATTGCCAAACAAAGAAATTTGGGTTGAAATCTGGTAACAGTTACCTTTGGAAGTGAGTTTAATGATAAAACATACTGGTAAGAATAAAAAATTTATTGAATATTGCACAACAAAGTAAAGTGCTTGGCCACTCTTATGGTACTCCCCTGTTCTTACGAATCGGTTTATATGGATTGAAAATAATAAATACAGTAGACTCTCAATTATCCAAAATAGGATTAATCGAATCGATTTTGGATAATGCGGTTTGGGGAAATCATCTACTATGATGTATGTTGTATAAGAAAAATTCATATTATTTTCATTACGAAAATAAACAAAGAACGAAATATGTCAATCTGTTCATAAGTATTACGTATGTCAGCACTTTCATATTCGCAGATCAAACGCGTGCCGAACGATTGTAAAACTTCCTCACGACGTTGGTAATATTTCGTCGCTGTTTTGGCTAAAAGTCGCCACCAAATGTATTTTTTTAATGCTTCGCAAAAGAGTAAAAGGATGCAATGTGTATCAAAAAATATTACAAATTCGGAGGTATCCTAAGAATCATTTCGTATAATGCGGATTTCGAATAATCGGGTTTGGGATAATCGGAAGTCTACTGTAATTGAAACACACAAAGTATTCATAATTGTCATATATTGGATATCATATATGTGGGGACATGCGCATGTGATGTCCTGTGACGACTTTTGTTTATCAGGTCAGTGTGTACTGTGAGACAGATAAATAAAGAGCTTGTTATAATAAAGACGTTTCAATACAATATAAAATATCACATGGCGCAGTCGGAAAGTACGAAAAGTACAATGAATGTGGTTAAAATGCCGTCCGAAATGGATTTTGAATCAAATCATTCTGATTCGTGGAAATTCTTCAAGCAGAAGTTTCAACTTTACCTAAAGGCAACCAAAACATCAGAAGAAGATGAAGAATTTGTATGTGCCCTTCTACTTAATTGTATTGGCGATAAAGGATTAAAGATCTATAATACTTTCAAATTTGAGAAGGAAAATCATAAAAATCTATATTCGAAAGTAATGGAAAAATTCAGCGATTTCTTCGAGCCAACAAGAAATGTAACATTCGAGCGACATATGTTTTTCAGCAGGGATATGAAGCCAGACGAAACCATCGACGAATATGTGACCGATCTGCGTGATAAGAGTTCGACTTGCGAATTCGGTGAGTTGACAGACAGTCTAATAAAAGATAAATTAATTCAAGGCATACGAGATAAATCCGTTAAAGATCGTTTACTACGAACGAAGGACCTGAACTTAAATAAAGCTATCGAAATATGTAAAGCAGCTGAAATGACGAATAAACAACTTGCACAACTTAGTAATACTTCGAAAACTGAAAATTGGAATGACATTATGGAAGTAAACAAACACAAGGAGTGGAGAAGAGGCAACTCAGGCGAATCAAGAGGAGAAACCTCGGGAGTACGAAATCATTATAAAGGGAAAAAGGAGGAAAATTATTCAAAATATAGGAATCAAAAGGACAACTTGTCTTCCAACAATTATAAATGTTCCAAATGTGGATCAAAACATAATTTTGGTATGTGTATAGCCTATGGTAAGAAATGTAGGAATTGTGGTGGAATGAATCATTTCTCAAGGCAGTGTAAGTACGGAAATAACATGCCTGTTCATTCTATTGAATCAGAATTGCCTTTTGACAATTTCTTTATAGGTTGTTTGAAAACTAAATCAAAAAATTCTTGGAATATTGATTTAAATTTAGAAGGTAAAAAAGTTTATCTTAAAGTTGATACTGGGGCTCAGGCTAATTGTATGTCATTGGGGTTGTATAAAAAATTATTTAGAAATATTGTGATAAATAATTCAGAAAATTGTAAATTATCCACATATTCTGGCGAACAGTTGAACATAATAGGCAGTATCAATTTAAGTTGTTTCTACAAAACAAATTATATTCATTAAAGTTTTTCATTACACAGTGTAAAGCTCCCTGCATCATAGGTTTGGAGGCCATAGAGAGGATGGGCATTGCAAAGATGGTCGCTGGTGTGGAGAAAGTGGATTTAATGGAAGAATTTGCTGATTTGTTTCAGGGTATTGGAAAAATGCCTGGTAAATATAGTATAAAGATTGATAAAAATATTCCTCCTGCAGTGCATGCAGCACGTAAGTTCCCAAATGCTTTTTTGAAAAAATTAAAGGATAGGTTGAATAAATTAGAAAAGGAAAATATAATTATTAAAGAGGAAGGTCCCACAGAATGGGTTAATTCTCTCGTTGTAGTAGGTAAAAAAGGGGGTGATTTCAGGATGAGGAGTGATATGGAATATATCCTACTGAATTAAATAAAGCTATCCGTAGGGAACATTTTTATATCCCAACATTTGATGATATATTTATAAAAATGGAAGGTGCAAAATATTTTTCAGTATTAGATGTAGCTAGTGGATTTTGGTGTGTTGAGTTGGATGAGAAAAGCTCAAAACTCTGCACTTTTAATACACCTTTTGGAAGGTACAGATACCTTCGTATGCCTTTTGGTATAAAATCAGCAAGTGAAATATATCAACGTAAAATGTCAGAAATTTTTGAAAATATTGATGGGGCTGAAATTTACATAGATGATATTTTAGTTTATGGTAAAGATAAAAAAGAACATGATGATAGGTTGAGGTTAGTTTTAAACAGAGCAAGAGAAGTTAATTTAAAATTGAATAAAGAAAAATGTAAATTTTGCGTTAAGGAAATAAAATTCATGGGACATATATTCAATGAAAATGGTATAAAACCAGATTATGATAAAGTTAAAGTTATAAAAGAATATCCATTACCAAATGATATAAAGTCACTTCAATCATTTCTCGGAATAATTAATTATGTTCATAAATTCATACCTAATGTGGCGGAAATAACTGCTCCTTTGAGAATGCTTTTGAAGAAAGGAACAGTATTTTTATGGGATCATAAGCAACAAGAAGCTTTTAGTAAGCTTAAGGAAATATTAAGCTCTCCACCGCTTTTACAATATTACAATCCCAATTTACCGATAACTCTAACTGTAGATTCATCACAAAGAGGTTGTGGAGCTGCAATATTACAAGAATGTAAACCAGTGGCTTATGCATCTAAATCTTTAAATTCAACTCAGCAAAAAATATGCCCAAATTGAAAAAGAATTACTAGGTATTGTTCATGGGTGTAAGGTCTTCCACCAATATTTATATGGTAGAAAAGTGTTAGTGGAGACAGATCATAAACCTTTGTTAAGATTATTCAAAAAACCTTTAAATGAAACTCCTTTAAGAATGCAACGAATGTTATTAGATTTGCAGATATATGACTTAGAAATTACATACAAGCCTGGCAAGGAAATGTATATTGCTGACGCTTTATCTAGAATTGAAACTATACCTGAATGTGAAAGTGATGTATTTTTAGAATTTGATGCACAGATCGATTTTATTAAAAGATATATTCCTGTGAGCACCAAAATGATGAAAGTTTTTGAAAAGGAAAGTCAAAATGATATAAGAGTGAAAAATGTTATTAAAAATGTTCTCTATGGGTGGCCTTCGTCAAAAAATAAGTGTTGCATTTGGTCGAAGCCCTATTGGAATTACAGAAATGAATTATTTGTAATTGATAATATTCTTTTCAAGGGCAATGCTATTGTTGTGCCAGATAATTTAAAACAGAACATGTTACAAAGGTTGCATTATAGTCACTTGGGAATTACTAAAATAAAATTGAGAGCAAAAGATATTCTATTTTGGATCGGAATCAATCGTGATATTGAAAATCTTGTAGAATCTTGTGAAACATGTATGCGTTATTCAAAAAATAATCAGAAGCAGCCACTCTCTCCACACCAGGTTCCGGTCTTTCCTTGGGAAAAAATAGGTTTAGATTTATTTGAGGTAAATACAATCCTATCTTATTTTGATAGATTTTTTTCAAATTTTTTGAAGTACATCAGTTATGTTCTACCAAAGGGAAGGGGTCAAAAAATATTATTGAGATATTGAAGGATGTATTTTTCTAATATGGAATACCATTGATTGTATATAGCGATAATGGACCTCAGTTCAATAGTGAATTGTTTAGAGAATTTTCAAAAAATTATGATTTCCAACATGATACATCTAGTCCACTTTATCCTAGATCAAATGGAATGGTTGAAAGAGCCATTCAGACAATAAAAATACAATGAAAAAATGTACTGCTAGTAAGAGGGATTTGAACTTAGCACTTTTAGAAATAAGGAATTGTCCAATTGATCACAATATTTTATCTCCATCTGAATTATTTTTCGGAAGAAAAACAAGAGGAGTTCTTCCATGAGGACAGAAAACCTCAAACCAATGAATATTAATTATAATACTCAGAGAAAATTTTTTGAAAAGACAACAAGATCAAAAATGTTATCATGATGTTAATGCTAAGCGACTAAAACTATTAGTACCAAATCAGAAAATATATATCAAAGAAAAAGATATTTGGACCCCAGGAATTGTAATAAAAAATTTCAATGATGGTTCATATCTCGTAAAATCTTTCGATAATAATAGTTTTAAGAGAAGAAATAGAATATTTTTAAAACCATGTAAAGAAAATAATGAATGTCCTGATTATAACTTAGATGTAACTGATGATGAAAATTGTATTATAGTTGATGGTAAAAGAGAGGATAAGAAGGAGATTATTGAAAACGATCACAGAGACCCTGAACCTGGGAAATTCATGTAGTGGACCAAGTTGTAGCAAAACAAGAAATAATGATTCTAAGGAAGAATTTGTCTCGGGTTCAGATATCTCTGATCAGAAAGTAACAAGACGAACTATTTATAGAAGTAAATTTGGTAGGAAAGTTAGAATACCGGAAGATATTAAATTGTATAAATTGAATTAAATTGTGATTATTGAACTTGTGACATAATCATATACACTATAAATATTGTATATTATTAAAAAAAAAAAAAAAAGGAAGATGTCATATATTGGATATCATATATGTGGGGACATGCGCATGTGATGTCCTGTGACGACTTTTGTGTTATCAGGTCAGTGTGTACTGTGAGACAGATAAATAAAGAGCTTGTTATAATAAAGACGTTTCAATACAATATAAAATATCACAATAATTATTCAAATTTTTTTTATTATTATGGTTGCCATTCTATTGATTGAAAAAAAATTGTTCAATACTAAGGAAATAATTTATACTGTTGGAAGAAATTAATGAAGGTGAAAGTCATCATTATCAATTCAGATGAAAAAAATTTTGAAACTAATATTATGTAATTTAAAACGAGAGTATAATGATGTGTTAATGCATTCAGTGGTTAACTTAGATATTATGATCATTGAATAACTCATAAGGTTGTGTTTATCCCATTGAAGTTGGCTACCAAAAATTCTCACCTCTCGAGAAGGACAAAAAAAATTATTTGAATTATATCTTCACTTATGAACATATACGGTGTTTGTCATCATAAACTGGACAAACGAATATAACGTTTAGGTGACATCGGGAAAATCATTTTTGCGTATGACACAAAACTCGGATTCAAAGCATAAACGAACTTAAGAGGCCAATTTTGAGCAATATTCTACTGAAAGTAGACATATGTGCAACATTTCAATTTTCAATAATGGTCATATATCTGACTATTTTTTTGTGCTCAATGCAATGTTCTTCCTTTCTCTCGATATGGCCAATTTGCCATACATTTCCAGAATGAATTCAAGTTTTTGAGGATTTCTGTGAAGGAAATTTTGAAAAATCGAAAACATTTTTTTTTTTATTCAGAAATGCGATCTCATGGATATAAAAAGATAACCGTTCGATATTATTTATTCTGGTTTATTCAAGAAATGCTTTGCTTATTGGCAATAGCTACGAAATATCGAACTTTGCAGGATAGCTGCCATTTTTTAAATACCTCTTTCAGAACACGACCATTTCTGAATGGAACAAAAAGCAGAAGTGAAATGTGACCAAAAACCGTTATTTTTGTACAGTTTAAACACTATGTATAGGATACGTATTGGTCCAAATAAAGCTAAGAATTAATTTTCAGATACCAGACATAAAATGTACCTTGTGCCATTGTTCGTTATTAATCAGTGCTGTAATGACATTTATTTCCTAAGATGAATTTTACATTGATTGTTCGAGTGTTATCATTATTTATTTCAACTAACGCACTTGACTGATTAATTTGTTCTTATTTGAATTTGTTTCTGTTCGAATAATTCTTGATAACTTTCTTCCATTCGAAATAAAATAATACTGATTTATCATAACAGTACAAAAATTATTTGGTTGGTCAGGAGTGGATTAATACATTTTTCCGTCGACCTCAAAATAAAAGGCTGAACGATAATGACCCATTTTAATGTTCAATTTATGCTATTTTAATGTGCAGTTGTCATGGACAACCAAACACAAAGTATTCCGAAGCAAAACGAGTAATTTCACAACTCTACTGGAACATAGAAATGTATATTATGTTAAATGAATGTCTGTGCCAAAAAGAATGTACATCAATCAAGAATTATACTCAATTCATGATGTGGTCGTCGGAAAAACCTTGTAATCAACCAGTCTATTAATCTAACAATTTATGGATTCTTTTCTTTTAGGCATCAACGACAATTCGTCGTTGGTAGTAACTTTACGCCACCAGCGTAGTTTACCTCTACACTACATTCGTAGTTTCTCAATTACACTACTTGCGTAGGTTTTTATTTCATGTGATTTCTCACTGATTTACATACACACTACCCTGCAGTGAAGTTAGTATAGGAACAACTTTTTTAACCTATGCAATTCCGTGCCAACCGAACTTTTAACGGAGCAAGCGCGTTAAATATCTGAACTTCATCAATGAATCAGTTGATTGAATAAATTTTAATCTTGTAGAGACAGTTGACATAGTTTACAGATTAAAAAGTCGAAATCACATTTCTCTAACCTATTTGGTTTCGAAAACCAATCTATTACTTAAACTACTTAAGTAATAAACGAAAGAAAAAGTACTCAGTAGGCTAATATTTGTTGAAATCAACTTTCCAAGAAAATGGAGTATAAAATTCTGAAAATGATATTTGCATCTAATAAATCATAAGTAATCAATTTAATGAGTAATTTTTCGGTTTTTTTTGGCAGGAAACGGTCTCAAAATAATATATTCACTGACTTATGAGAAAAATCCTAAAAAGAAATTCTATCCATTCGTAAGCACGATACCTGCAGAACAGAATAGGTTACGAGCATTTCTGACCGCTGGACGTGACCGGAGGACCAACATTAACCTGAAATGAACTGATATTGTAAAATGAGAGCGATTTATCGAGAAATTTTGTGGTTTTTCGGCACTCAGAAAATTTATTCATATTAAATTAGACTAATGAATATAATTTCACCCAAATTCTCGTCAAATGCAGATCAAATATTCAAAATATCAGTTAAATATGCCATCCTTTTGTATTCTAGTGGGCTGTGACAGCAAGAAAGAAACTAAATATTCTACAAATTTTATTTGCTTCAGGTGAATTAAAATGTGGAATTTAAATTACAACCATGAATAATATCATTGATACGATTTTATGCAGTAGTTTTTGTATTTTCATTTCAATACTGTATAATTGTTTAGATGAACTCGACATTTCATGTTGAAAGTGAGATAATAAATCAGACTGTTATTGGATTTGAAAAGGAAACATTTCTTTAAGGCTTCTTATGAAGACTTTGAGATATGGAATAAAAAACATGACAATTTTAATGAAAAATGAGGAAATTAGGAATGAGACATCGGATAAAGCAAGTACTTGCAAGTTCATGTTTTATATTGAATTAATTGGATTACATCAATGAAGAATATAACTGACACGAATTTATGCAGTAGTTTCGATACTTTCATTTCAATACTTTAAAATTGTGAAGTTGAATTCGACTTATTCATATTGAACGTGAGATAACGATTGTTATCAGTTTGGAACGTTGAATACTTAATGTATGTAAAGTTTGTAACAACATCGCCAACTATTGGAAATATTCCGTTTTTAAGTCTCGTTAAGAAGACTTTGAGTCCTAAAATTGAAAGCATTAGGTACAGTAAGTACCTTAGACCTTTGTCTAAGGTAAGTATCTCTACCTACTTCAAAGTATTTGCTTTATCCGATGTCTTCATTCCTGATTTCTCTTCATTACATTTTTCATGTTATATACTTTATGACTCAAAGTCTTTATAACGAGCGTCAAAAGGCTGATTTTCTTTTCATATCCAATAACAGTCCATTATTTACTCACTTTCAACATGAATAAGTCGAGTTCATCTAACAATTATACAGAATTGAAATGAAATACCAAAACTCTTGCATAAATTCGTATCAGTGATATTCTTCATTGTTGTAATTTAAATTCCATATTTTAATTCAACTGATGAAACTAGAATTTGTAAGTTTTTAGTTCCTTCTTTGGTGTCACAGCCCACTATACACAGAATATTGCATATTTAACAGATATTTTGATCTGCTTTTTAAGAGAATTAAGGTGAAATTATATTTATTAGTATAATTTAATGAATAATAAGTTCCAAGTATCGAAAAACCCAAAAAATTCCTCAATTAATCGCCCTCAGATTTGCAATAATCAGTTCATTGTAGGTTAATGTTGGTCCTCCAATCTCTCCTGGACCATAGACAACTGTCAGAACTGCACGTAGCCTATGAGATAGGCGCTTGAAATTTGCAGGTTAGGTTCATGACACGAACGGAAAAGTTCGTTGATTACCAAAATTGTCCTATATTTCAAGATTTGTTCATCCTTTTCACAATCTTGCCCATGTAGCTATTACAACTTGTCAATGAAGCAAAATCAGAACATTTCATAGTCATGATTCGGATACACAATAATATGAGTAATGAACCCAAAATTATTTTTTAACGGCACAATTTTAGATTCTCTGTACGATCATCATTACGGAATTTCAGATTCAATGTTATACATCTACGATCTCGTAATTACTTTCAGGATTTATCTGAAACAAAATTTAGACTTACCGCGAGTATGCCTGTTCAGGAATTTGGTCCTTTTTCAATAAGGTCATGAATGTTTTCAAGAATTCGATAACGTTATAATTAGCGTCTTCTAGGAATCTATAAGTAGAAAATAAAAGTATTTATGACGTCTCCCAAACTCAGGTGTAAAATGGAATATAATGAAAAATGTGATTTACCTTTTTATCCAAGGTCTATTTACTAGCGTAAGATCTGACATTGCTTGTTCCATAATATTTTTGTCCCTTTCATTGAATATATGGTTGTGCATATTTAGTTTTTTTTTTCCGTGAGTATCTCCCTTTTGGTTTTCTAAGCTACATGCAGAAGATCATTACAAATAACATAATCATAATCTTGCTTGACTAGAGTGAATGTTCTTTTGAAACCAAAATTAAATTCCTGCTGATATTTTGGTTTTGAATCTTCACAGAAGGTACCAATTATAGAAAGTACAGCTAAACATTCCTACAACAAAAGCCTAGTAAATACCACAATTGTAATTATATCAGTATTAAAAATATAATAGTAGAATTATATCAAGAAAATTACCAATTGAAAAATCGCTCATGAAACATGACGTAAGAGTCCTCATAGTATTTGAATATTTTTCTTAATTGAAAATGGTACAGAATCAGCAAAAATATTCCAAAATTCTGTAGGTATCATAAGCAAATTGGACGGCTCTGTAACCTGTTCTTATAGATTATTGAACACATTCAAATGTGTGGAGAATATATTTAGTGCCATGATTTTTCATTCATTGAAAATCATCAACTTTCCATAAATTTGTTCAAATCAAATATTATAAACAAAAGGTTTTGAAAAATCAAGAGTATATGATAATAGTATATTATGCAACGAGCGTATAATGATAGTTATTATTCACCAGGTTGAAGTTTAGGCTACAAGCCGTTGGCGGTTAACTTAACAAGATATACCCATACTTGTTGAACGAGTTCTTTAGAATACTGAATAAATATAAATTTAGAGAATATTATTTTAAAGCTAGATCTATGGAGTATCTGACAGTAGTGAATAATAACTCATTATTCACTTGTGATTTATGGGTATTATTATTACCGAGCAAACAGACGTATAATAGGTAGATTATACAATTGTCAAGGATAAAATTATTAGAGCTGTTTCTGTCTCAGGAAAAAATTTTTCGCGTTTTCCTCAAAGAATCGATTCTGCACATTGAATTACAGTAGGTTGCCAATTAATAATAGGGACACTACTAGTTTTCTGTAATTTTCAACTTTATATTAATTTTACGAGCAACTAATTGAAGTTATAGGTATCGTAACTTCTTCGTTATTTATTGGAGGTTTTTACTAGGACAGAAAACACACGTAATTATTTTTTCATAAATATGATGACGAATGGTTTACCAAAAAATCTGATATTTGGTAATGCAGCCTTTGGCTGCAATTAAGGCTTCCGACGTAGGGGCATGCTCTCAATGCAAAATTTTTGCATTGTGCTGTATATTGGGGCTTTTATGCCACACCCTAATAGGCGTTTCAATCAGTTGCCGCTTGGTGGTGATAACTTCTTTGGTAACCTCACATTTCGTAAGTTCCCGAAAGTTTTCAATGGGGTTCATATCTGGTGAATTCCCCAGCCAGGGCAAAACCTTCACATTCTTGGTGGCCAGAAATGCTGTTACACTTCTGGCTTTATGGCACGGTGCCGAGTCGTGCATAAACACGTATTCCTCATCATCAGGAAACCATTCTTCAACCTGTGGTAAGAGAGCCGACTTTCAGTACTCGCCTGTTCTGGTCCTGCCTCATGGTCCCTTAGACGATGTAGATACGTCTCATACCCTTGGCTGAGATCACAGACCACACCATGATGCTAACAGGATGTTTACCCCTCTCTACAGGCAGTCCGGGTGAAACCGCTCCCCTGGGCGTCGGCGGAAGAATGAGCTCTTATCAACCAAAATTTGAAAAGTCGACTCATCAGAGAAGCATACTTGTAAAATATTATGATTACTACTACTTGAAACACTATTGAGGAATACCACAAATCATCTATTGTAATATACTCCTCCTGTCCGCAACTGTTATATTTCGGTGTTGTCTGGCCCTTGCAATCGACTTTTCAAATTTTGGTTGATAAGAGCTCATTCGTCTCTTACCACAGGTTGAAGAATGGTTTCCTGATGATGAGGAATACGTGTTTATGCACGACTCGGCACCGTGCCATAAAGCCAGGAGTGTAACAGCATTTCTGGCCTCCAAGAATGTGAAGGTTTTGCCCTGGCTGGGGAATTCACCAGATATGAATCCCATTGAAAACCTTTGGGAACTCACGAAACGTGAGGTTACCAAAGAAGTTATCACTACCAAGCGGCAACTGATTGAAACGCCTATCAGGGTGTGGCATCAAAGCCCCAATATACAGCACATTGCAAATTTGCATTGAGAGCATGCCCCGACGTCTGGAAGCTTTAATTGCAGCCAAAAGCTGCATTACCAATATTGGATTTTTTTGTAAACCATTCGTTATCATATTTTATGGAAAAATAATCACGTGTGACTATGGAATATACTTTTTTCTGTCCTAGTAAAAACCTCCATAAATAACGAAGAAAAATTAAAA
This sequence comes from Propylea japonica, assembly GCA_013421045.1. Taxonomy (NCBI): domain Eukaryota; kingdom Metazoa; phylum Arthropoda; class Insecta; order Coleoptera; family Coccinellidae; genus Propylea; species Propylea japonica. The sequence continues at coordinate 49,427,624 of CM024245.1, forward strand.
TACCTAACATCAATTATTTGCTCGTAAAATTAATATAAACTTAAAATTACAGAAAACTAGCAGTGTCCCTAATAATTTGGCAACCTACTGTAGGTACAAGAATGTTCCTATATTCTTGATGAAAAAATAAATCCAATAAAAGTAATGACTCACCGAGTAATGAAGCAGGTCCACGAAAAATGTTTGTTGATTATGTTTTGTTCCAGGTAGTTTAAAAATGTCCTTCATTATTTCATTATTCCCAATGGCACTCATATTAGGAATAGGACATGCTTTTTAAGAAGTTCCTACTTAAATCTCTATAAACCCGCAACCTATAAATATAAAAAGTGAATAGTTTAGATTACATTTCGAAAACTTTCATGTGACTTGAGAGCTATATTTCGATATGAATTAATCATATTGAATGTATGGAGGTTTATGGAAGGCGATTTTTCAATACTCTGGAAGTAACCCATTAAGAGAAAAACAGAAACTATTCCTACTTTTTCTGTTGAAAAATAGCGTGTAAATTCGCTATAATAATTCACTGAATCTGTAAGACTCTGAAGTACTCTTAACTTCCCCCACTGGGTCAGCACCTTGTCGTGGTGTGGGGGCTTGTAGTAGCTGCATTGATACTCGGAATCTCTGCGGCTGGAACTCCGGTTCCTGGCAGGGCCAACACCCATGTCGATGAGATTCCGGAGGAGTGGCGAAACTAAGATTGACCACCCAAGCCAAGGTGTGAGATATCGTGCCGAGGGCTGAATGGCACCTGGGTGAAGTGTGTCGCGAACGATTCCCTGGGGAAACCGGGTCGCATCCCCTTGTAAAAGACCTTCCCCCAGTATCCAAGCTCTGCTGGGGGCGACCTCATTTTCTTAGGTTACTCGTGGGATTCACATGGAAAAGGATCAATTAAATGCAACAAACACCAAAGGCTCCTCTTCTGGAGGGGCTCGAGGTAAAATCCCGGAGAAGACTCCGAGTGAGGGCCCTTCAGGCAATGAAGGGACTTCACAATCGGGGCCTCTTCGAGGCCCGCTGTCAAAAGGCGGAACCGCACAGGTGCGGAAAAAAGGAGGCGAGGAGGGCTCGCGCGGACTCAACCCGTCAAGTGGCGGGAGAGTCGGCAGTCGGGAACTCCCCCCTTCCACGGGCTGGTGGCTCTAAAAGGGACGCCCCCGAATCGGTCACTCCACCCTCGTGTGAGAGGCCTGCGAAGAAGGCTAACCACCTTCCGGATAGGCCCTCTTACAATGAGGTGGCGAGTGTGCCCTTGAAGGTGGCCCTCGTTCACGAGGATTGGCCAGACAGGGCGCTCTCCAAGGAGGACCTCAACGCTGTGGAGCTAGCGGTGGCTGCCGGGATGGACAAGATCCTACCTGGCATGCCCTACCCGCGGTTCCAGGGTGTTGAGCTCAACCACCAAGGTGCAATTGTCACCTCCTGTGTGGACAGATTCAGTGTGGACTGGCTGTGTACTAACCTGTCCACGCTGAAACTTCCGAAAGGACTCCGCCTCAAAATGATTGAGGTGAAGGACCTGGAAAGACTAACGAGAGTCAGTCTGATGGTGAAGGGTGCTCAAAGCTCATCGCCAACGGGACTGATTCTCAGACGGATAGAGATGTCGACTCCGGCTCTTAAGACTAGGGGCTGGAGAGTCTACAACCGGAGTGATGGGCCCGATATGGTGCAAATCATTCTGGGGGTGGACAAGGCATCTCTACAAGTCTTGAGGAATGTCAAATTCCAAGTCGGCATTGGAATGAGGATGGGTACCTTCAGGCTCATCCAAGGTCCAAGCCGTAACACGTGTGCCACGACCTCCTCGAACACGAGGGCTGCTCCAAGTGAGGGGACCCGTGAGGAGGTGGAGGGCACTCGGACCATGGAGGAGGAACCCTCCAACCCGACGATGGAGTCGGGCAGTCCGATGGATGTGGACTCTGTTGGCGCTCCTGTCGGGCTCGTGCCGGGGGGACCTGTTCAGGGCTCTGCACCATCGGACACACCCGTTGATCCTGCGGGATCTGCTGATCCTCCGGGATCTGCTGATCCTCCAGGATCTGCGGGTACAACGGACAGTTGGCCGACTGAGGATTCATCTCTCCTCATGGCGGCCAACACATTTGTAACGCAAATAAACTTGCACCATTGCATTGCGGCAACCGATATTCTCCGGTTGCAGCTGGCGAAGGTGCAGACATTCATAAACCTGATTCAGGAGCCCTGGATTAGAGGTGGCGAGGTGAGGGGTCTCTCCTTCAGTGGAAGTAGGCTCTTCTGTTCGCCCAAGGACACAAATCCGAGGGCGTGCATACTCGCTTCTTCTGACTTGGGGGCTCAATTATTAACAAATTTCTGTTTCAGGGATCTAGTAGCGGCCCGGTTTACTGATTTCAGGGGACCGCTGGAAAACTTGGTGGTATGCTCGGCATACCTTCCATACGACTCTCCGGATCCACCACCATCGAAGGAGATGGTGGAGCTGGTGACATTCTGTGAGCAGAAAGGCTGGCCCCTGCTCATTGGATGTGATGCGAATGCGCATCACATTCTGTGGGGCAGCACTGATGTGAACCCCAGGGGTGAGGCTCTAGCTGATTTTCTGTTTTCAACCAGTTTACACCTTCTCAATAAGGGTGACGAGCCTACCTTTATCACGTCAAGTAGAAGGGAGGTTCTTGACGTCACTATGTGCAGCAGCTCCATCGCTGATTGCATAATGGATTGGCGTGTAGCCACGGAGGTGATCTCACTGTCTGATCACCGGCACATCTGCTTCACCATCAGTGGAAGCAGCCCGACAAGGGATCCGGTAACTTTCAGGAACCCCAGAAAAACAGACTGGTCCAGATATCTGGCATTCCTCTCTGAAAACCTGGGACAGGTGCATCCCAAACCTAGGACTTCGAGAGAATTGGACACTGCAGCTGAAAAGCTTCAGGAGGCCATAATCTCAGCCTATCATAGCAGTTGCAGTCCCCAGGTTCGTAGACCGAAGGGTCAAACGAAATGGTGGACTCCTGAAATTAATGATGCCAGACGCACCAGCAGGCATCTCTTTAACAAGGCAATGAGATCCGGCCTTGCAAGTGACTGGGACGACTATAAGTCGGCACTGAGAGTGTACAAAGGACTTATAAGAAAGTCTAAGCGAGAATCTTGGAGGCGCTTCTGTAGTGATATTGAGGGTGCGCCTGAAGCTAACAGGCTCAGGCGGGTCCTCTCTGCCGGGGGCCCTCCGAGGATTGACTACTTAAATCTTCCTAGTGGGCAAAAGACGGGCTCAGAGGAAGAAAGCTTAAGACATCTCTTAGAGACGCATTTTCCTGGCTTCTCTGAGAATGTAGACACACAGGGTGTATGCCATCGACGGGCCTCATACGAGGACTGGAAGCTGGCTGCACGTGTAGTCACACATTCTCGACTTCGTTGGGCGATCAACGGTTTCGAGTCTTATAAAGCAGCTGGTGAGGATGGCATTGTTCCGGCTCTGCTATCCAAGGGGCTGGAAGTGCTGGCCTCCCCACTGCTTCACGTTCTCCGTGCGAGTCTGGCTCTAGGTCACATTCCATTGTCCTGGAGAAAGGTGAAGGTAATTTTCATACCCAAGCCTGGAAAACCATCGCATACAAAAGCGAATGACTTTCGACCAATTAGCCTCTCCTCGTTCTTAGTCAAGACACTGGAGAGGTTGGTGGAAAGATACATCAGGGACGATGCTTTAGTGGCTATACCACTGCACCCCTCCCAGCATGCGTATCAGCTGGGCAAATCAGTAGATTCTGCTCTTCACTCAGTGGTTAACTGTATTGAGGACGGAATACATAACAAGGAGTACACCCTAGCTGTATTTCTTGATATAGAAGGTGCCTTCAATAACACTGCGTTTGGTGTGATGCAATCTGCGTTGGCCAGACATGGTGTTCCGCCTACTCTTTGTCGGTGGACGGGGTCTCTGCTTGGTTCACGTAGCATCGTGGCTCGGCTGGGCGGCTCGACCATAGGGGGCTCGCCAGGAAGGGGATGTCCGCAGGGCGGTGTTCTGTCTCCGATACTGTGGAATCTCGTCCTGGATGAGCTCCTGGTGGAGTTAAGGAAGGCTGGGTTCGTTGTGGTGGCCTATGCGGACGACCTTGTTATATTAATCAGGGGTAAGGTGATCAGTGTCATTGGGGATCTGATGCAGAATGCTCTGCGACGGGTCGAACGATGGTGCTTGAAAAACGAGCTCTCGGTAAATCCTAGTAAGACAGAGATGGTTCTCTTTACTAGAAAGAGGGTGCCTAGCAACTTACGACTTCCCAGTCTGTTTGGAGTTGGGCTCACTCTATCCGAACAAGTTCGTTATCTCGGGGTGATATTGGACCGCAAACTTTTGTGGAACAAACACGTTGAGACTCAAACGAATAAAGCCAATGTAATATTCTGGTCCACTCGGAGGGTGCTGGGTAATGGATGGGGCTTCAAACCGCACATTATGCACTGGTTGTATACTGCCGTGGTGAGGCCTATCCTGACCTATGCCTCTGTGGTGTGGTGGCCTTCTATGGAGAGGGCCGTCAACCAGAACATTATGACTAAATGCCAGAGGAAAGCTTGTTTAAGTATTACAGGCGCTCTGAGGTCTACCCCTACAGCAGCGATGGAATGTCTGCTGGGTCTCCCTCCTTTGCACTTAGTTGTGAAGGAGGTGGCTATGAAGACAGCTCTAGGAATCTGGGAACGGGGACAATGGCGCGATGGAGGACTCTTCACTGGGCACGCGAGGGCCCTCAAAATGGTCAAGGATGCTCACGCTCCCCTTCTCCAGAGAGGTGACCGCGCGGGCACTAGGTTCTGCTTCGACGAACCCTACAGGGTAATTGTTCCCGACAGAGACCTATGGTCTTCATCAAACAGGCTTCTTAGTCCAGAAGGTCCCACCTGGTTCACTGATGGCTCTGTCACAGCAACAGGGTCTGGGGCCGGAATCGTGGGTCCTCACTTTAATCAGGCTATCCCTCTGGGGAAGGACTGTTCCATTGTGCAGGCTGAGCTATTTGCGGTTCTTGCATGCGCACTGGAAAACATTCGCAGGGGATACTCTGGCCAGCACATTTATATATGTTGCGACAGCCAGGGAACTCTGAAATCTCTATCTGATGTTAGAGTTGATTCTCTTCTGGTAGAAGAATGCAGGAAAGCTCTGCGTGGGCTGGGCTCTGATAACTTTTTGAAAGTGATCTGGTGTCCGGCTCATGCGGATATACCTGGTAACGTCAAGGCAGATGAACTGGCTAGGCGGGGAGCCGGATTAGCATTTGTTGGTCCGGAGCCTTCGCTGCCAATCTGTCGCACATCTGTCAGAAGTTTCTTCAGGAACTGGCTGAACAGGGAATTTTCCTCGGAATGGAGCGCAGGGGTGGGCCTGAGGTGGTCGAGGATTCTCATTGAGAGACCGTCCTCGCGATCTGAGGTCAATAGGCTTCTGCTGCTGGAGAGGAAACAACTCAGTCTGGTGACTGGTGCATTGACTGGTCACCTGTTTAACAAGCATTTGAAGAGAATGGGATTGACGAGCTGCTCCCTATGCCGGTGGTGCAGGAGTACTGATGAAACGGTTGAGCATATTTTGTTCAACTGTGAAAACCTTACTGAGTTAAGGTCAACACACCTAGGAAATCCAACACCTTCTATTCCTATGGTGAGAGGGACCACTCCTGGCAGGCTCGCGACATTTCTGTCTTCGTGTCTGAGGAGCTGAGTCTCTGTAGAATGATGCGGGTGAACAATGGGCCACTAGGCCTCAGTTCGGCCGGTAAGGCACCGCACAGAGAAGAAGAAGAATCTTAACTTTCTCCAAACTTAGTTTACAAACAAAAATCGGAGAAAATATCTGAAATAATTTTTACCTGTGTCTCCCGGGCACTGAACAACATTCAGTAGTAGTCATTGAAAATACGCAGTAGGATGATATAAATCTTTCAGAACCTTTCTTTCTGAATCATATAAGGAAAAGATGAGTGATAAATTGATCCACTAAATCAAATCCTTCCTTATTACACAAGAAATTTTGCTTGAACGTTGGAAAACATGAATGTGATATGGGAACACCATCCGGGGAAAATAATATATTTTGGTTTAAATTTCATAACATCTCATAAACGGGAAGTACGTTCTTCTACTTTTTACATTAATCACTAACAAGTATACTCTGGTTGTGAACCAGTAGTATTTTTCTGTTCAGTCGGCGTAATGGCTTTTTTCGAATTCCAAAATGTCCAGTGTTTTGTATATTTTGCTCAATACTCAGTGAAAAAAAGCTCCTTAGAGAATCCAACTTTTTCGGGGTTAGGTTTTTTGAAAAATATACCCATTATCCACCTCAATTTTCATCAGACAATCACCTGTTACATTTTTTCGGTGTTATACAGATACGCCCTGTACTATACTGTGTTCTAACAATATTTCTTTATTGACATTCAGTGAAATGTGATGTAGGAACTTTCGCATTCACGAAGAAATCGACATTTACTATGTTCATACTTTAAGAGGATACTTTTCTCTCTGAGTTGGTAGCATCTGTAGAAAAATATAAATAAATGAGCTATAACCGAGGGAACAAAGACTGCATTTCTTCCTATGAAAGTAAATATCTTTCCTATCTCGATATAAATTTGTACACCTAATTGGAAAAGCCATGTTAAAAATTCGATTACTCTAAAAGTAGAAGTAGTCAATTATTCTATTCTTTTTGTTAATATTCCTTCTGATAATTAAATGAGGATACTGCATTTTCCAACAGTTTTTCATCTCTTCATTCTTTGGACTATTTCTATCGTTTTGTTTGGACTTATTTCGCTTTTCAATATAATATAGACTTATATAATTCACCCCATTCAAGGACATTCAACTTGGTGCATTGTGTTCAGCGTGTTCGTTGTAGTAGTGTCTCACTTGATTTAGAATACAATGATATTTTCGTGTAAGGGCATCTCTATGTTTACTTCTTCCTTGAGCTTTCACCCTTATCATTCACAACAAGTGCAAATCCAGGAGATGAGATTCCATATTTACAGCTTGCAGCCTGGGTTCGTGAAAATGAATTAACAACCATCAATACAAGAAGCGCAGTTCTTTGGAGATGGTATCGACAATTAGCGAAATAATCAGATTTTTGCCGATAGAAATTCCCATATTTCCCATACTATTCGCAAAGGACACTCACGAGTAAGATTTTCAATGAATGTATAGATCGGGGTAATAGGGAGCTGAAAGCCCCTCGTTTCTTTGATGATCAGTAGAGAGAAGTTTATTTGGACTTCCTGAAAAAACTCGCCAGTTGATGTTGATATTTTCGTGCTCTATTTTCAGTATAATGCAGGTGAAAAAGAAGAGGGGCTCCTATTGCTTGGCCACCAAGGTTCCCTGATCTCTATACCGTACATTCTGGAATACTGAAAGAACTGGTACCTATATGCAGAATCTCGGAACACTAGCCAATAATTGATTGCTATTATAACTAACTATGCCAATAAAATAAAAACGATCTAGCAACACTATGTTCGATACAACATTTGAATAAACGGCTGCAGAAAGCTGGAAATTTCAATAATTCTGGAAATTTTCTCAAATAATCGTTGAAAGTAATTTTTATATTTATATTTAAAATTAGATTGTTTATATGAAGTCTTGTTATTTGACAGAAATACCTTTCCATGAGAATTACTTCTTGCAATGTACAGTCTGAATTGCATTTTATTTTTTTTATTTCTAAATAACGAAACTTAGAACAGTATATGACTTCTACTTATGTCCAATACCTACATACTTATGCACCAATAAATTGATATCATTCTTATTTATATTGTATACACTTTATGAACCAATCAATAAACCTTTGCATAACTTTTTGAGCGCTCGTTCTACTGAAATGAGTAGGTACTATATCGTTTTGCTCGAATGTCTGTAATTTTCTAATTTTGAACCGAAAATGGTTCCAAACGATAGGGACTCCCTGATGACGAATTCGTGGTCAAAATCAATTGATCCGTGAGCACGATACCTTTCGAAGATATTGTCCTAGAGACTTGAGATTTTCAGGGTGAATTCGGTCCCAAAATGCCGTGGTTAAGTTTGTTAACCAGCCAAATCTGACAGGGTGTTTCATAAAATATGGCCATTCAAAATTTTTTTTCCTCAATATCACAGACAGAAAGAAACCATAATATAAGATGCTCATAATAAGCCCCATGCAAAATTTTGTGGCCATAGTGTTAACAGAACCAGATAAAATTCAATTGGAATATTGGAAAGAAGAATCTTAACATTTCATAACAAGATATCCTATTCAAGTGAAATTTAGTTTGTAAATGAAGATTGATATACTGAATGTTCATGCAAAACTCAAGAGGATCGCTACTCTGAACCATAGAATTGAATTTTTTAATTATTATCTTTTTTACATATATTTCCAGAATGTAATACGGATCGTGCTGGGATTTTGCGTTTATATGCTTAGCATGAATCTCAGGTCCTATACAAAATTTTGAGGTAATAGCATTATTGCTTCACCAATGAACGAGCGCTCAAAAGTCCCTGCTCAGGACTTTTATTCAATGTTTTTTTAGTTTTGTAATTAGAACTTAGAGCAATATTGAAATGTTTAAAATGTTGAAAACATTTGGGTAGAGTATTGCTGATATAAAACAAATAAAGCATGAGTACCTTCAATGAAAATATGCTACTACAAATTTTCTTCACATAAAGAAACCACTTACCAGTTTCTGCAGCATTGGCATAATATCCTTAACACTTTCAACATAACTAAATGCATCATACTTTTCACATAAAGGATTTCCATCTAACCACAATTCAACCAAATCTAAAACTTTCAAGTGTTCCAACTCTTCAATGTCTTCAATCTAAAAAAGTAAGATAAAAGTAGATATATGCTAGTGTATATTATTACACTCTAGGTTAAAAGCACAGCCTTTCTAAAAAGATATCCAGAACATGCCTGCTGAAGTAAGTAATATTATGATGACTACGAAATTTTCAGTTGATTTTGTTTGTTGATGGTTTCATCAAGTGTGCTGGTACAGTATAATGGTGTTCTTATATTCATCATCAGATCCACCAGTATTGAAACTCGATGAGATGTCAAATGTCTCATCAGATGTAGAATAAAAGAACGAGCTGATGGTTATCTACTGTAGATTATACTGCGAGAAACTAGAGAAAACAAGGAGTGATAATCTGAGTGGAAAAATTGAGAAGGAGAAGATATCTTCTGGGAGTCAAGAGAAGGAAGAAACGAACAGCTTGTATAATAGGTTGTATGCCGAACTCAGGAAAGATATCCTATTGGAACTATGAAGGGATATATCAAGTATGAGTGACCAGCCAGGGAAAAAGATCAGATAGTGATGGCAGTGGGAATGAATACAATAAAACAGTGCAAACAAGGGAGACAGGATCGCCAGGCAGAAATATTCAGTATAGAATGCAGGGCACCACCCATTTATATAATACAAATAACATAGAACACCATGATAGTAATCTTGTCTGTAACCATCAGAGATAGAATCCCGCGCAGAAACAAACCATCGATCTAAAGCAGGAGATCAATGCAGCCCATTGCAGGTATCACAGGTGAGAGAGACCTGTTGCACAAAGGGATCAGTGAACACACGGTGTAGAGCAGAGAGTGTCCACACAATTGACTTGAACGAGAGTCGACCAGAAAATTCAGACGTGTCAGAAGTAAAATGATAGTTTATAAATGGACAAAACCTAAAGTTATAAATGGCAAGAAAAGAGAAAACGATCTCCAATAAAACATTCACCGAGAACAAAACCTATATTCGGCTCACAAATGGAGCCCCCAATACTGAAAGCATACACGCCACCATCATAGATTCATAATTCCGAGATGAAACTGGTAAATAGTGCAGAGGAAATCGTGAAGTTTATTAAAGATAAAATACCAGATATAAATGTTGAAAGCACTGAATTGAATGTGAGATCAGGAAATTATAGAAGTTTCAGGGTGAGGATTCCAGTAGAACATAGTTCCATGTTGCATAGTGACTTCTGGCCCAAACAAATCGTTGTAAAAAAGTCAGGAGCTTGTTGAGTTCGTAAAGACAGTGCAACTACCCCCAAACTATGTTATGATATCACTGGACGTCGTTTCGTTGTTCACCAACATACCGAAACAATTGGTTTTGCAAATTATAAAAGAGAACTGGTCACATATATCAGCCTACACAGAATTTAATAGAACTATGCTGTGTAGGATTGTAGATTTTATTTTCGAATCGAGTTATTTTATGTTTAATGGACAAATATTTTTACAAGTTGAGGGCTCTGCGATGGGCAACCCAGCGAGTCCACTTTAGCAAACATGGTGACACATTCATAGCTGTTCCAGAAGACAAAATTGATGAATTTCTCGAGACATTCAATGCTTTCCATCCACGCATTCAATTCACTTTAGAAAAGGAAGTCGATAATTCGATAGCATTTTTAGATGTCCAACTTATCAGAAAAAACGATGGTACAATCTTGACCAATTGGCATACCAAAGCAACTGCATCAAACCGAGTTCTCAATTACTTTTCACACCACCACAAGTCCATAAGAACAATACCATGAAGAACCTATTTTTCAGATGTTACAGTCTCAGCAGCAAAGAATTTTGGCCGGTTAATGAGATGAAAATAAAAAATATTCTAAGAAAGATCAATTACCCAAAAAGCTGATAAACAAAATTATGCATTCCTATAAAAACAAATTCATTGAGATCACCAGAAATATTATAGAAAGGCCGGAAAAAATGGAATAATCTATTATAAATTTCCATACATTGAAGGTCTATCGGAAAAAGTTGGTAATTTGATGAAAAATCAGGCAACAAACATCAAACTTGCTTTCTATCCCCTCAAAAAACTAGAGAATATATACACAAAGGTAAAAGACTCTATTCCGAAATTAATGACATCTAATTTGGTATACCAAATTCCTTGTAAGGATTGTAACCTATCGTATGTGGGCATGACCAAACAATATCTAAAAAATCGTTTACGTCAACATCAATATGATTGCCAAGAAAAGAACATAGACAAAAGTGAGAAAACCGCTCTAGCTGTACACCACTTCCAAGAAAATCACAATTTGGACTTTAATGATGTGAAAATCTTGGATAAAGAATGTAATTATTATAAAAGATGTATCAGTGAAATGATACACATTTCCATACATGAAACAATGAATGTTAGAACAGATACTCAAAAATTAAGTTTAATTTACAACAACCTATTACGAGAGATCAAATAAATATAATGAATTCGTGTCAGTGAGAATATCATAAGAACGTGTTTGAAACTCTAATGATAACATATTTATACTCGAGTACAAAACACCACCGTCCAGTAATATATCATCCAAAAAAGAGAACTACCTCATACGTTTCGTGACAAAATACAACAATCAAAGATAATACTATTGGCGAAATCGAATATCTCAGCATAGGTCTAATGGAATTCAGCAACTTCAACAACCACATTGTAATACATAAGACTAAATTGGTGAGTGTTTAGGTTGATTGGTACCCTGGGAGGAAGAAAAAAAAATATATATTTATATAATTCAGTTCATAAATGAAATAGGAATGGGGAATAATTAAATAAAATAACAATAATGCTATAAAATAAAATAATGAAGAAAATAACAAAATTCCACCTGAATTCTAGTCATTTCTGTTTTTTTATTTGCTGTTGTTGATGATTTTATATACAAGTAGAGTATAAGTGTATAAGACCGTGTTTTAATGATTTTGTGTATTGTTTTTTGTGTTAATTTAACCAGATTGTCCATTTGTCTAAAAGATTCTCAATAAATATTTTTCAGTCCTGAAGAAGATCCCAAATAGGATCGAAACGTTGACAGTTTAAAAGGAGTGTATTATTCACCCTACTAGCAGTCCTGAAGCCAAGATCCCTATTTCCTGAGTTGAATGCAAGGACGAGATTTTTTGGATATGGAAGTTGTAAAAAAGTATATTGAACTCCGAGGTAACTTTCGGAGACGAATGAAACAGATTATGGATAGGTGACTGGCACATTGTACGAACCACATCACAGTTTACACCCAAGGAGTGCAAGGAAAAACCACGACACTTGGGATGGCCCTGCAAACAAGAAATCATTTGTGAAGAGCTGATTTATTAAGGTATCGAATGTGAATATAAAATCTGACCAAAAAAGTGGACAGCCTGAGTTACGAACAAGAAGGGAAAACTTTTGATATCGCAAGTATAACAGAACACTGGTTGACAGGGGAACAGTTAAACATACTGAACATGGGAAATTATTCAGTAGTGGCACATTTTTCTAGGCAGCACTTTCGCCATGGGGAGTTATGATTCAGGTTAAAAATACTTGGATTGTGAGACACTGGATTTTGCTAGAGAATTTTCAATAGAAAAGGACATTGAAATATGCGGCTCATATCCCATCACTTTAAGATTACCATGATGATTGTTGGTAGGTCACCTCAAGGCTGCCGGCAGGAGACTTCAAGATTGACTTCCAGAAAACGAACTCCCATGAAAACAGAACTAGAAAATATGCTCCAAACCTATGGACTACATACTGTATTCAAGGAACCATCTTGTGTAACTCCCACAAAGCTGTACCTGTATTTACAACTACTTCACAAACCTGCATGCTAGCATGTACTCCAGGCTGACAGCGAATCTTCAAATGTCGGATCATGCAGGTTGAAACGTCCCCTAAACAGGATGTAAAAAAATACAAGAAGATCAGACCTATAACCAATAAAAAATAAGGGAATATTTTTACAGAAACTTATGGAATATGAGTGGGATTTCAAAAATTTGGATAGTCCCAAACTGCTCTACGAGAAAGTTCACCATACACTCATAGAGATCTTCAACAAATGCTCTCTAGATAACATCATTAAAGAAAGCACTCAAACAAAAAATAAACCGGACAGTGTTGAGCTCACAAAATAAAGAACCAACTAGACATAACTCACACAATATTCCTTACTACGAAGACTGAAGAGGACCAGAGATTATACCATTAGCTTAAACGGACATACAGAGAAGAAATTATCCAGATAACACGTAAAAAAAGCAGAAAACAAGAGTGCTGCCTTGTGGAAGGTCATAAATTCAAAAAGTCATGTAAAAGACAAGTAGATAGTAAACTAAAGGCGAAAATTATGAACGAAATATCACGAGCATAGGGAGAAGAAGTCATTCAATATTGGAACAGAACCTACACTCCAGATATCTGAAAAAGAAGAACATAGAGTATATGTTTTTGAGTCCAACCACTCCTCAAGAAATAAAAGCAGTGGTTTCAGGGATGAAGGGTCCAAATAGTCAAGATATTTATGGATTCAATGTGCCCCTGTTAAAAGTAGCAGTGGACCACTTGGCGGAGCCTCTCAGCTACATCATAAATGAATGTTTTAAGGAAGGCTATTTCCCAGAGTAGCACAAACAGGCAATAGTCTTGCCTGCCGACCTTGTCGAATGTGTTTGAAGCGCTGATTAAAAACAGACTGGTGACGTACATCGAGGGGAGAAAACTTCTAAACAGGAGCCAGCATGGTTTCAGACAGGGCAGATCGACAACTACAGCTCTAGTCAATATTATTGAAGTGGTGTTCGAGGCCTTTGATGAGTTCGAGGATGCCTCCCTGACATGCCTGGACCTTAGCAAGGCATTTGATAAGGTGGACCATCAGATACTGCTACAGAAGTTGGAATACTATGGCATAAGAGGGCCAATACTGGAACTTGTCATCCTAGGAGAGGTATCAAGTGTTGGAATGAAAAAAACATCTACTCCCTAGGCTCAGAGTGAAAAATAGTATACCCCATGGTTCCATTCTAGGGCAGATACTATTTATTTATATACAAATGATTTATTTGACAACATCGAGACAGACTGCAGAGAAAAACAAACTAACTCTGTTGGGCTCCAACTTGGATACGGCGGTTTCGTGGTCTGCGCATGTCGCACAGCTGTGCAAGAGACTGTCGACCCAAATATTCTCAACACGATGGATGGAATATGAGTGGGATTTCAAAAATTTGGATAGTCCCAAACTGCTCTACGAGAAAGTTCACCATACACTCATAGAGATCTTCAACAAATGCTCTCTAGATAACATCATTAAAGAAAGCACTCAAACAAAAAATAAACCGGACAGTGTTGAGCTCACAAAATTAAAGAACCAACTAGACATAACTCACACATATTCCTTACTACGAAGACTGAAGAGGACCAGAGATTATACCATTAGCTTAAACGGACATACAGAGAAGAAATTATCCAGATAACACGTAAAAAGCAGAAAACAAGAGTGCTGCCTTGTGGAAGGTCATAAATTCAAAAAGTCATGTAAAAGACAAGTAGATAGTAAACTAAAGGCGAAAATTATGAACGAATATATCACGAGCATAGGGAGAAGAAGTCATTCAATATTGGAACAGAACCTACACTCCAGATATCTGAAAAAGAAGAACATAGAGTATATTTTTGAGTCCAACCACTCCTCAAGAAATAAAAGCAGTGGTTTCAGGGATGAAGGGTCCAAATAGTCAAGATATTTATGGATTCAATGTGCCCCTGTTAAAAGTAGCAGTGGACCACTTGGCGGAGCCTCTCAGCTACATCATAAATGAATGTTTTAAGGAAGGCTATTTCCCAGAGTAGCACAAACAGGCAATAGTCTTGCCTGCCGACCTTGTCGAATGTGTTTGAAGCGCTGATTAAAAACAGACTGGTGACGTACATCGAGGGGAGAAAACTTCTAACAGGAGCCAGCATGGTTTCAGACAGGGCAGATCGACAACTACAGCTCTAGTCAATATTATTGAAGTGGTGTTCGAGGCCTTTGATGAGTTCGAGGATGCCTCCCTGACATGCCTGGACCTTAGCAAGGCATTTGATAAGGTGGACCATCAGATACTGCTACAGAAGTTGGAATACTATGGCATAGAGGGCCAATACTGGAACTTGTCATCCTAGGAGAGGTATCAAGTGTTGGAATGAAAAAACATCTACTCCCTAGGCTCAGAGTGAAAAATAGTATACCCCATGGTTCCATTCTAGGGCAGATACTATTTATTTTATATACAAATGATTATTTGACAACATCGAGACAGACTGCAGAGAAAAACAAACTAACTCTGTTGGGCTCCAACTTGGATACGGCGGTTTCGTGGTCTGCGCATGTCGCACAGCTGTGCAAGAGACTGTCGACCCAAATATTCTCAACACGATGATATATCAATTGCTGGGTGAACGATACGCGCTGCACACTTACCATGCGTACTTTGGTAGCTTGATGAGCTATGGAATTTTATTGTGGGGCTCATCTACAGATGCACATCCATAAACACAATTTGTAATATTTGTGTATTATAGTTTTCACGTCATATAGTCATAATTGTTTTTATACAGAATGCTTATTTTTAAAAGTTTTATTGACAAGCCATGTAACTTTTTGATGGTAAATAAATTTCTATTCTATTTTATTCAGTAGATTCCATTAGCGTTTCTTTTGAATAATCCCCTTCCGCTCAATTGATTACATTAATCGGCTCTGGAAGTCGATGGATCTGATGAGCACCGATGATGAAAATATTAGTTTTGAAAGAATGAGTGACAGTTTCAATCGTTGATAAACGAATGTTTTGATGCAACTGTGGTTGAAGCGCAGAATCCATGGGTGAATATAAGAACATAATAATTTTTGTTTTTCATTAATGTGTTTTGGAAAAAAAGTGCTAAACAAGTGCCATAATGTAGTATTACGATTATGTAAAAGCAACTTTCGAAACTTCAGAATCAGAAATAGTGTTAGGAAATATGAAGTTCCTTCCTATAAAATATATAACCAATATATGAAAAATGAAGGTTATGTTAAGAAGTATTGGTTTTCGAGGATACAAAGCTCACCAATACCTTGAAAAAAAATTTTTTCCTAAACATCATAGTACAATTGTTAGAAACATATAAAGGATAGCAACATAATGAAAAGAATAGAAAAGGAATAATGACCATTCAAAAACGGATAGAAAGATAGAACCTCTGAAATTTAATGAAAAGTGCTAGTATAATAATTGTGTTCTGAGTTCATTGAAGTTGTGAGTGTTATTATACAATTCACATCGGAAACATACGATGTTCAATGCATTAGAGAGAGTATTGCGCCATCCAGTTGAACAGTGGTATACCCGAAAGATTTATGTGGTATGTTTCTGACGCGACGGATGGTCCAATGAATAAATAATATGTTTGTCTCTCTCAAATTGAATAACACGGGCAGTCCGACGCATTGAGTCAATGTATCAGGCTGTGTGTAATACTCAATTTCGAGTACTTCAAGTTACCTACCATACTATATAGTTTCTTATGCCACTGCCAACGATAAGACAGAGACAACTGCATAATCCGAATTTATTTCTGCCCGAATCGTACCACGTAAATTACCACTGATCAACTGTACAGCAAAATTCTCTCTCTGATGCATTGAAATTCGTTTGTTCCGATATGAATTTTCAAACCTGTATGTATATCATTAAGAGTGATTATGTGTGCGACCAATTACTTCTTTTGATTCTATCAACATCAAAATATACCTTTAAAAGATACCCTACAGCTTAAGAATGAATTACGTGTATTACACTGACATAAATAACATCTAAGACAAAGTCTCTTATCAAGCCATAACTTATTTTCAATATAATTAGACATAAAAATTGTTGTATCAAAATTTCAAAGAGCTGTTATTTTCCCCCCCCCTTCCCCTATGGGCCGCAACGTTTTAGCTATTACAGTGGAACCTCGATTATCCGTTCGCCCATTATCCGGCTGACTCGGTGATCCGTGCCCGTTCACGTTTTCGCTTATCCGTTCCACCGACATGATATCTATTCGATTATCCGGGATTCAGTTCATCACGCGTGCGCGATTGGAATACGAATGCGCTATTCATATGACGTCGGGGAATTCCCGTAATAGAGGCTTGCAAACGACGTTTCAGAAAAATATGCTACGGCTACTTTTGGAAGCCGATGTAGTCTGAAGGAATTCTGGAAGAAGTGGAAGATTAAGGATGTACTTATGGCGGCCGCGGAAAGCTGGCATGACATTCCAACTGTCACCTGCAAAGATCCTGGTTCAAATTGTGGCCTTCCTAGAAAAATGAGTTGAATAACATTGGATCTGAAGAAAATGTAAATTACCAGCGCAACTTTTGAATGGCTTCCAGGATATGGTAGAATTTGAAAATGTAACAGTTGCTGATGTTGAAGAATGGCTAAATTCTGATTTGAATGAACCCGGTTACCAGACTGTGGATGATACTGAAATGCATCAACTTCCCCAATCTAATCCATGTATGGATTTGGATACAGACGAAGATTGTTGAAGAAGTTTCTACACAAGAGGAAACTATTTCTGTCGAAAATGCGTTGAGTTTCGCGAATGGTCTCATAAGTTACTTAGAGCAGGAAAATGACGCCGATTATATTAATGTCCTCCACTTGAGAAAAATCCGAACGTTAAAAAAAGACAACAAGAATTACAGAATTTTTCAAGACATGAAAATGTACCTATGCCTTATTTTTGTTATGTTTCATTTCAAATTCATTTTTATTCTTGATGATTAATGTATTATGTGATGTGTGTATACCTATCTCTTTTTGCAATTTTTGTTTCTGTTTTATACAAAGTATGTTATATATTAGTTCGAATGTTCGATTTCTTTTGTGGTTGCTCAATAAATAATGTTTACCAATGCATTTTCTCTTATTTTCAACTTGATATGCATTTTTATGGGAATTTTCGATTTTCCGTGTTTTTCGATTATTCGGAAACCGTTTCCCCTCCATTAGGCCGGATAATCGAGGTTCTACTGTACACCTGATTACTCAATTGTACAGGGCTGAAGGCTTTGGTCGATAGCTATTTGACTCGATCAATAAATAACTATTTTTATTATTAAGATCCCTAAGTGAATCATCCTCTCTTGAAATCATTTGTTGAATTCACTTACTTCAAGATCATAAATTACAGCACACCTGATAGCCCATCAAAAAACCATGGATGGATTTCAGTTGCTACCTTCAAATCTGTTATCTTACTAAGGCGTAAAATGATAGGCCCCATGCCCACATTTTATGTAGCAATGTCAAGCTATGCTCTAGGCCTTCTTTAGAAACTACTGTGGTTAGTGTAATTAAAATGCTCACCAAATTATTTCTCAAATCCAATGTCCTAACTGAATTTATCCCTCGTAGAACTTCAAAGGGTGAAAGGGTTCTTATTTCATTATCATTCAGTTTGATACAAACTGGTCTCATTTTGTCAGAAATACGAAGTGCAAAGCATAATAATTTAGGCTGGGATAAAGGAATATACTCTGTCAGCCCTAAAAAAAGAATATGTTTACTATTATACTGATTACTCTAAAGCTTATTAGAAGCTATCAAACTTGTACGAGTTAGGAGAATCAGGTATATTCTGAATAGGCATTATTACCATGTCTCTACGCCAGCTCAGGCACAGCAATAATAATTATTAACCCAACAGTGAAAGTGGCCACTACTGGCTAAAAATGATTTTCATTGTCAGGAATTAACTGCCATTTCACAATGATGTTGGTAATGTTAATGTTGCTACGTTGTTAATCCTTGAATACAATACGCTTAATATTAACATTGATGTGAACAGTGTCATAGTGTCTCCATTATTTAAGCATTGACATCGTAGCTCAACATTAACATTACCATTAACATCCTTGTGAAATGGCAGTAAGCTTGGACATTCTGTTAAGAAGTTCAACAGTATATTCACAATATTAATAACTTATAAAATAAAGACATACAGAACCAAAAAACTAACCTTTATTATCACAGAAACTGCCCAAATTCAATGTTTTTGATGTGTCCTCATGAAGGAGTTCTAATACTGTAGAAATATTGCTTGAAGGTGTAGGCAGTTTGATATTGTTGAAAACTTCAAGATGACGTCACAGGTGAACTTAAATGACAGGATTCAGATAAAATATTGGAGCAATTAGAAAAAACTTACTGTTGTGGAAGCGTTGTTGGGATCAGGAATAACTAACTGATCATTCAATAATTTGAGAATAGCACCATAACAATTTCTCGCCAAAAATGAACAATAAGATCCTTTGCTCTTGAAATGGGTTGGTAAAAGTGCTTCTGGATATACATGATTCAAAATTATTTTAATATTTCGTTTCTGTTTCGATTTTCAACATTATGAATCTGAAAATTTAAAAATTATATATATATATATATATTATATATTATATTCTGATATCAGAGAGTAAATTGATATTTTTATATATACTTATACTTACCAAAAACGCATGCCAGTAATCTCGGTTTTTTATATCTTCAGAATGTTGTTCAATTAATTCTTCCGAAATGTTATTGACATTGATAACTATAGAATCCGTGGGTATTTCTAAGAAAGCTGAATTATTTTCATCCATGATAACATCAATAAACTACATTATATTATTACAACAAATGAACAATTTCTTTCGTCAACTTTTAAAATGCATAATAAACAAAAAAACATTGGGGTTATCTCTGGACCATAGAATAAAAACTATCATAAAATTGTATTACTTTTTATTCACTGGATGGACTTCTCAATAAAGTTAACAAAAGTAAAAGGAAAAAGGAAGAGACTGAAATTTAAACAATGAACAATGGTTTTTAAGATTCAAATATGAAAGTTAAATTCATGACTGAATAGAATGAGACCTATAGGTGCCAGCTGGGATGTTTGAATTATCGAACAATGTTGCAAAATCTTCTTACTACACGTCAGGAGACTTTGTTAAATTCCCCCAAATGCTTTTGTATATATAGTCCGTTCACGAAAGTTTGAGCAGTCGGTTGGCCATGAAAATTTGGCATATTCCACTGAGTATTAAAATTTTAGGTTATGTTGTTTATTTTCTTGTCAGATTGATACGCAATGTTGTCAATATTGCATAGAGTTCTCTGATAATTCACAAGCTCGTCGGGCGAGGCCAGGTACATTCGGCAATGTTCACTTTATTTTAAGTTATATCACAGTATAAGTACTGATGCCAACTTCAGATAAATAAACAAACGCCTACTATGCGCTCAAACTTTCGTGAACAGACTATAGTACATATATACATTATTTAACCCTTTCACTCCCAATTGTTTTTTTGCGAGTATTCATGGTACTCAACAGCTTAATGAGCTATTTAACACTTGAATGATATAAAAACGTTGCCGATTTATTTTAATTTTAGGGGTGTAGCTAGAGGGTAGTGGGACACTTATATCCCAGTGGAAATTTCGAACGGGACATATTTAAACCAATGGTACTCATTATAAATTTATTCAAAACAAATTTTTATGTATGAAAACTAGAAAAACAATTTTTGCACAGAGGAACATTGCAAGGTGAGCAGAAGGTTGTTGTGCGTTTTTCTCTCTTATTTTCTGCACAACTGTGATATCGTCTACGAGTTGGTCCTTCATTCGGAAGATGATCCCCAACATTCAATAATACGATGGGACGTATATGTCCCACAACAAAATTATTATTTTCTTGTGGACCAATGGAACGAAGTTTGAAGCTATCATGAAAAGAATTTATTTCTTCAATATGATATATTTCTTACCTGGACATAATATAACAACTATAGCACCAACTACTCGAAAAATAAAACGAACGTGATAATATTCGGGAACTTCGTCTGCTCTCGTGCACGCCTAACCTAACATTAAACATATGTTTATTCGTAGATATGGTTCTAAACTACCAGCGGGACATATTCGATTGGGTATAGCACATCTCAATTTCCCTGCAGTAATTTTTTAATATGTGGCGGGACGTATGTGACCCATTGGGAGTGAAAGGGTTAAGGACAATGGTATATACAGGGTGTTTCATCATAAACTGGACAAACATATATTTTCGTGTAGAAGACATCAGGAGAATCATTTTTGCCTTATACAATATATCCCGTTTCGAAGCATAAGCGAGATACAGGGTGTCAAACGTCATTTTGAGGCAGATTCTTATGAGTGTAGTCAGTTATGTATAACACTTAAAGTAACGGTTTTTGGTCAAATCTCAGTATTTTTGGGTCCTCTATTCAGAAAAGTTGACGAACTCCGAAAAAAATTCACAAAATGGCGGAAGACCTGCAATGATCCCAATTTTTTTCACCGGTTGTCAAATTGACTTCTGAATGAACACAATTTTCTAAGAATTTCTGTGAAAAAATTTTTTCAAAAATCGAACACAAATTTTTTTTTTACATGTCTACAGCGATGAAAAAAATTCACTCGAAATGGATGAAATTTTGTACAATTGTACTTCTTGAATTATCAATCACGAATATGAAAACAGAATTGTAAAATATTGAACGGTTTTGTTACTACAGTCATTCAAATGTTTCGTTCAAACCTCTGAAATAATGAAAAAAAATTTGTATTGAGTTCTAGAGTCAAAATAATTAAATTATTATTATGTCCAAACATTCTAGACGAATGTATACAAAAAAAATCAGTGAAACTTAGTTGGGACTCGAACCGACGTAGGTATTAAATAGGAAAATGGCACTGTTCTAAGGATATTAATATTCGTTGCCAGGCAACGGTAGTTCGTAGTTCATAGAGTTGGACATTTATTTGAATTTCAGTGAATAAAATTTAGCCAGTAGTCAAACTATGAACTACGAACTATCGTTCCTGGCAACGAATATTATTATCCTTAGAACAGTGCCATTTCCCTATTTAATACCTACGTCGGTTCGAGTCCCAACTAAGTTTCACTGATTTTTTTTGTATACATTCGTCTAGAATGTTTGGACATGTCAATAATTTAATTATTTTGACTCTAGAACCATAGACAAACTAAAATAATAGATGAGCCACTCGTATATGTCGCGCCACCTGTCGGAGGAGGGTACTAATACACGAAAAAATTATTCTCAATTTGATAGTTAGATGTCGTTGATGCATTCATGGAAATCCTATCGAGAAAATAGTAAGTATGTAAAATCGTTATTATCAAAAAACCTTTGAATTGTCAACTGACACAAGGAGTGGTTTGACACGTTCTTTTTGAAATATCATGAATTTCCATATGCCTGCAAGAGTGAAGATGTGTTGTGTTATTGGATGTGAAAATCGAGATGCAAAAAGGTAATTTCAAAATATATATTATATATATTCTGTTACCTATAAGAATTAAGATAGTTTTCAAAAAGTTTTTCATGTATTGAATAAGTTTAGTAGGTAAATACTCATATTTGTATTATTGAATTCATTATTGTTAGTTTTTGAGAATGTTTTCAATGCAATTATTAGTTTATTGATTAGATATTTATGAAATGAATCTGTATTTTCAATTGGTGATATCTATTTCAGTTAATAAATTTTTATTCTATCCAGAATTTGATTATTGATCCTCACTTCTCGATTCCAAAAGAAAATCAGATGAAAGTTCGTTGCAGGTATTATTTTCATGAAATGAATTTCCTCACTCATCGATAACTTGCACGAATCCATTTCTGATTTCCTTTTGGAAATTGAATTTCAAAAAACTTTTTGCACCTTGTATATGGGTGTACCTACCTATTCAAAGGTGCACTACAGAATTCTTTTTGAGGCAACTTTACGATACAGATTCCTTTTTCAATTGAGCTTTTTTCACGAATTAGTAATGTTGTCCAAAAAAAGATGTCGTTGCAGCTTGTTCTACTAGTGTCTCATCTATTCTCCGTTTAGTTAGTCTATGTCTAGAACTCAAAACAATTGTTTTTTCAATATTTTAGAGGTCTGAACGAAACATTTGAATGACTGTAGTAACGCAACCGTTCGATATTTTACAATTCTGTTTTCATATTCGTGATTGATAATTCAAGAAGTACAATTGTACAAAATTTCATCCATTTCGAGTGAATTTTTTTCATCGCTGTAGACATGTAAAAAAAATTTGTGTTCGATTTTTGAAAGAATTTTTTCACAGAAATTCTCAGAAAATTGTGTTCATTCAGAAAATAAAAGTCAATTTGACAACCGCTAAAAAAAATTTGGAACATTGCAGGTCTTCCGCCATTTTATAAATTTCTTTCGGAGTTCGTCAACTTTTCTGAATAGAGGACCAAAAAATACTGAGATTTGACCAATAACCGTTACTTTAGGTTTAGGTGTTATACATAACTGACCACACTCATAAGAATCTTGCTCAAAAATGACGTTTGACACTCTGTATCTCGCTTATGCTTCGAAAACGGGATATATTGTATAAGGCAAAAATGATTCTCCCGATGTCCTCTACACGAAAATATATGTTTGTCCAGTTTATGATGAAACACCCTGTATAGTCCGTTCACGAAAGTTTGAGCGCATAGTAGGCGTTTGTTTATTTAAGATTGGGTTCTCATTAATTTATAATCGTGCATGAAAATATCTTATTCAGAGAAAGCATTCAATCTTTTTTGTCCCATTTTTCATTGCATTCATAAAATTCTTCAGTTCAACCCATACTTACTATTCACCTCCTGTATTTCTAATGGGTGGGTTTTTCCCAGGGGGGTGAAACGCTAGAAGTAAAATCTAGTAAATCTACAACACGGACATACGTCTCCCCATTTATTTTGGGGGCGGAGCCAAGCAGTGACGTATGTCTGAGCTAAATCCAAGTTATGTCAAATTTCATGGAGGTATAGGAAGGGGAGGGGGCATACAACGATTGAAAAGTGTCACGTAAACAAAACAAACCAGGGACACACCAATATCCTATACCTCCATGTCAAATTTAAATGGGATGGGATCATAGAACTTATAACTCCAAGGTAAGGTTAGTATATCTATGGATGGGATGTTATTGTCAAATGCATGGAGGTATAGGAAGGGGAGGGGGCATAACGATTGAAAAGTGTCACGTAAACAAAACAAACCAGGGACACACCAATATGGCCGACTTCGAGCAATTCAAACGAAGGATTTCATTGTTATTTCCTTATTTTTTGTTCTCTTTCTGTACGTTTTGTTGCAGTAAGAAATTGAGTATTAGTTAAAAATGGTTTCTTGTTCTGTAAATGTGTGCTCTAATACATCCAAAGCGAAACTCAAGAAACCTGGAGTTACATTTCACAGGTAAGTTCTTTCCATTGTTTTATTTTGAAAATGTTGTTGATATCAGTTATTAACGTGGCTTACAGCTTACACCACGCTAAAAAATATAGGTACCTTGATATTCCCACGTGTTATCTCTGAGTCAATAGTTTATAATCATTTCTTTTGATAACATGAAATCATTGTTGAAAATAACTTTCCTACTGCGGGGGATTTGTAATATAAGATATCTGTATCGCAAATCTCCTCATAATACCTGTTTCCTCACTTTTTCTTTATCACAGTTTCCCTCTGAACCTTGAAAGGAGAGCCATGTGGATTCAGGCCCTCGGAAGAAATAACTGGGTTCCATCATCCCACGCAAGGGTTTGTTCAATTCATTTCAAGGAGGAAGATTTGGATAGAACTTCTTAATCCTGTGTGAGAGTTAGAGAACATGCTGTACCTTCAATTTTCTTAGAATTAACTTCCAAACAGGTAAACTTCATTATCCATAATTAAATTAAAAAAAAATTGTGCAAAACATGGTCTCTATAAATGATTATAACAGAGCGTTTAGCGTTGGATCATTATAAATATTTATATTCTGATGTAAACTTTAATTCAAACAAACGATACTGTGAGTTTAGGCTAGTCATTCCGAAAGAAGATGAATAATGTGACTGAAATTATAAATATGTTGACTTCCATAAGACACAATAGTATTAAAAATTTTCAAAGCAACATACGATATATGTTACAATC
The DNA here is from genome assembly GCA_013421045.1 of Propylea japonica. Taxonomy (NCBI): domain Eukaryota; kingdom Metazoa; phylum Arthropoda; class Insecta; order Coleoptera; family Coccinellidae; genus Propylea; species Propylea japonica. The sequence goes on from CM024245.1 coordinate 49,452,558, forward strand.
ATTAATAAAGACCCCATATTATAAAGATCTTACAGCTCTTTTGAAAATAGCTGGTTAATTATTTCACTTTCTTGTTAATGTTTATTGTTAATTGATTCGATAAATTTGAAATTTCAGGTTGGCAGAGCTGCCCCTTTTAACATAGAAGATTATTGTGTTACCGTAATGAGTGACATGGAAACATCAACATCTGGAGACCCCTTAAATTAAGCAATACCTATGGAAGTGGATGAACCTAGAGCTTTAGAGACTACCCCTCCGAAATACCGGAATCTTCTGGCCCAGAAGGTGCAAATTATTAAAAAGAAGGACGAAATAATAGCCAGGTGCAAGCAAAGGTTAGCAAGCAGAGATAGGTGTATTTCTAGAATTCGACAAAGATATATTGTGCAAAAATGCATTGAATCACGAATTATTGATTCTATGAAGTAGCACATTCAACCAAGAATTTGGTTCTAATCATATGATCAATTTAATAAAAGTCATACTGATGAAGTATTTCGATTTAAGATTACGTCATAATGCTAAATGTACTAGCGATCTAATGCATTTTAAAAATAGACTTCAACTCATTCCATATTGTTTCAAGGATTGTAAGGTCATACTGTATATTGTACATAATTTTTTTGTATATACATATTATAATCTATATTTGTAAGTAAATTCCTGTATTTATCTGATGTATTTATAAAACATAATTATAACACATTTATGTTATTACCTGTGTTTCATTATGCATTTTATAGTGTTTATTTTGTTTCCATATCAATTCACACATAAACTCAGGTTTGCCAATTAAAATAGAAATATGTACCTCAAGAAACAAACTAATTTCATTAGCAATCGATTTTAATTTGAAAAAAGTGCACAACTGTTGAAGAAATTATTCATTAATATCATTATTAAGACTTGTTTTGTTACTCCGAGCATGATCTTTGAATGTAATTGCCAATAAAAGTAAACTGAAACAATGCCGGTAAATTTAAAACTTTTTCAACAGTGGAGAATTGCACGTATGTAATATATGGCATAAGAGTTTTAAACTAAGAGAACACTTCTACCAACATGTAAAATTGCATACAGGTTTTCGACCATACACTTGTGTAAACTGCAACAAGTCTTTCACAAGGAAAGAATACCTTTTATGTCACATGACTTCGCACAGCGGTCAGAAAAAATTATACTTGTAATATTTGTAAGAAATCATTCTCGAGGAATGATAATCTGTTAAAATACAAGACCTACAAAAATCAGAATGGTTTCACTTACGAAGTGTGTGAAAGCAGTTTGTAATGAAACATTATTTTTTGCATGGCGGTACCTCCATGATTTTTTGACACATAAAGTAACGCATGAGATTTTGATGAGGTGTATAGATCAAACACTAATGCCTTTAGGCTTGATTATTCATATATTAGACAGCTTTAACTTATCTTGTGAATAGTACAAACTTATAGACCCCTAGGTATCTGTTCAAAAGTTAAACTAAAAGCTTATGGTCAAAAAAAAACTCGAAGTATTCAAACACTAATACCTTAAGGCTTAATTATTCATATGAGACAGCTTTAACTAATCTTGTATCTTGTGAATAGTACAAATTATAGACCCCTAGATATCTGTTCAAAAAATAAACTAAAAGCTTATGGTCAAAAAAACTCTAAGTAATCATATTTTCCTTGAGAAATATTTTTCTTCGTAAATGAAGGAAGTCGACAAATATTTCAGAAAAAAATATTAGTCTATATTTATCATTTAAGACTTGTTTCGTTTCTTCGAGCAAGATTTCTGAATTCAATTGTCGATAAAAGTAAACCGAAATCTTGACAAGTTCAAATTTTCGAAATTCCCGCCACAAATTGCCCATACCAATATGGCCGAACTATGTGACACTTTTGGAACAAAGGAAATATAGGATATGCTCCCTCCCCTTCCTATACCTCCATGGTCAAATGTCAATGCTGCCATTTTTATTGTTTGTGTGTTGTTTTGTTTTAGCCTATTCGTTTTGAGATATTTCGTGCTCCTGAGTAACTCAAAAGCTCGAAATACGGCTTGCCATTGGCTGCGCACAAGTACTGGTACAGCTCAGGAGCTCGAAATACCGCAAACGATATCGTTTGCGGTATTTATTTTTTGTACCAGTGCTTGTGCCCAGCCAATGGGAAGCCGTAATTCGAGCTTTTGAGTTACTCAGGAGCACGAAATATCTCAAAACGAATAGGCTATAAGACATACGCTTGTCTATAATCGCTACGGCCGCCATGACAGGGCCGGGTGGGAGGACGTATGTCTGAGTGGTCGTGTTTCCAACTTAGCACTAGCCGTTTCACCCCCCTGCCGTTAACAAAGTATTCAGAAGCACTACGAGAAATGTCAAAACTTTACTGGAACACAGATACTTACATAGAAATTTCATTATGTCAAATGTAAATTGTACAAAAATAAGAATGTATTTCAATCAAGAATTTATACACAATTCATATTGAGATCGTCGGAAAAATCTTGTAATCAACTCGGTTATTAATCGAGCGACTAAGGGTCCCGAACTATTAACGCGTGAGCGGAGTTATTGATACAACAAGTGAGTTAAATGAATGTTTATTCATGAGAAGAAGTTTAATTTCTTCGAGTGAATAAACATTTTTAACTCACGTGTCGTATACAAAATTTTATTCCATTTTGATGAAAATTCAAATAATGAATATTTTTTAGAGGAAATATTAGGTATAGTCCGTTCACGAAAGGTTGAGAGCATAGTAGGCGTTTCTTTATTTATCTGAGGTTGGCAGTATTTGCTGTCATAACGTAAAATAACGTCAACGTTGCCGAATGTACCCGGCCTCGTCTGACGAGCTTGCGAGTTGTCGGACAAGTCTATGCAATATTGACAACATTGCGTATCAATCTGACAAGAAAATAAAGAACATAACCTAAAATTTTATTATACACAGTGGAATATGCCAAATTTCCATGGCCAACCGACGGCTCAACCTTTCGTGAATGGACTATATAATTCAAATTCATATCGAGATTTCCCCATAGACTAACTAAACGAAGAATAGATGAGACACTAGTAGAACAAGCTTCAACGCCATCTTTTTTGTACAACATTACTAATTCGTGAAAAAAGCTCAATTGAAAAAGGAATCTGTATCGTAAAGCTGCCTCAAAAAGAATTCTGTAGTGCACCTTTTGAATAGGTAGGTACACCCATATACAAGAGGCAAAAAGTTTTTTGAAATTCAATTTCCAAAAGGAAATCAGAAATGGATTCGTGCAAGTTATCGATGAGTGAGGAAATTTATTTTCATGAAAATAATACCTGCAACGAACTTTTATCTGATTTTCTTTTGGAATCGAGAAATGAGGATCAATAATCAAATTCTGGATAGAATAAAAATTTATTAACTGAAATAGGTATCACCAATTGAAAATAGAGATTTATTTCATAAATATCTAATCAATAAACTAATAATTGCATTGAAAACATTCTCAAAAACTAAATCTAATGAATTCAATAATACAAAATATGAGTATTTACCGACTAAACTTATTGAATAAGTACATGAAAAACTTTTTGAAAACTACGAGTATCTTAATTCTTATAGTTAACAGAATATACATGTAAATTTTATAATTACCTTCTTGCATCTCGATTTTCACATCCAATAACACAGCACGTCTTCACTCTTGCAGGCATATCGAAATTTATTATATTTCAAAAAGAACGTGTCAAACCACTCCTTGTGTCAGTTGACAATTCAAAGGTTTTTTGCAAAGATTATATAGTATAAAGATCGGAAACGACACGACTACAGCATAGATTATAGAGTATAGAAAGATAGGAAACGGCCCTACATTCCTAGTACTAAAAAACGACTACATTTTTTAGTTCACATTTGACCCAGAGACACTGAAGATCAATTTTTATATAAATCTGTAATTTGGATTAGAAATCATATAAAGAAAACTGTTATAAGAATTGATGCGAAATTCGTATTCCCTTCAGGATGTTTCATTTTTATATTTTGAATCCATAATTTTCAGTATTTCATGTGTAATATTTTTATTATGCATTTATAGAAGATATTACAGAAATATTAGGGTATTATTGTAAGATTTATACATGGATTGAATATGAATATACTAAGTGCGTCTGTGGATTTCCAGTTTCTGGCTCAGTTCAATTGCAGCTTCGTTGTCCACCATCACTGTTCGAATTGACGGAAAACTCTTCCTGAATAGTCACTTTAACCATTTCATTTTCCGTGCAGCTTCACATCAGCCACTATTTCTGCCTGTATCGTGGAAATAGCAACAGATGTTTGACGTTGATCAAGCCAAGATATAGCTTTACCTGCAAACATCCATAAAACACCAGTTGATCATCCAGTTTCACTATCTCGTTCATAATCTGCATTACTGAAGGGTACAAACTAATCTTTTTTCCACTTTTTTCGAGACGACACTAACGGCAAAAGCCGTTCGAAGTGAAATAATATTTGTGCAAACGAATTGATTGGCACTTTTTTATATCAATGACATTTCCCATGTATATTGATTTCGAAACTTATAATCATAGAACCAGAATTTTAACCCTTCTATAGTGACATTAGTTCACATTTGACCCAGAGATGGCGCTCATAAACTGTAGTCGTGTCGTTTCCGATCTTTATACTATATAATCTTTGGACTACAGTTTATGAGCGCCATCTCTGGGTCAAATGTGAACTAATGTCACTATAGAAGGGTTAAAATTCTGGTTTTATGATTATAAATTTCGAAATCAATATACGTGGGAAATGTCATTGATAAAAAAGTGCCAATCAATTCGTTTGCACAAATATTACTTCACTTCGAACGGCTTTTGCCGTTAGTGTCGTCTCGAAAAAAGTGGAAAAAAGATTAGTTTGTACCCTTCAGTAATGCAAATTACGAACGAGATAGTGAAACTGGATGATCAACTGGTGTTTTATGGTTGTGTGAAGGTGAAGCTATATCTTGGCTTGATCAACGTCAAACATCTTTACTATTTCCACGATACAGGCAGAAATAGTGGCTGATGTGAAGCTGCACGGAAAATGAAATGGTTAAAGTGACTATTCAGGAAAAGTTTTCCGTCAATTCGAACAGTGATGGTGGACAACGAAGCTGCAATTGAACTGAGCCAGAAACTGGAAATCCACAGACGCACTAAGTATATTCATATTCAATCCATGTGTAAATCTTACAATAATACCCTAATATTTCTGTAATATCTTCTATAAATGCATAATAAAAATATTACACATGAAATACGGAATTTTACTGAAAATTATGGATTTAAAATATAAAAATGAAACATCCTGAAGGGAATACGAATTTCGTATCAATTCTTATTACAGTTTTCTTTATATGATTTCTAATCCAAATTACAGATTTTATTTTATATAAAAATTGATCTTCAGTGCCATCTCTGGGTCAAATGTGAACTAAAAAATGTAGTCGTTTTTAAGTACTAGGAATGTAGGGCCGTTTCCTATCTTTCTATACTCTATAATCTATGGTTTTTTGATAATAATGATTTTACATACTTACTTTTTTCTCGATAGGATTTCCATGAATGCAACGACATCTAACTATCAAATTGAAAATAATTTTTTCGTGTATTAGTCTCCTCCTCCGACAGATGTCGCGGAATATACGAGTGGCTCATCTATTTTATTAGTTTGTCTATGGATTTCCCTTCGATCGATGGTTGCTAGGGCACTGTAATTAATTGTTTGCAAGTGTCAATGAAAATTATAGAACAGTCAAAGAATTTTTGTTTCGAAAAAATGTTGAGCGGTGACGACGAGGTTGTAGTTCCTGAGTGCATTATACGAGAAGCAAATGAGGCAGCAGAAGCAGTAATTCCATTAAAATCAAAAATATTGTACGAAAAGCAATATACGCATAGATATACTAACTTTACATGGATGAGGCCTGTCATTCAATACTTTCGGAGAATGTGATGCCAAGAGAGAGATAGAGCTAGAGGTGGCAAAAAGCCCGCAAATCCCATTTGAGAGCATATCATAGAAATTATAACTCCAATGGAAACGGCGAAAAAGAGAGACACGTGATGCCAAAAGAAAGATAGAGCTAGTGGTGCCAAGATTAATTGGATTAATTTCATTTTTTGAGAATAATTTGTTTTTTTGCTATTTTTCAGACGTGTTTCAAATTAGTATATATTAGTATGTATAGCAAAGAAACAAATTATTCTCAAAAAATGAAATTAATCCAATTAATCTTGCCACCACTAGCTCTATCTTTCTTATGGCATCACAAGTCTCTCTCTTTGCCACTTCCTTTGGAGTTATAATTTCTATGAATATACGGCATTTTGTGCCTGGAGAAATAATAAAAAAGCCAAAGGTGTCAACGAAAAAATAATTTTGGAGTATATTTCCGAACAATCCAAGAAAGTTCTGTTGCAGAAGGATATATTGAAGATTCACTACAAAACAAAATAAATATTTCTGAACAAATACTTGGTGGGGTCACAAAACCGGAGTTCCTGATGCAGAAATGGATATTCCAGCAAGGCCTGAGAAGTCCTCAAACACATGTGCTATAACGACTGAGCGTGTTTCCTTTGGAGGAGGTGCAGGTTTCCAGTTCCATTTTCAAAATCTTAATAATTGTAATTTTTACTTTAATGATAGAAATGACTGTTAATGTAGAATCTTTGATAAATTTTAATAAACATAGGTACTTTAAAATGAGTTTTAGGGACCCCGCAGACTGCAGACTTTTAATCGGCCGATAGTTTAGTCAGGTTGGGCTGAAAATGCGCATACCGAGCCAACTTAACAAGTTTGCTCGGTGTGCGCACTTTCAGCCCAACCTAACTATACTATCGGCCGATAAAAAGTCTGCAGTCTGCGGTGTCTCTTAGGTGCATTGTGTGTGGAAAGAATTATTTCCAGAAAGTGAGTGGTGAACATTTTATTCCACTAGTGAATTAAAAAATTCACTCAGTGGATAAACGTCAACTTACCCTTGTTACCATGGGTTGAATATTGTCGTCTTTAAACGTCAAAATGGGATAAAATATCTTAACCATTAGTCTCTGTCTTTAATAACCTATAATAGTTATATATATATATATATATATATATATATATATCCAGCGTACTATATTGCGTCCATACATTGACATTGCGCCATACACTATTGCGTCCTGAATGATACTGCGTCCGTATACCGGACGCAGCATTGTTTTTCGACAATATCTGTGAAGTTTAAAGGGACCCATTGAAGGGAGTTGCCGCAAAATGTAGTGCGTAGTCTGGGCTAACCTTTAGAAAGTTATTAAATCAATCCAATCTCGGATGAATGAGCTATAGCCTTTGTAAAATCGTGTTCGGAGACGCACTAACGTGCGTTGCATGAAAGCTATAGTATATTTTTAGTTCACGGAAATTCTGCTTCGAGGGCGCTTTAACTGGTGAAAGCTGATATACGTCCTAATATACATCTTTCACTTGAAGCATAAAATTGCGTCCCCAGTTTGGCAACACTGTATAGCTAATCTTGCAATTCGAGCAACGCATCTGGAAATAATCTAACGCTCCTCGACTGAAGCTTTGGCTTTCCGTTCCACAATCTATTATAGGTATTGTTTATTGTACTTCCTTGAAATCCTACTCGGCTAGAATTATGAAAATATTCCGTTTGGCGGGTCCTGGTTCATTTTGGGTTTTTGTTAGAGCTAAGAAAATATGTATGAATTTAATTGAAATCTTGAAGGATGTTTTTTGTTTGAATGTATTGAATTGCATTAACATGGAAAACGAGATTCGTCACATTGTGAATGAAAAAATCAAAGCATAACAACTCTTCGAACAGAGATTAGAATTGGAATAGAAAATGCTGAAATGAAGCTTTATTATGGTCATAAATACATTCGTTCAGTTCATTATTTTCATCGTCAGTTTAAATGAAGTAGCCGTACAATGTGGAAAGTTTCTGTTGTTTGAGGATCATCGATTTTTTTTTCTAGTGAAAATAATCAAAAACATGAGTCGATAGATTTTAGACATTGAAGACATCCATGATTAAATTTTTGTCATTTAAAAATCTCTTCATTCGCCCGAAACATCAAGTTTATTATTATTATTATCACATTCGAGATGAACATTTTTGCTAAATCTCCTCTTATGATCTGCTTTTATGTCTAAATGAAACTTTTTTCTTCTAGAACGTTGCTCAGTCACCATTATACATCTCATTTATATTTAAATAACGTACCATGATTTCGAGGTGCTTGGCTGCGAATAGAGTCCCTTTTTGTTTTTCATTTATGGACTATATCAGGATTAAGTATTGTTGATTCATTGCTCATCGATGTCTGTTTAAATAATCTACGACACTTCATTCGAATGATCAGAAAGATCATTGGTTAAAAATTGTCCATAACGTTCGCCATTCAACTCATATGACCATATGGCATGAATCATTGAATCTCTTTCATGTGAACGCTTACGATTACTATAATAATTTCAAACGATAAGGCTCGACTCTAACGAATCTTTGGTCAAAATGAATTCTGTTCCTAAGGCCATTCATCCGCAAACACATAAATTCTGAAAAATTTTGCTAGAGAATTGAAATTTTAAGTGGGTTTCTATGCTGCGGTTAAGTTCGTTAATGACCAAAATTCCACACTGTGTTTTATAAAGTATGGCCATTCTAAGTTTTGCTTTTCTAATTTCTCGAACAATTAAGAATTCATCGAACTCAAATTTTGTGATCGTATAAAGCATATTCATATCAAGCAATGTATAAATATTGCGGCAATAGTGTTACCTACACCATAAAAACATCCGTTAGAATAAAAAAATAAAATGACAATATTTCTACAACAAAATAACTGGTTGAAATGAATTTATTTTGAGAATGAACATTAACATACTGAATGTTCAGGCAAAATTTGAGAAGGATGTCATCAGAACCATAAAATTGAATTTTTTTCAAATAATCGATTTTTCAGATTTTATTCAGTTTGCATTTTCATGTTTGATACCAGTTCAAATCAGTACGCAAAAATGTGTGGGATAAATAGTTTGATCAGAATGATGAAAAACTTTATCGAATTATGGAAATAAATTATTTTATATTGATTTTTTATTTCATTTGGTCAGGCCAAGATATATTGAAAAAAAATTGAGAAAAGCTCCGATCATTGGTTGAGCAATAATACTATTACCTCAAACTTTTATATGGGACTCAAAATTGATACCAAATATATTAATGCATAATTTCAGCACAACCGGAATAATATTTTGGAAATCATTCAAAAAATTAAATGAACAAAAAAATGATTTGAAAAAATTAATTTCTATGATGATGCGATCCTCTTGAAAACTTGCATGAACATTTAGTAGATACCTATATCACTCGCAATTCACAAAATGAATTTTAGCCGAATCGGATATCCTGTTATGGAAATGGAGAGATTTTTCCTTTCAATATTCCAATTGAAATTTCTATGGTTCTTTTAACACTATGGAGACGAATTTTTGCATGAGCATGGAGTATACCAATGTTTATTCACATATATGAAGAATAAATTGAATTCTATGGTTCTGATGATGCGATCTTTTCAAAAGTTTGCATGAACATTAAGTATATCAGTCTTTATTCACAAAATTAATTTCACTCGAATCGGATATTCTGTTATTGAAATATAAAAATTCTTCTTTTCAATATTCCGTTTAAATTTTCTATGATTCTTTCAACACTATGGCCACAAAATTTTGCATGGAAAATCGGTATATCAGTGTTCATTCAAAAAAGAAATTTCACTCGAATCGGATATCCTGTTGAGGAAATATAAAGATTCTTCTTTTCAATATTTCGTTTAAATTTTCTATATCACTACTGATTCACAAAATGAATTTCAGCCAAATCGGATATCCTGTTATGGAAATGAAGATATTCTTCCTTTCAATATTGCAACTGAATTACCTATAGCTCTGTAAACACTATGGCAACAAAATTTTGCATGAACAGTCAGTAAATCAGTCTTTATTAACGAAATGAATTTTTTCGAATTGGATATCTTGTTATGGAATATGAACTTTTCTCTTTTCAAAGTTCCAATTGAATTTTCTATGGTTCTGTTTACACTATGGCCTCAAACATATGCATGAGGCTTTTTATGAGCATCTTGCATATGGCAGCAAAATTTCATTCCCATTGGTTTCGATTCGTCTGAAATATTGAAGAACAAAAATTTTAAATGGCCATCTTCTATGGAACATCCTGTATGATCTGGCTGTTTAATGAACTTAACCGAGGCATTTGGAAACCGAACTCACCTTAAAAATTCAAGTCTCTATGAAAATCCCTTCAAAAGTTATCGTGGAACGGCCGTAAGGAAGGCCGGCCCGACGAACAGAATTGAATTTGACCACGATTTTTTCATCAGGGAGTCGAAACCTTTCGTTTAAGAAACTTTTTCGGTTCTAAATTAGAAAATTACAGACATTTGCGCAGAACGATATAGCACTCGTTTAAGAAGAAGGATGGCTCAAGAAGAATCTATTATTGCCTGACGATCCACTAACAATAAGATGTAGTTTGAATTTTTTTATTAAAATACATTACCTTTCGCGATGAACACAGACATTCTTTGCAAAAATCGTCAATTCTTCTGAAACCAAAATCACGAAGATTCAAAAAAGGGTGATATGGCCTCTAGTTTGCCAAACCTTAAATTCAGGACGAGGAAAATACTGTGGACCGAAAAAAAAACTTAGAAATATGATCGACAGTACTTCAAAAACAGTTTGAACGCTCATTCTACTGAAACATGTTTTGACAAATATCTGTTATTTTCGAATTTTGAGCCGCAAAAGGTCTCTAACAATAGGGTTCAACTCCCTCATGACGAATTCATGGTCATATTCAATTCTGTCCGTGAGGCCGTCCGTCCGTCTGTCCGTTAGCACGATTACTTTCGAAGGGATTGTCCAAGAGATTCAAAATTTTCAGGGCGAGTTCAGTTAAAAATGCCTTGGTTAAGTTCGTTAAGCAACCAAATCGTACAGGTGTTCCATAAAATATCGCTATCCAAAATTATTGATCCTCAATATCTCAGACAGAACGAAACCAATTGGAATGGAATTTTGCGGCCCCATGCAGGATGCTCATAATGCTTCATGCAAAAATTTGTGGCCAGTAAAAATGCAACCATGGAAAACTCAATTGGAATATTGAAAAGAAGAATCTCTATATTTTCCGAACAAGATATCCGATTCAAGTGGAATTTATTGTTTGTCCACCTTTTCGAAAATGAAAAAAATTTTTCTTGCATTCGTGAGTAACTTGTTAGTAACTATTTGTAAAATCAAAATTTTCGTTTGTACCTCAAAGGAACTGGTGGAAAAACACCGCATTCCGCTGGGTGCTAACTTCACGAGCACCCACATTTTGGAAATTAAAAAAAAATTGTTGCAATCGTTAGTAACTCGTTAGTAACTATTTGTAATGCAAAAAATTTTGTTTGTAACCTTACCTGCCATGAGAAAATGACACTCCCAAAATGCGAAGTTAGCACCCACTTTTTCGAAAATAAAGAAGATTTTGTTTGCATTCGTTAGTAACACCTCAGTAACTATTTGTAATTCAGAAATTTTCGTTTGTAACTTAACCTGTTACGAAAAAATTACACCCCTAAAATGCGAAGTTAGCACCCACTTTTTCGAAAATGAAAAAAAAATTTGCATTCGTTAGTAACTCGTAAGTAACTATTTGTAACAACAAAATTTTCGTTTGTACCTCAAAGGAACTGGTGGAAAAGACCGCATTCCACTAGGTGCTAACTTAACGGGCACCCACATTTTCGAAAATTAAAAAAAAATAGTTGCATTCGTTAGTAACTCGTTAGTTACTATTTGTAACGAAAAAAAATTGTTTGTAACCTTATCTGTCATGTGAAAATGACACCCCCAAAAGTCGTAAGTAAGCACCCACTTTTTCGAAAATGGAGAAGTTTTTTTTGCATTCGTTTTTAACACGTTAGTAACTATTTGCAACTCAAAAATTTTCGTTCAGGACTCTACGTTGCTGTATGTCGTAGAAATGATGGGGCTTTGGAGTTATATGATCATATGACTAAAAAAATTAAGCTTGTTCCGAAAACAATGAGGCTTGATGTCTAACTACTGTTGTACAGTATTTAATCATAATATGTAGTAAAAAATTAAATGTTTTTTGAAATATATTTTTTAATGAAATGAAATACAATTTATTTTCATGAAAGTATGAACAGACTCCATTTTATGAGGTTTCAAAAGTTATTCATGCATTGGTAAAATCTAGAGCATACAAATATATGAATTGTATGAAAAAAATAAACCACATATCTATTAATTAATTCTTTAACGGTCTCACAATTGAAAGAAGAAGTGCCGTCTTCTAGCAGATATCAAGATTTTGGAAAATCGTCAATTTCGGTTTTAGTTCAACATGGAATCCATCATTTTATGATTTAATCCTTATGAACAGCACGAGTGATTCCTTTAATTTTATCAGACAATATGGGTAATGCGATATGTTTTTGAAAATGTTCTTTCTTTTTTTATTTTTCACTTGTACATTATATGTTTATTTTACCTTAGAAACGGTGCTATAAATACACTCATTATGCCCGTGGGCATTTTAGCGGGCATTATGGATCATAACGCCCGCTCACAACGAAAACAGTAATGACATTCACTTAATAAAATGATGACAGCAATAACGAACTTCAAAATATACCAAATGCCATGGTTACTACTGAAAGTTAAATGGAAAAAAAACATGGAGCAATCGAATTTTATTGTAATTAAATGATATATTCGTGAAAAATAAAATCTTGTATGCACCACGAGCGTTATTAGATCCTAACGCCCATCGGGCAACATTCATCCCTCGGGCCAAAGGCCCTCGGGCCGAATGTTTCCCTCCGGGCGTTAGGATCCATATAACGCACTTGGTACATAAATAACTATAACGCGACAGTATTTTTTTTTGAGATTTTTCTTACGTAGATATACCTAATATTCCACTTCTGAAAACGAAATATGGCGCATCAGATAATTTTTAATTTATTTATATATAATATAATAACCAGTCAATTTGAAACATAGATAAACGGTAAATAGGATATGCTATTGCGTTTATTTCCCAAGGTCTATTTCTCATTAATCTAATATCTAAATTGATTTAATTTGAAAAGCGCTAGTTTGATTCGCAATATGAATTTATCAACTCAATGGAATCAGACGGGAGGGTCAAATTTGATTTGATTTGATTGAAAAAAAAAGACATGAGTGTCATGAATTTCTCAACTCCACTGGTCAATAAAGCAATACTCCTTAAAATGGTAAGAATTTTGCTACAATCTTTGTCTCTAATTTCTAATTTTCTCGGAAAGCATTCTTCAATTCATTTTTAATATTTGAATGAAAGTATTATATAATTCTGATTCATATGAATTAAAAATATGAATCTAATGTTTCTTACAATTATTCAATATTGAAACTGAAATCACATTTGCAATTTAAGTATTGCTGTTTTTTCTTTTATTGGCAGTTAACAAACTCATAATTTTCTGACACAAACAGACACAATCGAGTTACTACCGAATCGAAAAGAATTTTTTTTTAGAAAGAGTATATTCTAACCACGCATTTTAGAGATGGGTTTACAGACAAAAATTGTAAATGGTTACTTACGGGTTACTAATGAATGCTAAAAAAAATCTTCTTCATTTTCTAAGAAGTGGGTATTAACTTCGCATTGAACGATTGTAATTTTTTCATTACAGGTTAGGTATGTGTACAAACGGAAATTTCACTTAGTTACTAACGAGTTACTAGCGAATAGGAAAGAAACTTCTACATTTTCGAAAAAGTGGGTGCTAACTTTCCATTTTGGAGGCGCATTTTTTCCTTTATAGATAAGGTCACAAACGGAAATTTTTATGGTACTAATACTACTAATAGTTACTAACGTGTTACTAAAGAATGCAGAAATATCTTCTTCATTTTAGATGAAGTGGGAGCTAATATCGCATTTTGAGGGTGTCATTTTTCCATTACAGGTTAGGTAACAAACGAAACTTTTTGTGTTACTACGAGTTAATAACGAATGCAAAAAAAAATCTTCTTTTTCGAAAAAGTGGGTGCTAACTTCCCATTTCAAGGGTGTAGTTTTTTCATTCCAGATAAGGAAACAATCGAAAATTTTAGTGGTACAAATAGTTACTGACGTGTTACTAACGAATGCGAAAAAAACCTTCCTCATTTTCGAAAAATTGGATGCTAATTTAGCATTTTGGGGTTGTCATTTTCTCATGACAGGTATGGTTACAAACAAAATTTTTTGCTTTACAAATAGTCACTAACGAATGGAACAAATTTTTTCTTAATTTCCGAAAATGTGGGTGCCCGTGATGTAAGCACCCAGCGGAATGCGGTATTTTTTCACCAGTTCCTTTGAGGTACAAACGAAACTTTTGATGTTACAAATAGTTACTAACGACTTACTAACGAATACAAAAAAAATTTTTTTCGTTCTCGAAAAAGAGGGTGCTAACTTCCCATTTTGGGGGTGTCATTTTTTCATAACACCCAGCGTAATGCGGTGTTTTTTCACCAGTACCTTTGAAGTACAAACGAAAATTCTGAAGTAACAAATAGTTACTTACGAGTTACTAACGAATGCAGTAAAAAATTTTTTTCATTTTCGAAAAAGTGGGTGCTTACTTCACGGACACATTTAGTGTGTGTATGAAGATTGATATACTGAATGTTTATGCACAATTTCGAGAGAATCGCATCATCAGAACCACAGAATTGAATTTTGTCAAGAGTCAAGTTTTCACATATTTCTGTTTTCGAATTGTACTGACATTTTGCATTTATAAAATTAAAATTAATTTTATGTTCTATACAAAATTATGAGGTAATATCCACATTGCTCCACCAAGTAACGAACGCTTAAAAGCACCAGCTCAGGGCTTTCTTTAATTTCATATAGTTCTAATGGTAAAGTTCCGAAGAAGATATCTGTATTATACCTAACCAATGACCATGTCATTAAGGTCGAATATTCACATATGAGGATATTCAAGAAAATTTAGAAATTTGGCAACATCGCTGGACGTCATAACATGCTGAGAGTGAAAGAAGAATATATGCTTGGACGCAATATGGTACTAGAAGTGGAAGCTGTATATTCACTGGACGCAATAATGATAGAAAGATGAAAGGACGCCATATTGTACATGTATATTGCTTTCTTATTTTTAAAGATATCGGAGATCTGGCACTGGGGATCTACCTAATTTTTTACGTAGATTAATATACTTCAATCAGATTTCTTCTAAATAGCGTATTTCTGGGAGACGCAACAATGTCGGTTTATGAAAGGACGCAACAAAGTACGCGGGATGTATAATATATATATTATATATATATATATTTTATATCGTAAATACATATTTGTTTCCATGGAATGTGATTTACTTGTTTCGAAAGGAGTTATCGTATTATTCTACATCACCTTATGTTTTCTTCGAATGAATTCGATATATACCCCTCCCCCGCTTTTCACTCAAGATCAGGGGTCACCCGCTGAACTTGCCACTGGCCCCCCCTGAGAAAAATTTCTGCGGGCGCCCATGCAGGTGAGCATTCGAAAGTACAGGTAGAGTGGGTACATTTTGGTCATATTACTTACGGAATTGTAGCCCTTCATTTGTGAAATTTAACTGACCATTTACCCCATATAAAAGGTCATAAAGAGGTCAAAGATCAAGATTTTCAAGGCCAATCTAGTATCATAGCCCCCCATCCAACGAATTTTGATACAAAATATATATCATTCGAAAGGTCTTTGATTGGTAAAAAAGGTCAGGTATTTCCAGTTTTTGGTCAGCGATCCAGAAGAAAATATCGCCGTTTCAAAATTGTTAAGGTCACAAATGTGATGATGACCCCACATTTAAAGAATTTCAGTTGACCAAGTATATCATTAGAAGGTCAGAGAAAAAGGTCAATAAAGGTCAGTGATTTCCAATATTTGGTCAGCAGTCAGAAAAAAAATTGGAGTTTTCATACTTTCAAGGTCGAAGGCGGGTTATTGGCCCCTCATTTTTTGAGTTTACAGTTATATGAGACCTAATCAGATAGATAATAATTAACTAATAATTGGTCAGACAAAATTAATATTTGGTCAGCTTTAAATCATTTATAAATTCATAAATTCTTCACAACTGTAGGAGGTGAAGCAATTCTCGTTTCATAATTTGCATACTCTTGGTAGGTTTATAGCGACATCTGTAAATAGTAAAGCGATGAAAGTTAACTATATGAGAATTATTCTGAAATTATTCAATTGTACTCGTACTTCAGCCCTCGTCTAGAAAAAAAGTAGTTCGGTCAACTAAAAATCTTCTCTGGATAAAATAACATAAATGGTGGTTAAACATTCAGTTTTGATTGTAACGCTAAATATAATATGATTTACATGAATTGTGGATTTCGGGGTGGCCAAAGTTGTTCGAACAAGTTTCAATGGCAAATTGAGAAATGACGTTGTTTCTGATTGAATGTATTTGGTGATAATGAATATGGATAAATATATGTATATAAAGAAGATATATTCCTGTGAAATTACGAGTTAACATAATACAATACATAAACAAAAAAATTACTAAGACTCACTGAAGGTTTGTGTGCGTATTCCAGGAAAAAGGTATATTATTCTCGGCAAATGTCTCCTGAACCACTCCATTTTGTGTTCAGCTTTAGTTAGTGGCAAATTTATGAAATCAAAGTAAATCAATCTGTGAATTCTTTTGAAACCAGAAGTACCTAAATTAATTGCAGAGATTCAGTATTAGGTCGATATTAGTACTGTGAAATAATGATTTGATAGAAGTGAATAATTATTTTATTCATTTTCACATGTTTATATATGTAGGTACATAAATAATACATATAATCTTCAAAAAAAATAATTTAAAAAAACTAAAAAATATTTTCTATCAGGTACTCATTGACTAGTCATTATTTCCTTCAATTTTGATCAACTGTGGTCGTCTCCTTCACATAAATTACGGCAATCGGAGTAATTGTGACATTGTTCACTACGGAAATTGATTTGTCTGACAGATCATCCTGGAGCTCCCATTTGCCAGTGCTTCGTCTACAATAGGCTCTGAAGTGTCCTGGCATATAAGCTACTACTCCACGCAAGCTGAAAATTTTCGTCGTGAAATAAATCCTTATCAATTTGATTATGGTTCAGTTTATTATAATTATTCCTTCCACTGATATTTGAACAATTTTATTCGCTGAATATTTACGAATTGCATTTCTGTAGTTAACCCCATTAAAACCATAGATTTATAATACTAACTAGATAGCGAACATGTCAAAAATTTTGAGGCAAACGGCGGCCATTTCCATTGGAGTGAAATTGACTAATTTGAGAGTTGTCAATTTTTCAACGAACTGAAATATTAGAATTAGCGAGGTTATACCATTTTTGAGGAATCTATTGTGTATAATCATCATAATGGTACATTATTTTAATAACTAATCACACGAATCGAAAAAAAATATTATTGATATAGACCGAAATGTCAGTGTTCACAGAACACTAATATACAGAGTTCGTTTTTCATCATTTCTTTCAAAGGAACGTCTATGTTTCAATCAAAATTAGAGCACATATGGCATAAAACATCAAAAATATTTGTGGTTCACTCCAAACTGCAAATGGCGGCGATTTGCCTCACTTTTTCTACGTGACAGTTAGGAAGTTCGACGTCCAGTTAGTATTATAGGTCCATGATTAAAACATTCAGTGGTGACACATCACCAAATTGTTTTGTTTTCAAATCAAAGAAAAAAATATATTTCTGCAATTCGACAAAAGTTTTAATATTTAATCAACACAATTGTTATTCAGACTATAATAGCAAATGATGGGTTTTTCCTATAAACTATTTTTTGAGCCGTTGAGCCCCTCCTGCTCTGTTACAGTCCTCTATAAAGATGGCGTCCGTAGTGCAAATTCCAAAAAACTGACAAGAATGGAATTCAGTACATGGACAATGTATGCGAGCGAGAAGGCAAACGAATTTTTGGGGGTGTTCCCCTGTTACTGCGAAGTATGAAAAAAAATTTCGATAACTTTTATTACGCGGATGTTATCTACATTAATATTTTACAGCCACTACGACTCGGGCATATTATCTGCTGATGAATTATTTTACTTAACAAAGGCTCTTCAAGTATAATTTCACATTGTACAGGGTGAGACAGCATAACTTCCTTTTTTAAAAACTTAATGAAACGCATTGTATGAATCAGAAAATTTTTATTCGTTTTTTATAATATAGGCACATATACTCCGTTCACGAAAGGTTGAGCCGTCGGTTGGCCATGGAAATTTGGCATATTTCACTGTGTATATTAAAATTTTAGGTAAGGTTCTTTATTTTCTTGTCATATTGATACGCAATGTTGTCAATATTGCATAAAGTTCTCTGATAACTCGCAAGCTCGTCGGACGAGGCCGAATACATTCGGCAACGTTGACTTTATTTTACTTTATGACAGTAATAGTAAATACTGCCAACTTCAGATAAATAAAGAAACGCCTACTATGTGCTCAACCTTTCGTGAACGGACTATACATAAAGTTTTGTTTTACCCAGTTTTGAAGATAAAATCAGGTAGGTGTCGTCTCCCATTCTCCATACACTGAGTAAACCGATTTCTGGCGTTTGTCATGACTCCAGCCAGTATAGCAGGCGTTATGTTGGCAATTTATTCTTGGATGTGGGAAAAAAAATTCCTGTAACATGTTTACGTACCGGTCCGAATTCACTGTTACTGTGACTTCATTTTCTTCACAGAACCAGGGACCAATAATTCCACTTGAGGAAATGCACACCATTTGGCTACGCCTCGCCCGATAACATTCACGACTGCTGTACCATAATGATCGTCTTTATGATCCTTATTACATAAATAACTATTATGTATGTGCCTATATTATAAAAAACGAAATAAAAATTTCCTGATTCATACAATGCGTTTTATTGAGTTTTAAAAAAAGGAAGTTATGCTGCCGCACTCTGTATATGAATATGGAAAGAGTTTTTTCTTGAGATATAGTTCTCATATGGATAACTGATGCCGCATCAAATTCTTTAATTTGGTAAACTAATTTGAGATTTCCAAAAGAACCAGTAGAATACAGGAGAATACATGATTATTTTACCTGAACTGATGATCGTCCATAGAAAATCTTTCAGCCTCATCCAGTTCCGATAGTGTGCAAGTCAATACCTCTGATTCCAGGTCCTTCCTTAATTCCAACTCCACATAAAGATGCTGATTGTAAATTCTCTTGACATCACAATTCTTATGACATCGTAGGCATGGATATGAAAAATTTGTTAGCATCCCTTCCAAATGGAGTCCAAGTGTCTTATAGCCATTTTCGCATAGGATTATTTGATTTTTGATGATAATCTTTGATAGATTTCATCGACAAAAATCAATACAGTTGGACTGATCGAATCCACTTGGACATTCACTGAAACATTTCGACCAAACTGCCGAAGAAGTTGAGTACATGTTCAGTATTTGTGGAAATAAAGCGCATTCATCATTAGATATTGTTATTTGATCTCTGATTAAGAAAGTTAGTAGTTTATCCCTTTCTTTATATATATGATCCATTTTCCTGGTTTTGATTAAATTTAAAATGAATTTCATTGTACTCGACTGACTCGATGCGGCAAAAGAGTGATAGAATGGATCGTCCACAGCTGCTGTTGCGAGTATTTGAATAATCGAATCGAAGGTGCAGGTATTTTAAAGCTGATAATGTGTATCTTCAATTAAAACTGCCCTGAGAATACTTCCATTTTTGAGAATGTTCATATTTTTCAAGGATATGTTCGCATTTGCGTACTTATTCAGAAATGAAATGCTTGGTTGATTTTGGAAATAAATTCCAAGCTTTTTCTTTTTTCTTCTTTTTTCGAAATGTATTCTTCCAAAGGTTTCTCGAAATCATTTATTTCCCACTTCGATTTATTTCTCCAATAATCATAAGAATGATCGTCTTCATTAATTATCTCATTCCTTCGAATCTTGGGATCTTCATTTTTTTCATTTCATCCCATTCTTCCTGTTTTCCATTGTCGATAATATTGTTTTCAATATTCTGAAAATCATTAAGTATTTTATTGTTCATTATGACTGATCCTCCATGATGGTCCTGGTATTTTATCCTCAAAAATTTATCCACCCTTATTGAATTTCTAAAGTTCGATAAAACTCTGTTTTTTTTATCGTTGAAGTATCCTTCGACACAACTGGTTGTAGCATGCTTTTGATTACCAGGGAGGCGTGCTTCAGACCACGAGGGAAATTCTGAAGCAATGGTCTTGAAAAATCGTCCATAAATCTCTTATTGTAAAATCCATTCACTTCGTTTCCTTCTTGGGAGATAACAGTTGCAGAATCTCGGATTGAGTTCACCCATTCTTTGATAGCCATACTGGAATCACTCATGGCATTTTCCTGGAATTTCTCCATTGTGTCTATGTCCGCTGATGAAATTTCATCGGTTCGAACGTAAGAATGATCACCAATAATTTTCTCTAATTCTTTTCTCGATTCTGTTACATTTTTACCGAAGTATAAAACAGAATCACTATACTGATTTAAGCATATAATGCAAAAGTTTCGAAGAATTGATTCGAATTCTCTTATTGTTTGGGCGTCTACTAGTAGAGCAACGCAAAAAAAAATTTTTCTTATTCTTTATTTTCGATTGCCCTAATAGAAGGCCAATTTGCAATCATTTAAATTAAATGAGCAACGTCTAACCTTATGAAAGTTGATATCTGAGGTCTTATTGAACTAGATGAATGATTAATAGCTTTCAAAAAAAGTGTTTCATTAAATGTTTTAATATTTTGCTCATTGAAAGGCAACGAAATTGCATCATAAGAGCTCTGGAGTAATCACAACTCACCTCATCTGGTTTTGGAGCACCCATCCTGATCCACTTTTTCAACCACAATTCAATCAATATTGTGCTCTAATCATCAGTCAACAGTTGGTGCACTAACAGTGTACAATGATCGAAATTAATTTCTATTGCATAATAAAAAATATGGCCACTTGTACGACCGTTATCAAATAGTTATTTTGTATTAAGTGCGTAAATGAGTGTGTTTTTTCATGGCACATGAGAGTGTCAATTTGGCCGAGACCGCAGGTCGAGGCCAAAAATTCACTCGAATGTGTCATGAAAACACGAATTTTATACGCACGAAATACAAACAACATTTTTTGTACAACTGTGAATGTGAATTTACATCGTCTGAAATACGTATAATCATTGAAGATAATGCTTTCAGTGCAATATTTAAATGAATCCAGTGATCTTTCTGTGTCGTAACTATAGAAACAGTTTGTTCAAATTGTTTGAATCTTTGACTGTATTTGCTCGTAGTTGTTTCAATTTCGAATTATTTTAAAGAAGATGAATGTTGAACATGATAGTGGTGGTAGTGATACCTCCGCAGATATGGCTGAAGAAGCAAATACAATTGTATCTTATATGTTACCAGCCAAATCAAAGTTAATAATATGAGAAAACATATAACAAATTTCGAGAATGGCGCAACAAGAACAACGTAAAAAAGGTTTCTGAAAATGTGCTCACATGCTATTTCGAGGAAAAATAAAAAATTTTAAACCTTCCAAGTTATGGAGCTCAATGTTAAAAAAAAACATCGAATGTCAAGGAAAATATTGATATAAGGAATTTTTCAAAATTGGTCCCGCTTATTAAGAACAAAAGCGTCGGATACCGAGGAAAGAATCTAAAGTGTTATGGAGGGATAATATCAATAAATTTCTCAGAGATGCTGATGACGAAACTAATTTACTTTATAAGGTACAGATACAATCATAATTTTGTGAAATTAGTTGCAATTGAAATATTCATTATTTTTAAGTTGTTCTAATTTTAGTTATCAGCAGTGAAAAAAAAGACTTTTTTAACGGTGAAAAAAATACTTTTTCTAACGGTGAAAAAAAGACTTTTTTTAACGGTGAAAAAAAGACTTTTTTTAACGGTAAAAAAAGTAATATTTTAAGCATCCATAGTGATGAAGAAAAGTCAAGTTTTTTCGACAGTTGTACAAAATAGTATATTATATTATAAGGATTAAGTGCATCTTTTTTTTACGAGCAATATTTGCAGTTGCGAGGCGCAGCCGAGCGAATGCGAAATTGCGAGTTAAATAGGCACTTTTAATCCGAATAATATATACTATTTTTCTCCAACCAAGTCAAAATTACAATAAAATTGGTTTTAGTGAAAAATCGTTCATAATTTGGTTATGAATTTGAACACAGAATCATGTAACGTTATTATTTTTGAATTTGTCATGAAATGTAGTTTTGCCATCTTTTTCTAGAAATTATTAGTTAGTAAACTTATTGGGATGGTTCATTTTCTAAATTTCCTTATTGTTGTAATTATTCACTTCGTTTACCTACCTTTTTGAATTGTTTTCCTTCAGAAAACGGTTTGTTTATTATTGTTTAAAATTGTGAGGTTAGTGGTGTTGTCATTTTTTGGTTAGTTCAAAAGTTTGGATTATTTGGCCTCAGTAAAGTACTTCGGAAAATTGTGGAAGAATTATAGAAATGGATTTATAGAGACCCTCCTCTGGTATAAACTGCGTAGATTGTCGGTACCGTATTAATTCCTATATATTATTTTGGTTTTTGATGTGTTTTCTTCTTTTTCTTCGCTATGACAACTGATCGGCTCTGTGAACTTTGAGTTTCCGGAAATTTCGGTGCGTCTGTCAAAGCGGACATTTTTTGGTGTGATACGAAAATCTGGTTGGAAGGTTTGAGACGTTTTCGAAGATAAATTTTGAATCTAGATTCATCCTCGTTGTGAGGGATTATAACTTCGAGTGTCATTATTCCCTGGAGAGTATGTTAACGTAAGTATTACAGAATACTTCGTTGATATGGCAACCTCAAAGCCGCACAACTCAGTTTCAGTACCTTCTGCGCAGAGGGAGCCATGGTATGTGATCTATGGTTTGTTAAGGTTATATAAAGTTCTGTGGTGGTGGTTAAGCCAGTTCTGTTTTAGACAAGAACAGATATGTTGTTTTAAGCCATCATAGGACTTATATAATATTTATATATTATTATAACTCTGATTGCTAAATTGTGTTTTCTCTTGTGATAAAGAAATTGTGAATAAACTGTATATGTGTGAAGTGTTTTTGTTGAGATCCTCAACTGGTAGCAGAGCTTTTCTGAAAACGGATCTCGTGAATTGACCACCATTGTTCAAAAGCGTCAGTGACTTCCACTTGAGAAATTCTTTAGAACTCCATCTGTAATCTTCAAAAACGAAAAATGGAAAACATTGATTATGATGAAGAAACCGGTTTATACATGGAAACCGTGAATAACACAATAGAAGAGCAAGAAGTAATTCCTCACCGACGCCAAGCCACAATATGGCGGACCATTTACTTAACTTATTTGCTACTCCGCAATTTATGACAATGTTGAAGGCAACTATCGACCAAAGTCTTGAACAATCGGCTGCAAGTACAAGCAGCACCAAAAACTCAGATGTGGCATCGGAGACAGAAAAAACGAAGCAGCTGCCGACATTCTCGATACCAGTAATTGAAAGCAGCGACAAGTTGAGAGGCCACGCTAACTTCAGAACGTGGAAACAGA
>CM024245.1:49476500-49529766 GCA_013421045.1 Propylea japonica
AAGAGTGTGAATACCTCTACTTAACGAATTTCGTCAACTCAAAACCTCTATATAACGTTTTCACACCAATAACCAGGTATGTATGTGATTCAGCCTCGACAGGTTTCGACGCGTATTACGTAAAATACGAAGTTAGTTGATGGAAAGTAATCAGTGTTGCTCCTCACTTTTTTGTAATGGCTCAGAAACGTAAAAGGCGTCGCAGAAAAGCGAAGCATCATTAATTATGTTGACAAAATCCTTCTACAAAAAAATTAGACATAGCTAATAAGTTGGGGATTCCCGCAAGTTCATTGCTACAATTTTCAAATCTAAAGATAAGTTTTCCGACGAAATTGGTTTGCCTTCAAACATCAGAAGAGTGAAACCGTAGAAAACAAACTACAATTTATTACTTTTTTCCAATCAAGATGAATAAAATTAGATTAATGCCCGATTGCACCGTTCATCTAAGCAACGTTTAAGCCCTTAAGTTACGTTTATTCCATTGATGAAACGTCGTTTCAGGACTTAAACGTTGCTTAGACGAACGGTGCAATCGGGCATTAGGCTTTTATACCATTGGTCGATTTTTCACCTCTTTTTATTTTGTTCTGCGAATTTTTGAAAAAAAAAACCTACCTACTCACTTTATTGTTTTGAAAAAGAAAATATAAAATAAATTGAAAAAAAAACCTACCTACTCACTTTATTGTTTTGAAAAAAAAAATAAAAATAAATGAGTAATTTGATAAAAATGAGTTTTCATTTATATGAGCAAATTTAGTTCGCTATAAACAAGATGAGTACGTAATGTCAAGGTGAATAAAACCTCGGTATAACAAATTTTGGACCAACCTCACCTCAATATAACAAACCTCAGTTTTACGAATTACTTGATATAACGAATATTTACTACGGGTTCCCTTCCGATTTGTTATATCGAGGTTCCACTGTATATACCCCTGAATCCACCCAGAAATATGACACGCAGCAATTGTACCTGGGGGAGCACCGTTCAGAAGTTCAGCCTTCATGTTCTTTCTTGGAAATATTACCATTGGAGGTACAAAACCTGCCAGCGCTCATACACGTAACTACTGTTACTAGAGCTCCTCTTTCTGCAGATGTTACAGCTCCAACTTGTTTTTTTCCTTTCAAAGTTATTATTCTGTTATGCCTAGATTGTACAGAAGTTATTCCTGTTTCATCTACTACATTATAGATCCTGAAGGGATTGAATGCAATTTCCTCCATCAATGGTTCTAAGATATCGAAAAAGATGTTCACGTTTTCTTCTGTGAACCCTTTGATTCGAGCAGTGGATAGGCCTGTGTTTTCTGAAGGATAATTGAGGATGTCTCCTCAAAAATGAACGCATCCATTTGTAACCTGCTTCATGACTGGTGTTTGAAAACGAGTGTTTTCAGTTATTTTGTATGTGTTAACTGAAATGCGAGTCTTCGGATATCAGAAGCTCGCAAACCATAAAATCTCCGGTCCATTTCTAGACAGTGCTGAACTAAATCCTCTTCGACATCTTCAGGCAACGTTGGTCGTCGACCTAACCTCACGTTTATGAGTTCCTCAGGATTTGGTTTTATTTTTGACATAATCTTCCAACGTACTTTTTGGAACATTAAACGTCTTAGAAGCCAATAGATACCCCATTTCCTTATTCCGAACTGCATTTACAGCCCGAACCATTGCGTCCTGGTCCCACTTCTTACGTTTTTGTTTTGATTCGGACATCGTATCTCGTCAGAAAGTCAAGAACAGATCTCAAAAGAATGTGCCTAATATCGGATATCCGATTTTAGGGTTATTTAGCTATCCGATATTAGGAATATATTCAACTTTTTCAGGTTAAATTATCAAAAAAAAGTAAGTCAACTACTATCGATATTGAATTGCATCCTCAGAAACTACATCATTTTAGGAATCTGTTGAACTATCAAATCAAATTTAACCGCTTACCTAAGCTAGTTACACTACCTACTCAAAGTCAACTACTTAGAAAACTCGAAACATCCACTTCAACGTTTTTTTATCTGCTGCCATCTACGAGTTGATGAGTGCACCAAAATGTTATTCCGTGCTTGAATTGAGGATGTAACTAGAACTATGTGGTAAATTTTCAGCTGTTAGATTACAGGTTCTATAAAACATTGGTATCCGATATTAGGCAAGTATCCGATAATAGGCCACTTTACTCTAATAGTTATAGTCAAGGTGCCTGTCATTTGTTTTTATGATCCAATTTTGATTGAAATTTCCTGTTTGAATTCACCATGAATTTGAAAAAAACACCGACTCAGTGATGACGAATCTGTGGCCAAATTCAATTCTATCCATTTGGCCGTTCGTCCGTAAACACGATAACTCTCGAAAGGGGTCTGTTCCCAAATGCCGCAGTCAATTTCGTTAAGCAGCAAAATCGTAGATGGTTTTCCAATAAAATATGGCTGCTCAAAATAGAAATGAAATTTTGCGGCCACATGCAAGATACTCGAACGAAGAAGGCTCATGCGCAATTTCACGGCCGTAGTATTAACAGTATTATTGAAAATTCAATCGGAATTTTGAGAGAGAGAGAGAGAGAGAGAACTAAGTATGGAATTAGATTTTTCTGTAAATTATCTATTTTTCGAATAATTCAGAAATTGTTTCTTCAATTGGGCTGAAATTACGCAGTAAAACGTTCAGTACCAGTACGCAAAAATTTGTGGCAGTTGCGTTAATACAACAATAGAAAAGTTCATCGTAATATCGAAAAAATATCAAATTCCCATGAAAAAACTTTCGAATAAAATGAAATCAAGTTTGAGGATGTAAATTGGCGAATAGAATGTTCATGCAAAGTTTCAGAAGAATTGTGAAATCAGAACCGTACAATTTTGATATGTTCGATGCTCGCTTTCTAACAAATTCCATTTTTTGAATAATGTTTCGAATATTATAACGATCATGCTGAGATTTTGCATTCATATATTTAGTTTCAATTTCGAGCTCCATGCAAAATTTTGATGTTATCGCCTTATCACTCCTCCAATGAACGAGCGCTCGAAAGCACCTTTCCTGGTGACCATCAGCTGAATTGTTGAATAGTATAAAGAAATATGATAAAAAACCAAAACAACATTTCATCTGACGAATTCAACATTCATTGTTAATAATATTAATAATATTTCTTCACAAAATACACTTAAAAAACATATGTGAATAATTTTGACCCATCAAAAATAATACATTGGGAGTCCTCAAGTCAATATTAAAAGGCATTAGAACTGTCAATAAGTCGATAAACGAACATTTAAGGTATATCACAAACATTACATATAGTCCGTTTACGAAAGTTTGAGCGCATAGTAGGCGTTTGTTTATTTATCTGAAGTTGGCAGTATTTGCTGTCATAACGTAAAATAAAGTCAACGTTGCCGAATGTACCCGGCCTCGTCCGACGAGCTTGCGAGTTATCAGAGAACTACATATATGCAATATTGACAACATTGCGTATCAATCTGACAATAAAATAAACAACATGATCTAAAATTTTAATATACACAGTGGAATATGCCAAATTTCCATGGCCAACTGACGGCTCAACCTTTCGTGAACGGACTACAAATTTATCATAAAAGTAAAACTTTTCAAATCATAAATATTACATATATCACGTAAAATTAATGAATTAACATTGAAAATAAGTATCTAGTATAACACAAACATCATATGAACACACTATTCAAAATGACTAGACCAGAATTCTTCCATTGTGTAGTAGCATTTTTCATACAAGATTTTTTTCATCTCCTTTCTCAACTTCTGTTTATTAATTTTTTGAAAGCCTCAGGTATTTTATTTCAAATTTGAATTGTTGATGAAACCACGAGTGAATCTCTCTGTACTAGGTATCTTCCTTGATCTAAGATGTTCTCATTTCCACATACGCGATTAGTTCACGATCATATATGAAGGCGAAGATGATTACTAGACGCTTATGCTGACCACTTTCTATGAACTTAGGGTTCTGGGGTCAAGCTTTCTTCGAGTGATGCCTGTAATTAGTGTCGGTATCATATCAATTTTTGCGACATGGAAATCAGGAAATGTCACGCTGAACGGTTCTAGATGGGGATAATGAACAGTATTGTGCAATACAACATTTCGAACTGTCAGTTATTCACGGCATGTGTCAGACTTCGTGCAAAAATATACATAAAGTATCTATCGATTGGGTTTCGACTTAATCCATCATTGAGACTTCTTCACCTTCTGGCTAGAGAATTAATTATGGAGAGGCTTACTCAGGAAAGACGGCTTATTAAATAATTGCAGGCTATAAGCTTTGATTATTTTACTTGTTTTTGCTTTATTTCAATTAACTATTTATTAGTTTGCTGTTTTTTGTAGGCTTAAAGTAAATTTCACTTTCAAATCAGTATGGATGAAATAGATGGATAGATAATTACTGTATATGTAAATTGATCAGTGAAACCCAGAGATATACAGGGTGTCCCGGAAAATGTGGGAAATCTCTCGGATTCAGATAGAACATAAAAAATGAAGATGGCAAGTTCTCATAATTTGTTTCCTAGCGGCCCTCCCTATGAAGATACAACCTCCTCAATGACACCACTGGAAGTTCATTTTAGTGGAATAAGTTTCAAACTACGCGATATAATTTGATGAATATTTGCTATGATTGATATTAAGGTATTGAGGACCTTTTAAATCACCGCACCACACCCTGTATGATAAGGTGCTGAAAAAACAAATTTGGATACCTTGAACAATAGGCTAAAGAAAAGGTACTATTATTCAGTGTCGATAAAATGAACCGTTTTCCGAAAAAAAATAATGAAAGAAGTAAGTAATTGAAATTTTATCCACTGAAATGAATTTCCAGTGGCGTCATTCAGGAGGTCGTAGGGAGGGCCGATTAGAAAAAAATTATGGGAACTTGTCATCTCATTTTTATACTCTATCTGAATCACATCTGAATCACATTTTCCGGGACACCCTGTAAATAAAAGGCTTTAAGAACTTTTCTTTTCTGGGAACACAATTGCGGAATACTCAAAAATTAAGCACAAATGTCCTTGTGTCGTGGATCTGTCAAACATTTTTCCCTTCTTTTCTATTAACACACAATTCGGCAGATGGCTTGATCACATTTTTTTGATTGTTGATTTATTCAATTCTTTCTTGTATTCTTCATTTCATGCCTTCATTTGTGATTTAGACATTATTATTGAAACCAAGTTTGCTTTGTAAGATTTTTTAAAATTATTTTCAATGAAAAATGATTACGATCAAGATCATTTTTATCAACAAACGAAACACTAATTTCAAGATAAAACTCATATCAAAATGTCTACAGTCCAGATAACAGTGGCAATAAAGAAAAATTAAGTGGCAAAGAATGAATTTAAAATACACCCTTGGAATATTTCTTCCGTGAAGTAAAATAATGATAGAAAAAAATAATGAAAATATGTGATTTCTGAATAATTTAATATTTCAGGTGGAATCAGGAGCTCTGAATTTGACGTTTCCTCTTATGTTCAATCCAGTGACGTGGGATGCTCATGCATTTCCAGTTTTCTTTGGAGGAACACAAGTAAGTGAAGATGGAATTATCATAAGCGTGCCTTCAGTTCAACTTGTTTACTTTGGCAACGCTGACACCAAAAAAATGGACAAAATGTAAGTAATAGCATTGTATAAAGAAAAGTAATAGATCACTGGTATTACCATTCAACATTTGAGTCTTTTGGGTACTATATTATCTAATTTTTCAGGGGTGCAGCATGGGAAGATGCTTTCCTAGACTTAATAACAGAAAAACAAGATAAACAGAATATTTTTGAACATATAAGAATAGCTAGGTTTGCCTCAAGAACCCTCGATCATGAATTGGAGAGGAACACGAAATCTGTAGTGCCATATTTCTCTTCTACTTTCGCCATTATGGCCCTATTCTCAGTTGGTAAGTTAGAACTCTTTTTAATTAATTCAATATCTACTGAAAATATTCAAGTTTGAGTTGTCCAGGACTCTTTATGAGATGCCACCTCATTACAAGAGTCTCATAGTTGTTCAAACTTTTACGTTTCTGTAAACCATCCGATTGCTTCCGAATGAAGTGAATATCTTTCTCTTCATTCATTTACATTTTTAGCATATTAGGTTTTTGAAAGATTTAAATACAGCATATGAAATTTTTTGCAGTAACATGTATGATGACTGACTGGGTTAGATCTAAACCTTGGCTAGGCCTTTTGGGAAACTTGAGCGCAGCAATGGCTACACTTTGTGCCTTCGGATTTTGCATGTACGCTGGTGTAGATTTCATCGGAATCAATTTAGCTGCACCATTTTTAATGATAGGTAAGTCCATCGAAAAATATGTTTTGAAATTTGTAAATTTGTAAATTGTAGATTGTAGAAAATATTGAATGAAACAATTTGTTCGGTTTATAGGTATTGGTATAGATGACACTTTTGTTATGTTGGCTGCCTGGAGAAGAACCTCAATGAAACATAGTGTACCTGAGAGAATGGCGCAAATGATGAGTGAAGCTGCCGTTTCAATAACAATCACCTCAGTAACCGATTTCTTCAGTTTCGGCATTGGTATTTTCAGTCCTTTTCCATCTGTGACGATCTTCTGTATTTACTCAGGTAAGAATACATCATATGAATAAGACACAATAATAATAAAAAATATAATCTAGAATCAAACAGAACAGTCTAAACCATGTTCGTCAAGAAAAGTATCCAGATTTGTTGAATCACTTCAAATTGAACATTAATCAAAACATCAGGAAAAAAATTAGGTTTGATAAAAAACTGAAAAAATATAGCATTACGTACTGCGAGCTCACACTACCTCTTAACTTAATGGTTGCTTTTAACGATGAACAGTTAATGGTCTTGAACGCGTTGGCCTGCGAATTGAACAGTTCAAATTATAAGCGTTTGATGAAATTATGTATTTAATGATCTATAAAAACACCTTATATAATTTGTGGGGTGCGGTTTCAACAATACATACAGATTTCAGCAGGAAAAAAAAAAAAGTGTTCTTAGCTGTATCAAATAATTTGTATATTGTGCAGTTTTCCTATAACCCCATAATAATTGGTGGTCGTTTTTATTTTTGAACTTGTAGAAGAATATCCGCGCTTTTTCTACTTTCCAGTAAAAAAATAATGAGCATTTTCAGTGATTTTCAAGAAAATTATTCATTTTTTATTTTCCGAAATAAGTTGGCGAACTCAGACGATCAGTATCAACGTTTCAGTGTGACGTACTCGTTAGTATTCATTTCATTGATTTGATGTTGAATCACAGTTTACAACAGTCATTCTGTTGTGAATCGTCATCCCCACTAATTATGCTTGCTCGTACGTCATCATGGTGCGACGTTTCAACTTACGAGTGTAGAAATAGCGTTCCCGTTATTTGATTAAAAATTAATTACTTGAAATTTTATGTGACTAATTAGGCAAGTATATATTAACACTACTCTGAATCTCCATTCCTAGAAAGCCCTAAATATTATCCATTCTTCCACGGAATCGGAAAAAAAGATGAATAAGATGAACCTACTTTTGTACCGTCAAACTGATCAGACTTTAATTTAAGACGTAATTAAGGGCCCACTCACTAAGAGGGAAGCGCGAAGACTTGAATGCGCGTTGTACGGGGTACAGTTAAAAACAGTGTGTGTATGGCGTAAATTTGGAATGCGCAATCATCTCCGTCGTGTGGCGTGTGCATTCTTCACCGTACGTGGAAGAATGACCAAAAACGACTGTGTATGGGCAACAAGTCTCTGCACGTTTCATATGTTTAGCAACACAGTGTCGGGTTCGATATTCATACCTTGGACATTTTTTCCTTAATAACAACACACGCCACTGCCATTAACATCAGATCTTTTTTCGACGTCATCTCACGCTTGTCGCACATCCAAACCAACACGCAAAAGTGTATGTGTGTGGGAAATATGAATGCACACGTTTGCGTTACATCAAACGTGCAGATACTTAACTGCGCATTCTTCTTCTTCTTAGTGAGTGGGCCCCTAAATACGTAAAAAATCTTCAATAACTCTTGAAATTGTGTAGCAATAGAGGAATTTTTTTAGTTATGTATGTCTTCCTTACATTTTCGAAAAAAAACTGATTCAATATTCAAGTATAGTAGACCTTGTCTATTTTATTGAACTCTTAATAAACGCTTGTAGAAGGTCAGGTGTCAAACACTTTTGTATAGTGCATAATTTTGTAATCCAGTATCTATAACTCAAAGATAGTTGCTGCGGTCTACATAATTTTCGAATATCTACTGAAAATTAAAAGAATTTCTAATTTATTTTATGAAATGTTGATCAAGGAAACATATAATAAAATAAATTCGTAAAAATCACCTATCCAAGATATAAAATCGAACACTTCTATTCTTGTAGGAGCTGCAACCTGTCTGTTGTTCATCTGGCACATCACCTTCTTCGCTGCATGCGTGGCAATCTCAGGTTACGCCGAGGAAAAAAACCTTCATTCATTGATATGTATTCCAGTCCAGCCTGTGTCGAAGTCCCGTAAGTATTATTCTTCTTGCACTACAAATAAGGAAAGCACGCCATTTATTTTCAAGCTTCGGGTCATTCTCGATTTGCGGAAGACCGCAGACTTGAATCGTGGTGCGAAGAGATTATTGAAAAATCGTTTAGTATAATTCGAGAATAGGCAATATTTACGGTTTGGTAGTTTTTTTTTATACAAAAAAACAGAGTTTCTTTATGTCGGAATAATATTATAATTTCTCGATAACGGTTAGTGAGATTTACAATAAAGGTCTAAGGATTTGAATAGATTAATCTTCTATAAAGCAATTTTTGGGTATCAGTTATTCTCTTTATTGTTATTTCCATGTCCTAATATCATAATAATTCTGATCAGTTTCTGGTAAGTGTCCCGTTGAGACTGCCATATTATGCCACGCAAAATCGTGCGGGAATATCTCCGTTTCACATACATCTAATGTTTGCAATACAAAAATCATTGAATGGTAATTATGGCAATATTTCATTGATTTCATTGAAAAGGCAGTGAATTCGAAAAAATGTATGGTACTCGTACAGAAGCTTCATTCTAACATTTGTGGCTCGTTTCTGAGTTGATGTTAAAATGTTGATGACTTCTGCATTTCTGGCTCTAGGTTGCGAATAACGAATTTTGTAATGCAAATCCTAGTTAGTCTGGTTCACGCCAAAACATCGTATACGCAAAATATGTATGTGCTCAGTGTGTTCTGCTCCCGATCCAGTAAACCTACAGATATAGGCGTTTTCCGCTGTTGTAAAGATGATATCTAACAAAACAGTGACCCATGAGTAGCCCAGAAAGCAGCTTTAACTTAACAACGATAGAGCTTGTCTTTTGAAGGAGCAATCATTTCCTTCGCTTATCTTTAAACTGGTGTGTTAGTCCAGTAAGAGGGGTTTCTACCTTATCTCCCAATAATCGTGTGAATTTTTTCTACTTCTGATCACCTCGCAGTGGCCACAAAGAAGTTAAACACTTCGTCGAAGTAGACAAGATGAATAAACGAATATATTTTGAGTTTATAATGTTATAGAGTTCATCAACATCATTGATGCAAAAAGGATCAAATGTGTGAATATTCGATGAAGAATTTCTTTGTAAACGCAAGGTCCTTCAAGCACTTCGGTGCTTCTGTTTGACCTTTGTTAATCTTTATATTATTGGTAGATTTATACATTAAACTATTTTTCAATGCAGAACGTTTTCTCAAAAATCGAAACGAAACTTCTTTCTGAAAAACCCCGTAGAGAGTGAAATACGTTCTTATGGACTACCAATGCCTGTAAACCACACTCACGCCTCCCCACTAAATACCAAGAAGAACATACTGGAACAGGTTGAATTCCATCAATTCAATTAACCAAGTAACCAAGTTGTTGTGACTGATTGATAAGAACAGGTGAAAGTTTTATATCGGTCTACAAATTCGTGTTTACTCTCTTCGTAACACTTAAGATCAGGTTTGTTCGTCTGTTACGTCAGGGAAAATAGATATACAAATGTCGCACTGGCGTCTATCTCGGGATTATGTAAGAGTTGCCCAGGAGTGGAAATTGACAATTTCCTTACGCTCCATTAACCTTTTGATCGATCATCTTTTTGTCTGCCTTTCATATTGGACTGACGGAAAGAAATTGTTTAGCTGTTCAGTTATTGGAAGCTGTTGTTTTTCCATTTAAGTGTCAAGGACACATTCGATCGAGGAAGCTGTTATAATGGTAGAAAGTGTTATCATATTTACTAAAGCGAAGATGGACTGCATCTTGGATGAAGTGATGACATCAGTTATTTCGAGTGCAATAGCGGAAAAGCACAAATTTCAACTGGAAGTGAACTAAAAAAATGATATTTCTTGGGTTCATATAAAATTGACTACTATCTGCTCAGGTTTCGTTCATGAATTAGCTATCTAAAGGGTTTTCCAATAAGAGGTGTTATTTTGAATAGCCCGCTATTTCGATAGATGTAACGTTTGAAGCTGTCATTTTTTGACATTTGATAAGTAGAAACTACGCCTATAATAGAAATGGAACGATACACGCTTCAAGATCGCATTGAAATCATTAAAATTCACTATGAAAATGGTGAAAATTTGGCAGAAACGGTTCGTAAAACTCGAACATTTTTGGGTCGTCGTGAAGCACCTTGTCGGACCGCAATAAAGGAATTGGTGGAACAATTCGAGCTGTTGGAACAAGTTAGTGATGTGAAGAATAAAGCCCGTTCACGTCGCTCAAGATCAACCGAGAATATTGCTGCTGTAGCCGTGTTGAAGAAAACCCAGGTTTGTCCATTCCTCGTCGTTCTTTGGTATTAGGCGTTCCACAAACGTCATTACACCGTATTTTGCATAAAGATTTGGGTTTTAAGGCTTATAAAATTCAGTTAACTCAAGAATTCAAGCCGACCTATCATAAACAACGTCTTGTCTTTCCGAACCATGTTATCTCTCGAAGAGGTGATCACAATTGGACACCGAAATCTTGTGCTTTAACACCTTGTGACTTCTTCCTTTGGGACCACGTGAAATAGAAGGTCTACGCCAACAGCCCAGCGTCGATTCAAGACCTCGAAGATGGAATTCGTGAGGCTATCGAGGACATAGGGCAGCCACTTTGCGATTTGGTTATGGAAAATTTCATTGAAAGGATATGGTCCTGTAAGCATGGTCCTGGTGGTCATTTACCTGATGTTATTTTCCACTATTAACGGCATAGCTTCTTCTTTATAATGAAATAAGCATCCGGTCATTTATATTGAAAAATGGCATTTTTCTTCGAATATCAAAATAACACCTCTTATTGGAAAACCCTCTTATTTCCAAATTCAAAAATGCATAGGATAAATTGCTTTTAAAAATTTGAAATCGACGGGTACGAGGATTTTACATAATATAAATTTTTCGTACAATAATTATTGACCACTTAGGTACGTTACTTTATTGGCACGCTTTATTCAAAATCATGACGCCATTAAAAGAGGAGATCTAATTCCTCCAACCAGCATATCATCGAGATGAAACATATGGCTATGACATAACCGTCAAGGCCATAGAGAAGAAAGTGGGTGTTTCTTCAGGCAGAAAGCACAAACTTATCAGATTGCAGCATGATGACCGACTATCAGAACAGCGACTTGTGTTGACCACTTATGTAATTTCATTAATGCTATGTGCTACTTACAATTATATTGGTACTATGTACATATATGTTTGGTGTAGATATGTTATGCGACCGGAAATTTTGAAACCTTTTTTTTATCGACTAAAAAAAATTTAGGACAGTAAAAGGGATTTTTTTATACTCAGTTGTGTGTACCAGCATAATATGAGCTCAACATTTGATATCGTAATTAAGGTCTGAACATCTATTTGCGATAATCGAATTAATGGAGGTATAATTAGTTTCAACTGACGAACTCGTTTTTTGGAATCCTATTTCAAAATATCACGATAGTGTGAATCTGAAGGTCCAGTGTACCGCAATAAGCTTATACATCGTGGCAAATAATTAGAGACCGGATTATATGCAACATAAAAACGTTGTTATATGCATGAAAAATGCTTGAAATATACACGAAAATATGCAGAATATAAAATATATAATGATGAATTTGTGAAATAAAAAAAAAGGAAAGTAATTGTTATTTCAAAATCAACATATCAATAACTCTTAATAATATGGTTTTTTCAAACGTTTACAATTAAATATTGTTCCAAGTGTTCAATTGTTCAATTTTGTCTTCGATCATTTTGAATAATTTTGTATTTGGAAAAGGTTCGCTCCACATCCGCGGACGTAGGTATAACTGGTGAGAAGTTGAAGCTTAGTGCTATGTTCTCCCTTAGAGTGTCAGGTGAAACTTCTACCGTCCCATAAAACTCTAGGTAGGAGGGAAATCTTCGAAACCTGGATTTCCTTTCTATATCCTTTCTAACTTTTCTTGAATTTTATTTGGAAATGCCAATGGCAACGTGGAGTTCATTTGGCGTATTTTACTCATTTACGGTATTCGTTTTGTGGAGTTTCGTGCTCCTAAGCTGTTCCAGTACTTGTGCGCAGCCAATGGGAAGCCGTATTTCGAGCTTTTGAGTTACTCAGGAGCACGAAATATCTCAAAACGAATAGGCTAATTATTTGGATACTTTTGTAGCGCGCGGCTACTAATGCTGCGTTCCGGAATGCGATAAAAGTGATTCGCAAATCTGACAAAAGTCACAATTAGGTATTAGTATCATTACTCAATAGACTTGATATTTAATGGAATTTGGTCGGATTCAGCTCTTTTATAGCATTTTAGAACACAGGGAAGAAATATGTACCGAAAATATTCATCATAACTGGATCTTAGCTGAAATATGCAATTACCGCTGAAAATGTCTAAAATATGCAAATATGCAAATGCATATAATCCGGTCTCTACAAATAAGTATAATAATAAAAATAATTCTCGTACGGAGATGAATTGAGGAAAATCCTGGCGGTCGTCGATTTTTACCACGATAATTTTAAGTTTTGTAAATGTTCCTTTTAGAAGATACGCTGGGTACAGTCAGCTAAATGTATAAACATTACAATACCTCATTTTTAACACAAATCATTTTGAAATCCTCGAACTTTCATCGAAAAAACAAAATTCCGATCTTCAAGAAATTAATCTTAGTAACATTCCTCATTCTCAACATTAATGCATCCTCAATTTACAGAAAACAGATGGTGGTGCTATCACCTCTTCTGTAGCGGAGGTGTTGATCAAGAAGACATAGACAACCCTCTGGACAACACAGAAAATGGAGTCATGGTCTTCTTCAGGGACTATTTCGCCAAGTTCCTCAACAATGGATGCGTCAAATTCATGGTCATCGTGGTTTTCCTTGGTTATCTAGCTGGCGCTGGATACGGAGTGACCCAAATACAGGAAGGACTCGAGAGGAGGAAGGTGGCAAAGAACGATTCTTATGCGATCGAATTTTTCGATAGAGAAGATGACTATTATAGAGAATTTCCATACAGGTGAGTTATGTAATATTATTAATCAAAAAAATTGAACGCGGACATTTCAAAATAAGGCTAATATCACAAATTAACAACATGAGCATTCCCTGTAAACATTACAACTGAAACAAGAAGTTAAGAAATACAACAAATATAGAAAGTTATTACTTTCATTATTTTCAAAATAAGATTATTTGATTGGTTAGATTGTTTTCAATTGGGACCGTGTCTTCCTTCTGCACAGAACCATTGAGTTATTTTGTGCGTTACCATAGTCATAGTTTACAAAGGGGTAACAGTTCACTGCGACCTCAAGGTCTATTTTGCCTCCTTACAGAGCTGTTGTGGTCACACCCGTTACAGCAGGCCTTCCAGATATCTGATTAAATCCAACATCTGTGAAGGCTTCAACGAGGCTAGTTCTCTTACAAGTTTCTCGCACAAAGCATTCCCTGACTAGGTGAATGGGGTTTTCTTCTAACTCCACACAGAACTTACACTCGACAGTGTCCGATAATCCCATCCCCAACAGGTGCTTCCTGAGGCGACAGTGTCCTGCAAGAAAGCCAGTGAGGAGGTGTAATTATTGTTGCTTACCAAGATCCAGATATCTTTTGGATCTTGCTGTTTAAAAGTTCCGAAGGAACTTAGTGGAATGATCCATCCCTGGAAGATTCCACGTTACCATACTAGAGCAACATTTTGCACACAAATATAACTTGCTTCTCAAAGTTGATCATTTTCCTATGAAACTTCGCTCTTCTTTCGGCAGGCGTCAAAAACGCACCACCCAGTGGAGTAAGTCAGATTTGCGCCAACACATTGCATTGGCATAATAATCTATATGTTCGGTGGTTTCTGCGGCCCATCCAGAGATAACCTACAGATGTCAGAGTTGTCCTTACCGATCTAGTGCAGGTGATATCTCACTCGTTTTCTGACAACGATACAGCCTTCTCTTTTCAAGGTGCAATCAGTCTTTCTGCTTGTCTTTGACGTGGTTTGTTGATACAGTAAGAGTGTTTCTCTCTTTTTTGCAAAAATAGACCTCCCCCCATTTTAGTATGGGTGTGATATCCACCATGCGAGCACGGGTCTAGTGAGTAGGTATTTGCTCCTCTTTTTACAAGGGCGTAAAATTTCTCATTTTGCTCCGTGTACGCCGTACGGGTGGGCAGGTACCAGACTAGAAATAGCTTTTTGTAACTTAGCCAGTGTTGTGAGGGATTGTTTACAGCTCCAAATGGTCCTCGAAATACAATCAGCGGTCATATTTCACTATCAAAGACAAATACAATGAAATTTTTGAAAGACAGAGTAGTTGTCCTACACATCAGTAACTCACACTATGTAACACCAAAAATGTCTCAAAGAACTCAGCATGTTTGATACAATGTTCTATTCTTCTCGATTTGAACAAAACAATCAAATTAATCTTTTACAGAATGCAAGTCATCGTGGCTGGCAAATATGACTACTCCAGAAAGGAAATCCAAGATGAAGTGGAAAAATTAACCCAACAACTAGAAAATACATCATACGTCTCCAACCAACTTTATACTGAATCCTGGCTTAGAAGTTTCCTTCAGTACGCTGAGAGAAACCAGGAATACCTCAATTTCACTATCGACAAAAAAGACGATTTCAATAGGGTCCTCAAAGAGGTAAGCTACGAAAAAAAATTTTAGTTGTTTCAGATCCAATAATCATTTTTTTTTCAGTTGTGGCTACCACCTACAAGTCCCTTCTCTCTAGATGTTAAGTTTGATGAATCCGGGGATAATATTATTGCCATGAGGTTCTTGGTGCAAGCAGTAAATATTTCTGGTACAGAGCATGAAAAGGAAATGGTGGGAGCTTTGAGAAGAATTTGTAAGGCATCGTCATTGAATGCTACCATTTTCCATCCGTACTTCGTTTTCTTCGATCAGGTAAACAAAAAAGTCCATTCCTAGTGAGAAACATGAATTTTTATGGATATTGAATATATGATACCAGATTTCTGATATCTAGTTGAATATTCATCTGTCAAAAATACAGAAAGAATAACTAGGGAAACATGAAGATATATAATGCTTAGATCATTTAAAGATTTACAAAATGGTTCGTATCAAAAAACCAGGACCTAAGCTCAGTTTTTTCTACGAGTTTTTCTCGTCTTACATCTAAAAATATCTTGAATACGCCATTACACTATTTGATCAATTGTTTGTTAAACTCTAAACAGTTCTTTATAGCATACAGTTCATTCTGATGTCTTCAATCACTTTCCCTTTGGAAAAATGTTTCCCATTTTGAATTTTGAACTAATGAGAACTATACCTACTGTTACATACGCAACTACCAAAGAAAGGAAATATATAGCATCTGACAGCAGAGCAGCCCTGCTAGCGCTTGACTCTCCACAAGTGAAGTCAAAGTTGGTCTGGGAATGCAAAACGTCACCTAACCTACTCGGAAAAAAAACCAGGTCAATCTCATCTGGGTGCCTGGTCACTCCGGGATTCACGTCAATGAAGCGGCAGACCAACTGGTCAAGGAAGGGGGGACAACCCCCTTCACTGGACCAGAACCGTTTTGCGGCTTCCCAGCCAGCCATCAGGCAATGGCTATTAAGGACTGGGAACAAAAGAGGAAGCTTATGTCCTGGCGTACGACCAATGGTAAAAGGCAAGCTAGGGAACTCTCTCACTAGACGAGCTGGACCAAGAAAGTCCTCTCACTCAGCAAACTGGAACTGAGGAAACTGACGGGCGCTCTCACTGGACACTGTCCCGTGAAGTATCGCTTAAAAAACATGGGAAAGGCGCCCGATAGTACATATATGACATACTTCTGTCAGGAAGCCACCGAGACAGCCAGACACCTGCTATGTGAGTGAGAAGCTGTTCACCAGAAACGGGCATCTGGGCTCCTGGTTCCTAAAGCCTGAATAAGTAATGGATGTGGCCCCAGAAAGGTGGTGATGTTTATTGAGACTTTGCTGTCTGACTGGTAAACAGCGCGGAGATGCACAAAAGATCTTGAGGTCAAGGTACTCTTAAGGTCGGTTTTGATCTGTCGCCCCTCCTCTTATCTAATCTACTGTTACATAATCAAGCATATTAATAATTGTTATTCTCTAATATGATTTATCTTTTATTTTCAGTTCGAACTTGTACGACCAATGTCCGTCCAGAACATGCTTATTGGAGGAGTCATCATGATGATAGTTTCCTTCATATTCATCCCGAACTTCCTGTGCTCTTTCTGGGTTGCCATAAGCATAGTTTCTATTGAAACTGGCGTCGTAGGATACATGGCTTTATGGGGTGTTAATTTAGATTCAATTTCTATGATAAATCTCATAATGTGCATAGGGTTCAGTGTAGACTTCACTGCCCATATTTGCTATGCTTACATGAGCTCGAAAGCAACCTCTCCCGATGAAAGAGTAAGGGAATGCCTGTATGCTTTAGGATTACCTATACTGCAAGGATCCATCAGTACTATTCTTGGAATGATGGCACTGATCCTTGCTAATAACTATATCTTCGCTGTTTTCTTCAAGATGGTATTCCTGGTAGTATTTTTCGGAGCAATGCATGGTCTGTTCCTTCTACCAGTTCTCCTATCGTTGTTTGGACCAGGTTCTTGTTCTTCACAACCACAAGATGAAGACATCAAAATGTCCAATGTAGAAAAGACGTTACCACATCCTTACTGCATACCTCACCCCCAGCTTAAAATAAATGGTGGAAACTTGGGTAACACCTTGAGAAGCCAAACTTTACCAACATTAGAAAAATATGGCAGCTCAAATTTGAAATCCTACAGCGTCGACAAAGATTTAGGACTGGGTACTTCAGAAGAAAACTCAAGTGAATCAAGTTCAAACCACTCCAACAAAAAACCTGTTATGGATAAGGAATCCTTGGATAAAAAGTACCAGGAATCATGGAGGAACACCCCAGAAATGTCATCCAGTCAATTTCACGCATCGCAGGTTTTAGACATTTTTGGTACCGAATCAGAGCAGGAATATTACAGAAGGAGAGAAATTGCAGATCGTAATAGGAGGCAGTTCCAGGAGTTGCCTAGACGGGAAGAACCGAAAAGAAGACCAGGAAACGGACAAAAGAGGAGATATTCTCCACCAGATTCATGGTACTACCCACATGCTCCGCAACACCTAGAACATCCTAACAGTAGAGATAAAGCTCTAGCAAGATCAAATTCATACCATAACATGCTACATCCAAGGTACCTACAGGAGTTTAAATTTCCTTGATCGATAAAATCTATTTCTAAACGATTTTAATAAGAAATGCAAGTAGTAAAAGAACTTTCCATCGTTTTTCCAGGTTGTAAAACATTTCTCAGGGAGCTTTTCACTCCATAGATTTCTTACCGTCATAGAACTCATGCTCTTTGTCATGATGAACTTTTGTCAGTTGTCACCATGAACTTCCTGTGGAGTAAACCCACTGAGGAGAAATAGCTTAAAGTATTGAATCCAGTGTACATAAGTATTTAATTGTATTTATAGATATACATTTCACATTCTTTTTTCTCGGAAGTCTTTTAACATTTTACTCCTTTTTTGTTCTACTGTAATTTTCATTTTGAGTACAACACAAGCCTATTTAGTAGATGGTGGGAATAATTAATTTCAGTTACTTATTTTTTGGAAAGTTTTGACATGGGACAAAGCGTATATTTATAACAGAAGAAATTATATTGTTGTACCAACAAAATATGTACAGAATTTTAGTGTGATATTTCAAAACATAAAGGTTTAAAATTGAGTTACTTCAAATGATAATTTAGGTTTTGGAAATGTGACTGATGATCAAGGGGTTGACACAAAAGTTTAAAATGTGTGCTCCTCCAAATGTAATGCTCAATACCTTCATTAATGGTTTAGTCTTAGTGAGTAAGTTGTAAATATAGATTGGAATGAAAGTTTTGTAAAATATTTTTACTGAGAAGAACAATTAAAATATTTTCATTAAAAATGTCTTTATGAATTATTACCCTAAATAGAATCTTGTCTAGACATTACCAATCTTCCCAATATTCAAAGAAAAAATGCAAGAAAATGATTCATAATTCTAAGTCTGATAACCTTATTCATACAAGGGAATAATTTTTGATATGT
Source organism: Propylea japonica (assembly GCA_013421045.1). NCBI lineage: Eukaryota > Metazoa > Arthropoda > Insecta > Coleoptera > Coccinellidae > Propylea > Propylea japonica. The sequence continues at coordinate 49,495,232 of CM024245.1, forward strand.
GTGAACACATATGAATGAATAAAAAAGAAAAATATGCAATCCATTATCATTCCGGCTGTCTAAACGGAAATTATGAAAGTTTGAAATAGGTATCGAGTTTTGGAAAAAATGACATTTGAACGGTGAAATTCTAAACGCTTGCCGATATCGATTCGAAAGTATTTTTTTCTGATTCAGTTGCCTTGAAAAACTATAAAAACATACCAACTTCAATAAAGTCCGCCATACTTTTCAAAGAAATTCAGTTTATAGATTTTGCATTTCTATTTTTCGAATTTCGTTCGAGAGCGTCTACGTAATGCAGTTCGCTTCGGATCGATGGATTTTCAACGTCAATCGATTCATTAGACCGAGCTTAACAATAATCAGTAATAACCGTTTCTGTAGATCCTACACAATTTTCGAAAAATGCTAGAATATAGCGTTTTAGGGGAGAGTCAACCCCTTAGTCATTTTTCGTCCAAAATTTTAGATGGTCATTTTATGTGCTTATATTGAGGAGGACTACATACTGAAAACTAATATGCAGTTCATTTTTTACTCTGGCTGTTCAAACGGAAATTATGTGAGATCGAGTTTCGGGAAAAATCCATTTCAACGGTGAAATTCTAAACGCTTGCAGATATTGATTAGAAATTATTTTTTTTTATTCAGCTACCACGAAAACCTACCAAATTCAATGAAGTCCGCCATACTTTTCAAAAAAATTCAGTTAACAGATTTTGTATTTATCATTTTCGAGTTGCGTTCGAGAGCGTCTGCGTAATACAGTTCGCTTCGGATCGATGAATTTTCAACGTCAATCGATTCATTAGACCGAGCTTAACAATTATCAGTAATAATAGTTTCCGTAGATCCTACAGAATTTTTGCAAATTGCTGAAATATAGCGTTTTAGGAGGGGTCAACCCCTCAGACATTTTTCGTCCAAAATTTCGAAATTTTAGATGACCATTTTATGTGCTTATACAGAAGGGGAGTACAGACTGAAAAAGAATATGAAATTTATATTTGATTCCGGCAGTCCATCGTTTCTCATCCCCTATAACCATATATAGGGGCGGCAAAATTTCAACCTCAAGCGGGCGGCATATGCCCTAGGAACGGCCCAGAGTCCATGCTAAATGCTTGAAACTATCTTGGGCACAAAATTCGAAAATTTCACAAGAAAAGTGTAACTTATTCTCAACTAGTTCAAAACAGAAATAATTCAACTTACTATATTCACATAATTTTATTTGCCTTGAAATATATACCGCTCTATGTACATAAATTAAAATAGCAGTCTTTCACTTTTTAATAATATAAGATTTAATCTGAACGCATTTATAAAACTGATAAGAGTTATCTATTTAATTTCATCCTTATCCAAAGGAATATTTCTCAAAAGTTCAATATGAGACTCAATACGTAGTCTGAGCGGTAATAAAGTTCCTATATAATTGTATAATTCTAAAAGTTTGTCACTATCACTAATATGAGAAACTATTTGTTTGACAGCTCCAACTTCAGTTTCTTTCTCAATGAGGGCTGCTGCTAAGTCTTCCTTTGAACAAATTTTCAGCACATCCTGCTTATTTGCACACTGCGCTATTGTATAATTTCCATAATGTTCCTTTATTTGGTCCAAAAAGCAAGTCAAATCTGATGGCTGAACCCTCTCAATGAACAAATCATGTATCTGTACAATCGTCAAACTATTGAAATAATTTTTAATATCACTTGGGCTTTTGATTAAAGGCATAAAACAGGTTTGTAAAACATTCTCTCTCTTAAATTCTTCCTCCTTGATGCAGTCTTGAAGAGCCAGACTTACTTGAACGAGTGTCTTCTTTTTCAAAATATTTTTCAGTGGATCTTGTTCTATTCGGAGTTGTACGATGTGTTCTAGCTGATCACCAAAAACTTTGTTACTTTCAGCCAGATCTGAAATTATATCGAACAAGTCTGTAGTACCACCTGATTTTACTATGTTTTCAATCAGGTACCTCCAGTGAGGCTTTCTGAAATATTTTCTGAAATCTGTGTTGTAAACTGATTCCAATAAATTGACCAATTCTGACTCATCAACTAAATCTATTAATACCTCTCCAAACTCTTCAAGAGTTGTGTTCTGTAACAAAAATTATGACATTATAATTATGCTATTAGGTTACAGGTAGTATAGTATTTTCCAGAAATAATATGAATGAAAACTAATTTCTTTTGATTAACAGCAAAACAAATGCTCAGTTGCAGGAACGTCCATTAAAATTTAAAGGTCCATTAAACCCTTAATCCTCCATTAGTTCCTTGTAATAATGGAGGATTAAGAGTTTAATGGACCTTAAATTTTAATGGACGTTCCTGCAACTGACACTATAAGTCTTAAAAAAGTTGAATAGTTCTAGGTTATAAAAAAGATCTACAACTCATGTACTCGTATTTTATTGAATAACCTCAAAATGCATGCAGTTTCTTTCATTAAAAATAGTTATTAGCACTACAGTTTTCAATGGAAAATTTTGACGTCAAAATATCAACGTTTTTGAAAAAGTTCATAAGATTTTTGCTCATTGTCTTTGTTCTCGTATTTTAAAAATTAACATTACTATGGTTAATGTACTCAGAACATGTAAAGAACTTTTCTGCAGCTGTGAAACTGGATGTAACATTATGACAGTTATTTGAAATGAACAAATTTATGTACAGGGTCTTTATAAATGATTGTAACAGCGCAGTTGGCTTTAGATTATGCAAACCACAGAATTCTGTGATCATGCTATGCTATGATTGGTTAGACATTTGTATTCTGCAATCCAAAGCGAACTGCGCTGTTACAATCATTTATAAAGACATTAAAGAAACTAACCTTGTCTTTCATTCTTGTCAGAATCAGTCTGAATTCTTCCTTCAGACTTAAAGCAGGCTGAATTTCTATATTTTTGTCAGTATCCTTGCTGCACTCCTCTATTTCTACTTCTATCGGTATCCTCGTGTCTTCTATATTGCTTTTTTCTTCAACTAAACTTGCAGAAAAACTTTCAGCATTGAAATTCTCTTCTTCCTTCTCCTGTGACTTATTGAAAATACTATTGAAGTAATAAAACAAGGCTTTTCGCACAGTTTTCACTTTGGGCTCTTTGAATGGTAGTCTGTTGATTTCTATTTCATTCAGACTAGCCAAATCCCCAACAGTTTCTATCTTTTTGCTTTTCAGCAATCTTTTTAATTTGTTGGAATACATAGGATTTGTCAAGCGTTTCCATAACGGTTCCAAATTATCTGTAGATGAGGAAAAAACTCAATATGACATAGTTAAGACAGGGCTAATGCATAAGATATAAAAACTTCTGAATTAAACTCAAGAAACCAAATTTTAGGAAAAGTTACAGTGGAACTTCCCTATAACGAAAGCGCTAAATCCGCAAGAAAAATTCGTTCTAAAGAAATTTCGTTATACAGAAAATTTTTTTCTATAGTCGGCAATGTCGCGGTCGACTTCACTGATAAATTTAAGTTTATCATTCAAATTTAAGCACTTGCTTTCAGACATTTTCGCACAACTTATCACACAAGCGTAATGGTTAGATTGAAACCAAACAGCCAGGGGTGTATTTAAAACTGTTTCAGAAGGATCTCTCTGCCCCCTGATTTAGTTTAAAGTCGGGTTTTTTTACGTACGTCCGGAAAATTTTAGGAAAAAACCCACCCCTTGAATGGTTATTGTTAAGAAATTAATATTTCGTTATAGAGAGAATTTACTTTGTTTTAGAGTGTGTTTTTAGCATGGAATTTGGAACAAGGTGCAATGTCTTGTACGAAATTCGTTACACAGTCGTTCGCTGTATTTGACATTGAAACCGCTGCGCATCTGCTGATACATAATGATAATTATATGAACGCTTATCACATAATTTTATTGGTGTGAACCTAAGATATTACGGATTTTTCTACGCGCTGCAGTTGCTGAATTACTGTATTTGTAAAAATATCGCATGCATCACATACGGTCTGCTCCTGAAAAACGCTCCATAGCGACTGAACTCCCAAGAGTCGGCCTACCGATTGACATAACCCCCGCACCCCTCGAATTTTTTCTGTAGTTGTAATTTCAGGTACTCATCAATCAAGGTCATCTGCAAATCTATAGGAATAAAAGAACATGCATTAACAAATTTGTTTACCTGAGCAAGCAACCAAGCGTTGATCGATAGGTTTATTGCTGCAAAGTGACAGTGAATTGGTGATATCCATACTTTCTTCTGATGAACATTGTCTGTACATGTCAGGATCTGCGAAGGGATCTTCCTCTTCGCTGTCTCCTTCCTGAGGGTCATCATCGAAAAGATTTGCCCCAAATGATGGTTTGTAATGTGTGTTCAATTCATCTTTGTGCCTGATGAAAAGTTTGGTTGATGTGATGCATGGGTAGCTGAAGTTAACCCGCTTCCTCTGAAAAAAAGTTTTCACAATGCAGGGACCATCTCAAATTCACAGAGTTTTAATATTTTCATTTTTCGAATGGCGTGCTGAGTAAATAATCTGGATTCCTCATATACCGGGTCCGGCCTTTGAAGTATCCGTCTCCATCTGACTGATATAAAAAGTCCGAACCACTGAACTGAAAGCAGCGAAAATTTTACCAAACGTTCTCTGACATGTTATGTGTCGTTACTCAGAGTGATTTTGATGTGAGGGGTAAAAATTCTGAAATTAAGACGATGGATTCGAAACGTAATGTGGTGATTGCTCCCCAATTGAAAGGAAAATCGAATAAAAAAAATGGTCTTGGCGGCGATATCTGAAAAAGGCAGTTTTCCGCCCGTTTTCCTGCCAACGAAGTCGAGATAAACGAACAAATCTACCGAGACAAGATCTTGAGACCTGAGTTGATATCGTATGGCGTTCTCGGATACTTACTCGGGTTAACTCGATCCCTAACCTTCGCGTTCGTTTACCTAACCCGAACATACAACCCGTTTTCGGAAAGTACGGTGCTATAAATTCGATCGATGACTCTGGTTGATCTATCGTAACCCTACACGAGAGCAGGGTCGTAGAGTCACCCCCATGCGCACTGCAGTTCAATTTTGTATCTGAAGAAAGCGGGAATAACACTTCTACTCTTCTCTTAGTGATTTCATATATTCTATTCCTAAAAATTATGGAAAGAGAAGAGCATTTGGCTCAGTGTAAAATGTGTGGTTCCATAAGCCGAGAAAATAATGTGAAACATCTTCATAACTTTTTAGGCAGATCTTTCTGCGTTAAAGCTAAAGCCTTCTTTACTTTTTTAACATAGGTACTAAAAGATAACATTCAACGTGCGAGGGCACACCAGAAATTATAAGATAGATTTTACAGAAGCCAATTAATCCAATTAAAGCTAGAGGCAATCAGTAAATAAACCGGAACTGAAAAAATAAATTCTCCACTTCTTTAACATAGGTACTCGAAAATAACATTAAACATGGAAGGGTACATCAGAAAGAATAAGAAATATTTTACAGAAGCCAATAAATGCAAGTAAAGCTAGACTGGCTCTGAAAAAATAAATCCATAAAATATTTGGATATGTTATTGATACAACTGTCACTTCAAATACTAAACCTGATGTGTTCGTAAACTTAAAACCCGGGACCGTGATCCGAGTAGATCCGTCACGTGACTCAATGGATCGAGTTAGTAACCCTGAGTAAGTTTCCGAAAACGCTTGTAGGCACGCAAAACATTCGGTTAGGAGTGTTGGACTTTCCAACAAGACTCAGCTCCCTTGCATGAAGCAAATGCCACGCAAAATTGGTTGAGATCGAACGTTCCAGCTTGCTCGACCGTGGCATGTGCCCGCTTTCCGCGAATGAATAAATACTGAAAATTAACAGAGACTTTTAATTTTTAGAGACGGACATATTTCAATTGACCCGGTAATTTCACTAAATGCAGTGATATATGAAAACATGCCAAGTCATTTGAACTATTAAATCAAATTAATCTAGCGACTAATAAACTAGTTAAATCATTATTTAATTACCTTAGGGCAAGGTGAATAACTGTCATCTGTATCAGCTAATTTCCTTTTCAGAATACTGCTAGATGGCACTGCCAGCGGACTAGGAACTTCCCTCGTAAAAGTGAGAATATCCTCGACACTCTCAGTACACGGCAAAGAACCGTTCTCCTTGGCTTCATCTCCGTTTTCTTTATTAGCATACATAGAGAACAGTTTCTCATACCTTGTCTTCATCTGAACAGGATTCGCAGATTTTCTTTTACTGGTCTTTTTCAGAGAGCTCACTGGTGATTCAACATTAACCATATTGAGCAATTTATTGGATCGTTCATTTGAAGAAAGCATGATTTTATTTTCTTCAGCAGGTTTTGCACTTGGAACAACTTCTTTATTACTGCTGGTTTCCTCTATCGCAGCATCTAGAGCATCTAGAATATCTCTTCCCATGTCAATGTCAGTAGTTTGTGAGCAAATCGGTGATATATCTGAAGTATTGTCAAGTAGTTCTTTTTTATAAGTTGGAGTAGCTTGACTGACAGGTGAACCAGGTAGATTTTCCTTGTTTTTCTGTGGAGTACTGAAAGTCTCAATGATCACTTCATTTGAAACAGGACTAGGAGCTTTGGTATCATTATCTTCGGCCATAACTACATCAGAAATTTCAGAAGTTTGTTTGTCACATTTTTCGATTACATCCTTCGATGCAATATTTTTCTGATTGTCATTTTTAGCCATCTCTTCTGTGACACACGACTCTATGGATACTGTGTCAGCCATACTGAGAAGTTTCTCAGAATCAGACAATTCCTGTCTTACTGGTACTTCAATTTGAACAACAGGCGGTTGCACTTCAATATTAGACTCGCAAGTTAAGGTATCTGCTTGCGATAATGGTTTATCTGTCTTAGCATCAGGCGATTTTTCAACGCTACTTGTTTCTGGAGAAAGTTCTGTTACCATGGGAATTTCTGGAGTTATCTCTTGCTTTTCTGCTTCTTGAAACTTAACCGAACTATTCTGAAGTTTAGGGGACTGTTTTATTTTAGATTTAGATATATTTCCTATCGACGTAGAGCTGTTTTCAATGATAGACCCTTGTGAACTCTCAATTATATCTTCTGATTCGCACTCTTTGAATAAACTTCTAACACTCTTCGAATCCTGACTGTGCGATGAATTAACGCTTTTTTTACATGGCGAACTTGTTTTGCTTCTGGTGCTTCGTGATGGACTTTCAGGACATACCTGAAGTATTTCTTTTGAGGTATCACTTTCCATGTTAGTTGATTCTTTTTTTGCAGCACTGATTTTCTTTTCGGCACTTGGGGGACTTGGAGTTACACCTATAATTTCTGCTACTTCATCCTCAGTCAGGATAGGATTCAATTTAGGAAGTTTACTTCTTTTCTTTGTCTCAGGGGATGACTCGTAAGAGGAACTACTTTCACATACCCTATCGATTCTCTTCCTTTTTCTTGATGCTTTTGGTTTCACAGTTTTAATATCAGTCTCCACATTTGAAGATTTTGAACATGAAGGTTGTTCCATGTCATCAATATCCATGTCAAGAGATGATATTTTAACAGGAGAGGCTGGTGTTTCAATGGTATATGCGATACTTTTAGATTTGTTATCTTTGTTTCGCTTCAAGCCAGCTGGGGAAACTTTGGTATCTTTAGAATTATTAGAATTAGTTAACTCCCTGATGAATATTAATTTAGCATTTTTTGGTTTACTTTTTTCAGAAGATCCTTCTAGGTCACTCAAAGTTGCTAGTTTCAGTTGAGTTTGAATGGTTTTGACCTTTTCCTTGTTCTTCTTCATCAACTCTTTCGGGGTTTTTTTAGGTTTATTCACTGTACTCTCCGGTGTTTCATCCCTCTTCATTTGAACCTGTTCTTGAGAACTGGAATTAATGTTTTGGTCATTTGCGACTCCTTTGAAACCCTTTTTAGGTTTATCCGATTTCCGTTTTCTACTATTTGGAGTTTTCTTGTCAACTTCATTATTTACTTCAGTTACTTCAGATTCGAATAAAATCTCGCTCTGTGGGGCCTCAGCCGCTTGTGATTTAGTGGGGGAGGTTTTTATATTCTTGACTTCCTTAGGTTCTTTCTTCTTTGTCTTTGTACTGGGAGTTTCTTTATTGTCAGACTTACTTTTCTTTTTCTCAGATGTTGGTGTGTCGAAATTTTTAATAGGTTTCATCAGTTTATTTTTTCTTCTATTAGGTGTATCCTCTTTGCTGTTTGAACTTGAAGGTGTTTCTGATGATTGGTTAAATGATAGAACAGTTTCTAGCAGCACTACTGGTAGAGCAAGAGATTTACTAAGTGGAGTGGAATCATCCATTTTGTTAGTTTCAATTTGCTCTGACTGGTCTTCTGTAGTAGAATTTTTGTTTCCATCAACTGAACTAGCTGTGGCACTTTGATTGCTTTCATTTATTTGTGCTTTTTTCGATTTTTTTGGAGTAAGAACGCTAACTTTTTCATTGACTTTCCTTGGTCGTTTAGATGGTAGGTTTTGGATAAAGCTATTCCCCCCTACTATATCCATTTGTATCCTCATCAGTTCTCTTTCTTTTCTTGGAATCAACGCCTTATTACCTTTCTTATAACAACTATCGTCATTGCTATCATTTGAATCAACTTCCTCCTGTTTTTTCAATTGTTCTATTACCTTAATAGTATGCTTCTCTTCAGCAGTAATTTCAAGTTTTTGATCTTGATGCTTGCACATGAAGACTCATTTTCTGGACATACTGGAGCCACTTCATGAACCTCTTGTTTCTCTTCAATATTGGAAATATTATTGCTCTGGGTATCGGTGCTCAACGAATTTTGTGTTTGACTCTGAGACAGGTCCTGATACAGCGCTGGAATGTCTTCCCTTCTTTGTCTCATTTTTTCCTTCTGATGATCAGTCAACATATCTTTTTGTATTTTAACTTCTGTATTGATGACAACAAAATCACTAGTATGGTCTTCCATGATAGGAGGCTCTGGTGTATGCGATTTTTTCACCGAATTCACCATTCTTTTCGATCTACTATTCGAGGTTGGAGTGTTTTGAAGGATACTACCTTTCACTTTCAGTGGGGTCAATGTTTCCACATCTTTACCGAACAATTGCAGAGCTTCAACCTTTTCTTTGTTAGGGGTTGAACCGTTTTTATCGAAAACCATCTGAGTCATCCTGATAGACCTTTTTATGTTACTACCAGGTGAAATGTTTGGATCTGGACTCAAAAGCTTCAATGATTTTTTCTGTAGGTTTGTGTTTGAAAACGTAGATATAAGAGTCTTCAGTCTTTTACCGGCAGCAGTGTTAGCAAAAGGAACCATCTTTCTGACGAGCTTCTCGATGGTTTCCAGAAGAGCGGCATCCTGAAAGGCATATATATATTATCAAAAAACTCAGTGTAAGAAATAAACATAGAGATGCCCCTACGCGTGAATAGTACTGCATCATAATCAACCAAGCTCCAGAGTGAGATGGAAAACATTTCACTGCCGCACTGGGGTGAATTAAACAATAAGTTAGATTTTCATTTCTACAACTTCTGAATATAATACAACATTTTCGTAAATTTGCTATACCATTAATTAGCGGAATACTCTTGAGCAACGATAAACTGCCAACAAATCATTAAAATAATTCAGTTAATGAACGTTGAATCGAAATGAAAATGTAGACACAATGCATCGAGAAACTGAACACTAATAGACGATGTTGTCACACTGACGGAATTCTCTGTAACAGACGCAAGCCGTTAGTATTAGAGTAGTGGAGCGGTAGACCAATCATCACAATACGGAATAAACATACGGCAAAAGTTCGCAACGCCGGAATGTTGTTCGCGAGCATTAACAGGTTCCACTTGGCTGCATAACAACTGCAAGAAGGCATCTCTAGGTTTACTATGAGGCAACAAACAATGACATTATATGTGTTCAATAGAAATTATCGAAAATATAGTACATTCAATAATTGACATCGAAGTAGGCCTTGAAAGTTAAGCTAGCAGAGAAAAAATAATAGTATAATATCAACCAACCTTTCGATTATGGGAAATTTTCTGTAGACACTGACAAAGATTGTCCACATGCTCCAGATTAACAGTGTCACATGCTATGGTGGTCTTCAAACACTTAAATATCAGCAGGAATAATTTTTCAGCAGATTCTTGTGACAAAAGCGGCAAAGACATAATGCTAGCCATCAATTTCAGAAGTGGTTCAACTAAAATGATATCAAAGTAATAAATTTTTCAAGGAACGTTTGTTAAGTGACCAGCAACTTACGTAATTCCACTTCTAGAACGACATCATCTTTTCCAAGCGAAGAAATTAGAGTTGAGATGTTAGAACTCAACAGAGGATTTGCCTTGAACATTTTATCTAACTCGTTTATTGCAGCTGTTTTGCTACGAGTCGATGATTGGGAAAATAATTGAAACCATTTGAAATAAACATCCTGAAAAAATACGGACCATTGTACATTGAGTAAAATTCCAATTTTCAATATAACTCACTTCGGATAAAATGGTGAATTTGTGTAGATGTAATGCTGGCCATGAAAGTATATTCGCAGCCGATTTCAAGTCATCTTCATGATCACTCATCATTTTGATCCCAAGAATTTTCCAGAGTTCATATGTTACCACTTCATTCTTCGATGGATGCAATTTTTTCAAATGGTCCGCTATGAATTCGAATAAACGCTTCTCTTCGCATACTTTAAGGAAGGATGCCTCAAACTGATCAAGCCTGTAATTGAGATTATATTCAACAACTCTTGATTTTTTAGAAGGGTTGTTTACTAGAAATGATATACTATTGAAAAGGCATAGTCGGAGATTTTTTGAAATTTTCACCAACTTGACAGGAAAACCAAACAAACAGTGAATCAAATATTAATACAAAGCACTACTTACAAGTCTTCAGAAACAACCTCTTCATTTAAAAACGTAACAGTATTTTCTATGAGCAACTTGAAAGAATTACTATATAGCCTATAATCAATAGGGGAGTTTACTAATTCAACAAATGCATTAAGTAAACTCAAATAGGTTATTTCTTCGTTATAGTCCTGAAAATAATGTATTAATGAAATTCCGGCGATTTAAAACATTAATTAATTAACTTCATACCTTGAATAATGCACCTATGGAGCTACATATAGTTTGAAAACACTTTTCTTGAATTTCTTCATTTGATTTCTTTAAAATACTAAAGAGTGCATTCCACAGGGACTTGAAAATCTGCAAAATAAAAAGAATATTTGGAAATAGCAAATTTTAGTTGTATACTTCCGTAAAAATATATAAATCTATTTACAAATTCATGTTTTCTTGAAGGTTAAATGCTTCCATATAGGACTACACATAAAATACCATATGATGATGTTTTATTCATTACTCAGATCTTTGAACTTCCTGTTGAGTATTCTAAGCACCTAATATATTTTTGAATGCGTGGATTAATTCATAAATAATTATTAATAATTATGAATGACAAAACGAAAAATCAATCAAATGAATGGTTATTCTTGGATTATTCATCTAGTTACTTACAGATAATTTGTCAGCATCATTAATTGATATGATCTTCAATATTGTAGAGCTTTCAATAACAGAATATACAATAACCTGATCAAACCGACCAATGTTACTTTCATTAATTATCGGTTTGTCAAATATGGTCCTGTTTAGGTCAGCTGAGATATGCGTCTGATCTCCTATAAAGAGAAAGTGTCTAAAATTCAATTTCATGATGAACATGTTGACTTACCTAAGATTGCTAAGAATACCTGAATACTTCTAAGCCAAAGATTAGGTACTAATTTTCCTTGTCCATTCTTAGATGAAACATTTGTGTTGGAAACTCCAAAACAGAACTCTAGAAATTCATTCAAACATAAAACAGAGTTACCTTGTAACTTTTCGAGAAGGTACAGGAAAACTTCGAATCTTTTACAGATAACAACTTCCATTTTGGAAAATTTTGCTCGTAGGGGAGTTACAAGTAGTTTTATTTGTTTACTGCTGCACATATGTTTCATATCCAAACTGGCATTATCAATAAGCTCCTGAATAGTAAAGAGCATTAATAAAGTTCATCTAACTATTTGAGTAAATCAATACCTTCCAACATTCATAACCTTTGAGTCTCTGTTCATAAGACGAGTTTCTAAAAGCATATTCAACCACTCTTAATAATTTATTAGCCATGTCCATTGATAAATGTAGTTGTTTCGCTGAAAATCTCACTAAGAACATCCATAACTCATGCCAGCGTTTAAAATTTTCTTCTCTCCATTTTTCCAAAACTTTGATATGTCTGCAATATCGAACAATTAATACAAAGAATAATACATAAGATCAAAAACCCACTGTTCAATTAATTGTGTAACCAAAAGTTTTACTTCCTGAGCACTCAATTTAGTAATCGGACATTTATTGATCAAGTGAAATCCAAAATCAATGAGGATCTCATGGGCTTCTTCATATCTATTCCCAGGATTGAACATTTCAGGTATAACACAACCGCAGAGTAGCTTCTTAATGATATCATCAGAAAATGATTCGATTGCTTCCATAAGTAATTCAACCACCTAAACCAAAACTGAATATTATTGTATGTTGTTAATATTTTTATAATACCTACATATTCATTGATATCTGTAGTATCCACAGGAAATATTGTAAGAAGTTTAATTGAACTGTCATTTACAATCGCAGTGATTTGTTCCTGCAATTTTTTAGTTACTAAGGCTCTTATTTCTACATTGGAGTTACTCTTCATCCACAGGAATATCTTGCCAGATATGGGCTCATTATGTTTATGGAGTATCAACTTAAAATCATCTAAACCTTCAGTTATGACATGTTCTTGGTTAGAATTCAAATTCTTCTCGATAGTTGCTAATCTTGCATCTACATCATCTGGTTTATTATGTTTGTGATCGCCAATTGCTAAGTTATCCATTCCAGAGGTCATTTTCAGCACTAACCAATATTTGTTTACAAAAGAATATAAATAATTTCAATATGGTAACACTAACAACATTCTGTAGTATGTAACAAGTTCCAATTGATATAACAAGAATGTAAACTGAACACTTATTTTCACAAGTCGTTTAAAGGTAAAATCACATAATTAAAAATCTACAAATTCGAACGCCTTTTCAGGGTTTTATTGACGAATGCATTGCGCGGGAAATATATCATGTCAACTTCAGAAGGTCAATATGACTGTTGATATTGTGCTTTATCGTTACGATATGAATAAACTGTAATGGTTTTCGTTATGTCGATTATTCTGTTTTGGATATATTAATAATATCTTACCGACAGATACAACAATGTAAAATACTATTGCGCGTTCAATTTGTTTTTTTCTGCAGTTTTGAGGTTATATTTCGAGTTGTTTACGTAAGTTCTGTGGACCCAACCACAGAGTTTTTTGCAAGCTGTATTTTTGCGACAAACGATCTTTTGAAATTTCACACCTGTGACGTCATTTTTTAAATTCTAACCCAACTGCTCTATTTGTAGAACTCTCTCTGCTTGCTACTCTCTAGGTACACTGATGAAAAATCCCAGACACTGTAACTTTAGAACAAAAGGAACTAGAGACTTGAAATTTTCAGCGATGGAACAGGTGCCGTATTCTCGACAAGTGATATTCGAAAACTTATAAGAACTTCATTGCGCGGTGTGCATTTTTGCAGGTAAAACAGGGACTCGCGTAATAAAGTTCGTTCCTATACGTTTTCGAATATCACTTGTCGAGAATACGGCACCAGCTCGATTGAGTTCGATGGAATAGTTTCAGCATTGTTTAAGGAGAATCTCCTTAAAATAATATGGGACCCTTCGGATTTCTAATTTTTAAAATATTCATTCAAAATGCTTTGAATTTTTTCTGGAATATTTTAAAAATTAGTCCCACATCATTTTAAGGTGTCAAAAATTATATATAGACTTGTTCAAAATTTCGTGAGTATCTCTCGAATACTAAATCCATTGTTTAATGAGCAACAAATGCTAAATCTAAGAAATCTAAGCGAGTTCGTTAATAAACGAAATCATTCAAATTGTTTCCGAGTAATAGAAATTTAAAATTTATATTTCGAATATTTTCGAAACTGGTAAACTGATTAAGACAAAATTTCAAACTGAGTTGTACAATAAAAATAGAAAGACTTGTAGGTACCTACAGAATTTCGTGAAGATCCATGAAATAGAAAATCTAAAAAAATATATTTGTCGATAATTTTCATTCTGAACGTGTTATACATATCGCTAAAACTTCAATTGAACATAGTTATATGTATAGAGCAACGAGAATATTAGGAATCCAAAAATTCAACCTTTCAGCTTGCCCACAAGAAAAATACTTTTCTTTTATTCTTAAATGCTACTTTAGGCCAATCGGAGCCGATGTATGAATCTGATAATATAATTCAAAGCACATATATAACGAAAGGAGAGGAAGAAATAAATTTAAAAACGCATTCATCGTTTGAGCGGAATTATTTGTTTTACCAAGAAAATCCTGATAAGTGATCAATTTTTGATTTTTTGGAATGCTATCTGAAGTATTATTATAGGTACCTAATTAATTTTTTAACTTCAGTTTAATTCGAACGTTATGAAACAAGGATGACATTTGAATCATATATCATTCGAAAAAATTTGATTTATCCATGACTATTGTAAAATCCTTTGTCTAAGGTAAAATCCGTCCATTGTACGTCTCTGTGCTCTGCCTTAATAATATCCATTAATCACAAGGGAATAATGAGATTTTAATTCACTGCTGTCAGATGCTTCATAGGTTTAGCTTTGATATAATATTCTTTAAATTGGTATTTCTTCAGTATTCTAAAGTACTCCAACTAACAAATATGGACATACCTTGTGAATCGAGAGCCAAATCTACTTTCATTATATCTATTAAACCTTTTTCATTTCAAATATACAAAAATTTCTCATGTGTCATTGACGTTTTCCAAGCTTGTCATATAAGAGTCTTGTCGCGGTCGACAAATGTTGAAATCTTCAAGAAATATATTCAGTAGTCGTGGATAAAGTATAGTATGCTACTCGCGTATAATGGCTGTTATTCCTAGGTGAGTTGGGCCACTCGCCTAAACTTCACCTCGCCCATAATAGCTATCATTATACGTTCGTTGCATAATTTATTATTTTAAATTTTGTGTCGTGATGAAATGAACCTCTGAATTACTGACTCAGGCAACACCCTGTATATTCAGCCATCGCAAGCGCAAACTAATTATTCCTAAGGCACTAATAACACCGATATAGTCAGTGCTAATAACTTCATTGCTCTCAGTTAAGGTTCACTTGTTTTTGCATAAGTTTTCCCATGTGAGATTCAGACTGGAAATTACATAACAGATCTAGACTGCAAAGTCGCTTATAGCCCTTGTTTTTCTGATAATAATAATATGTTCCAGATTAAAATAAGATTAATAGTAGTTACTGGTCAACTTTTACTGGTGAGAGGCATTCAAAGAATAGATACAACTATACCTACTTGATCACTGGACTGTGTTATATGGTATTGTACAGGGTCGAACACCTACTGTGGAATATTTTTCGCTCGTAAAATACTTACTTATAAAGCCCTGCCTCAGGGTGTTGATGTTGTAAAATTGGTTTGACCAAGAGACTAATTAAGAAATGATTTGAGGAATAAAAGAAAAAATTGGATGACTATATTCGTATCACGAAATTATAATTCACACTTAAGTTATGCTACTGATAGATAGAATGGTCCATACCTAATACCTAAATGTAGAGATGAAATTTTTTTGAAATGATTGATAATCTGAGGTGAACAAGTCACAACAATGTCAGATAGCTTACATGGGGGACACTATTTCAGTGTACAAAAGGAATGAAAAATTTTATGATAATTGTTGTCAAATGCTTATCAAAAACGTCGATTTCTAAGATTTAAGAGTATATATATATACTATATAATTTTTGTCGATTTAACTGATTGAATATGATGAAATACCTACCTATTAAATATATATTTCCGCCGACCTCGAAATAAAAGGTGATTTTAATGTGTACGAAATTGAGCATTAACGAACCATTTTAATGCTCAATTTTTTGTCCATTTTAATGTGCAATCCTCATGGCAACCGTTCACAAAGTATTCAGAAGCACTACGAGAAATGTCAAATCTCTATTAGAACATGGATACATAGAAATTCCATTACGTCAAATGTATGTCTTGTGCAAAATGAAAATGTATTTCAATCAAGAATTCATATACTTACAATTCATATTGAGATCGTCGGAAAAATCTTGTAATCAACTCGGTTATTAATGGAGCTACTAATGGTCTCGAACTATTAAAGCGTTCGCTTCCCTCACGCTTTAAAATATCTTGACCATTAGTCGCTGTCTTTAATAACATAGTTGATTAAATAACTATTTATACGTATATGGATGAAATATATCTATACAAATGTCACTGGTGAAAATGATAAATGAAAATGTTTCTCTTGCAGTAAAGTATTGCACAAAACTCCATAAAATAGGATAGAATGATTGAAGTTATAAAAAAAATTTAGAAAGGCGTTGAGCAGAAGCTTTTGCGCGCTGTTCATTGGTGGAGCAATAGGAGTCTTACCTCAAACTCTAGATATAGGTATAAGCACTTGTTTAAATAGAACTGGCGCTCAAAAAGGGTTTTTTTCGCTTTTTTACTACAAATATATTCACATGAAGTTTTTCTTCTGCAAACGATTCTAAAAATATCTTCTTCAATGAATATAATAAAATAATGAAATTTTGAACAGAAGTTCAACCTTCTGGCTTCTTCGCAAGAATATTTTCAATTTAGGTATCTATTTGAAAATGTTGAAATTCTTCTAAATTGGACAAAATATTCTAATTGATTTGAACAATTATGGAACAAATGACAGTGAAACCAGTATTTGAAATTCAAGGCATGAATAGTAAATTACATGACGATAAATCCCAGGAAGTTGTTTAGGGGTGAGGAGACTTCAACGTCAGGTTAGGAGAGGAACCATTTTTATACCAAAATAGTTACCTATTTAACCAACTAGGTTAATAAAAACAGCTACTATTGGTCAAGATGTTTTACTAATAGTTCGAGACCATTGGTAGCTCGATTGAAAACGGAGTTGATCACAAGATTTTTCCGACGATTTCAGTCTGAATTTTGTATGAATTCTTGATTGAAATACATTCTCATTTTGCAGAAGACTTACATTTGACATTGACCTCCTATATGTTCCAGTAAAGTTTTGACATTTCCCTTAGTGCTTCTGAATATACTTTGTGAACGGTTGCCATGAGAATTGCACATTAAAATAGCATGAATTGAGCATTAAAATGGGTCATTAATGATAAATTTAGTACCTACACATTGAAATCACCTTTTATTTTCGTCAGATTGTTTTCATTTTTGAATGCACTCATTACGTCAAACAATAACCAAATGTCCTTATTGGTTCAATATAACATAAGGATATTCAACTACTTCGCATTCAATTAAACAGCCGCATTTTGAAAAAAGAGTAAAAGTAGTTATTCCTCATCAAGAACAAACCGAACAGAATCGAACCCCACCGAGTTGACTTCGGAGAGAACACTTTCATGTCTTTCAACTGTTTGTTAAGTGCACTATAACTCGCGCAACAGTAGGCCATGCAAGGCTGCTTTTCGCGTTTCTGAGTTCCGTGATTCGCGGCCACTGCGATGTTTGTGCTCTGTAAAAACGTGTGACCTTGGCAGAAAGTGATAGAAAATTGTTGTGATAGGATAATATGGATTTAGATGAGGACCTCTTCTATAAAGGTAAATAATGGTCCATAAGGGTTTTATATTTTATAAACTTTTCATTCTGAATATATTATGAATTTTTGGATTTTAATACTAAGCCAAGTTTCTTGAACTTTTTCCTATAGGGCGAAAATAATTCGATGAATTTCCTATCGATTTTAGTTTCTTCATATCAATAAACTCAAATTTCCTATTCAAATCTTGAAAATAACCGGAAATTTCAAGTAGTTCTTTCCGGAAGTTATCGTATTTATACCCTGCCTACGGTCCTCCAGTATCATTACTGAAAATTTGCAAAAAATCACCGTTAATCATCTTAATTCATGTACGAACATCTTCAACTTGCAGACACATAAAGGACCCCTCACATTTTGTTTGGGAATTGGCTCCCGGTGGATTTGGCTGAAAATTTGATATGATGTTCCACTAATACTTCTGAAAAAATGTCTAAACAGTCACGAAGCTGAAAAATGCATACTTCTAGGAGTTTTTAGCGATTTTTTGTATCCATTATGGCTTACGTATTATGGGAATTGGCTCCGGTGGATTTGGCTGAAAATTTGATATGATGTTCTACAAATCCTTCTGATCAAATGTCTCCACAGTCACGAAGCTGAAAAATGCATACTTCTAGGAGTTTTTAGCGATTTTTTGTATCCATTATGGCTTACGTATTACCGTTCACACGGAAATGTTTGAAAATATTTCGAATTAACAGAATCTGCTTTCAATAATCACGAAATATTCTCAAACATTTCTGTGTGAACGGTAATACGTAAGCCATAATGGATACAAAAATCGCTAAAACTCCTAGAAGTATGCATTTTTCAGCTTCGTGACTGTAGAGACATTTGATCAGAAGGATTAGTAGAACATCATATCAAATTTTCAGCCAAATCCACCGGGAGCCAATTCTCATACAAAATGTGCGGGGTCCTTTAAAGATAATGAGCAAAGCCTTTTAAAGGATTTGCGCGCTTGTTCGTTATGTGATAACGAGAATTCCAATTTGAGAGCTATGATTTTATTTTATTAATGGATTCAGTTTTCCTATACAAATCTTTTGAACCTATTCGAGTATTCTAAGAGGGTGGAATAAATAAAAGAATATAATGAAAAATTTTATTATCTGAAGATATTCAAATTTGAATTATCGTTATATATCGGTTGTCCCAAGGTGGGAGGCCTATTAAATTATTATTATGATTTTTTTGGTATATCCTGTATAACTGACCACTTTAATTAAAAAGCAGTTAAATAGATCAGATCAATATCTAATGACTAGATACATTTCTGACTCAAATCTCAAATATTGAGCGATCTAGAGTCATTTTCGTAACACGCCAATTTGATATAATAGGTCACTCACCTTGGGACACCCGATGTTTTTCTTATTTGATACCAGAGATACAAACATGAACGAAGATGAAGACCCACTACAGTATCTACATATTGAAAGAAACAAAATTACATAAATTACAAAATACAGAAACAAACGTACAGAAGGAGAATAATCATTATAACTTTTGCTTTTATCGACTGAATGTAGTATTTTTGAATTTAAATCTCGAATATTTTTTCATGTGAACAAGCTGAAGGATTGAAATTCTCTATGTGCCTGATTTTATCGTATCTTTTCTCTTCATGTAGAGTAAAACTTTCAGTTGTAAAGGTCGAGACAGTTTCTGGAGCATTTGCTTTTTAGATTTTTTTCATTTTCTATTTCAAGCATCTTCAAGAAGATTTGAACAAGTTTGCATAGTCATTGAGCTACTAAATTTAAAATTTCGACTCGATGGGAATTCAACTTTCAGATATTCCAAGAATAAACACACTGAAGCACCTCAAAACGTTTGTTAAAGATTAATTTTCTGAGCTCAATTTCGATTATGTATTGAAAAATATAATTTGGATCGTTTATACCTACCTACAATATGAGACTGGTGATTTTTTTGAAAATATATTCACAAAGGTTTTTTTCTAATTTTTCATTGCACCCACAAGTCCTCAGTTTATAATTCAATTATACCTATATAATATTTCTAATTTGAAGAAAGTTGCACTCTTCTATAATTTATAATTTTTTTCTGATCATGATATTGAAAGGTGTTGAAAACAAGAAGCCAAACTTCAAGACTTCTCTGGATGCATAAGGTGAACTGGTTCACTCAAACGGGTTTAAAATGGGGTTGATGATATTTGCATCCAATGTTGTCTCCGAATGGTGTAACTATTTTTGGATCTTAATACCTAAAGACGGTATTCAAATCAGCGACCATATACCTATTGCAGATTCGAGAATATTAATATTTTTCCTTATGGGGACAGGAGATTTTTCTGATTCTAAGAGAGCATGGAAATAATTAAATAGGGACATGTTTCGACAATTGAGACGTCCAAATACATTTAAAGAAAAAATATATCACCGACACTTCCTAATATCTTATTTACTTGAGTTAACTTTTATAATCGAGAATCACGTTTTTTCATATACCTAGGTAACCTACAAACAGGGTCATATGTTGATATTTACGATCATTCAACACATTTTTATTCATTTTAAAAATTCCTCGGAATTTTTGATCTAAATAAATATTCAATTTGAAGAAAAAAGCTATTTATGATATGAGTGCTAAAAGTGACGTTTTATTTTGTGATGAAAAAGTTCGTGAAATGAGCGGAGTGAATTGAACAATTCCACGAACAAAATAAAATCATTTTTAACACAAATACCATACACTGTTTTTTGTACAACTGCCCTATTTTGATAATGAAATAGGCGAATTTGCAATGACATAAAACTTCAAAATGCATTTTAATATTCAAATAATCAAAAGGTTGTTGTGAATGGCAAACGTTGCCAACGTTATGAAATTATGATTACTTGTTTACTTGGAAGCATGTTAAAAATATCTTTAAAACTAATGTTAGAAAATTTTTCAACACGCTTCCATGTAAGCAATCAATTTAATCATTGTTTGCTATCATTAAAAATAAGTGTCACTTTAAATGACAGTTGTACAAAAAATATATCTACTCAAATTAACATTTATAGTCGAGAATCACGTTTTTTCATATAACCTACAAATAACTTCTAACAGGTTCATATGTTGATATTTACGAACATTCAACATATTTTGATTCATTTTCAAAATTCCTTGGAATTATTGATCTAAATAAATATTCAATAGTCAGAAGGAATTAAAGCATACCTACACGAATCGATATACCCATAGGTACTGAGAAAAATTTGCACAATTTTTTTTTGATGCTAAACAATGAGACATTAAATATTACGTATAACACTCCAGCACATGGTTATTGTAGAAAAATATTATTAATCAGACCTGAAAAGTGAAAACAAACTAGAAAGAAAACCCACATAGAAACAAAGCCTGGAAAATAATGTTTAATCAGTTATTTGGAATTTACTCATCTATTCCGAGAAAGAATCGGACACGAAGAAATACTATTTTATTTATTTATTTTTCCTCATTATCATGATACTATCATTGTAAAGTATAATTACAGGTTATCCAGTTCATTTGAGACAAAATTAATATATGTTGAATACCAAACGTAATCATATAAATACATTCTTTCGAACTTAGAGCTAACAAAATACAATACATGAAACAAAAAAGTCCCTAGTTGAGATTAGTGCAAAACGGGGAAAAACCCTAGTAGAAAAAACCCTGTCTCGCCATTTTTAAGAATTGAAATCTAAAACTATTCAAATAAATACCTTCAATATTCAAACACGAAATATAGTCCGTTCACGAAAGGTTGAGCCGTCGGTTGGCCATGACAATTCGACATATTCCACTGTGTATATTAAAATTTTGGGTTATGTTATTTATTTTCTTGTCAGATTGATACGCAATGTTGTCAATATTGCATAGAGTTCTCCCTTAACTCGGAAGCTCGTCAGACGAGGCCGGGTTCATTCGGCAACGTTGACTTTGTTTTACGTTATGACAGCAAATACTGCCAACTTCTGATAAATAAACAAACGCCTACTATGTGCTCAACCTTTCGTGAACGGAGTATACTTAATTCTTGCTACCGGACAGGACAGGACAGGAGGGTGTTTAAAACCAGGTCTGGCCTTCCAAGTGATGATTTTTCGAACCTTCTGTTCTTCTGAGACCGCTTCAGGACCCTATTGAAGAGTAGTCATCTCCTATATATTTAAACAGTGGTATTTCATTCTAAATATCGATATCAATTTCGGAATAATGATGAAAAACGTGTGATAAACTTATGTCACGTACCTATTTATAAAGTGAAATGAATATAATAAAAATTCTGACTGTCATAACTTTCAAGCACACATAAAAACAAGACCAAAATATCACCAATTCGGTGGATGATATAACAAAACTATATGGCAGATCTGGTTATCAAATAACAGTAACAAATTAACCTACAAAATGATCGCATAACAGAAATAAACGCGTATTATTCATATAATATTAAAATTAAGTGTCATTAAAACTCGTGGATGTATTGCAAAATCGTTTACCATTGAAACTCGACACAAAAAATAGAGGTTATCATTTGAATTCATCTGAAGGTGAGTTCGATGTTTCTCCAGTTGAAATGAATGAACATCTGATAAGGATCGGGTGTAGATATCATAATTCTTAAGCTAGTTTAAATTAACCATAACGGGAGTCTATTCATTTAAGTTATAGCTCAAGTATTTTTCTTATAAAAGTATGAAAAAATGCTGCATAGATATCCATTATCAATTTCTCGTGAAGATCTCTCAAATAGAAAATTTAAGTCAGTGTAAATTTGAAATTTTCACACCTTTTCGATATATGCCAGTAGTTTCGGTGAATATTATTTGTTTTGTAGAAAAAATGTAGTTTATGTTGAATTTTTTCGAGAATATCGAATCAAAAACACTCAAACCATGAAGGATGTATAAACAAATTATTCATAAAAAAAATTCGAAGTACCGGGTTTTTCACTATAATTTGACCCCCCATTTAACTTTGTTACTGAAGGAGATACAAAAAATGTTTCGTATAAAAGTTTCACGAAATCAACTGATGTTTTTTGATATGAGTCCAGAAACTGAAATATATACAGGGTGACCAACATATTGATGGCAACTTCATTTTTTCAAATGGAATACCCTGTATATTTTTCCATGTTTGACTAGCTCTTTTTCGCCTGATTTCGAATATGTAACATATGTTGGTCTATCTTTCTTATTATGAGCACCACAGAGTTTCAAATTTCAATAACCATCTGGCATAGCGTTTTGGAAGTTCGTGAATATTTAAGTGGCCAATTTGATCTTTAGATTGGTAATGGCGAACCCATTTTATGGCCACCAAATAGTCCCGATTTAACACCGTTGGACACATTTTTATAGCCGTTCCTGAATAAAAAAATACTTCAGCAATAATGACAATCAATGAAAGCAGAGAATAATATTAATGATATAAAATCAACGAATATTAAACCCATAATTCGGAACTAATCCCGTCAACACACTAAGAATAATGATAATATTGTAATGATTAGAAACAAATTTTGAAGCTTTAATTTATGACTTGAATCAGAGCCATAATAATGCTATAAAAATAGTCTAAACAACTTGAGACAACTATATGAACTTATTCTTACCATACTACCATAGTTTATCATTTTTCATTGGTAAAGTAATTGTTAAGTATTCATTCTAAAATAATACTTTTAAGTAGATCGTTTGGATATAAAGAATTTCGTAGGTATTTCACATATTTTTTTATTCGTTGTCATCATTTCAAAACTTTGAAACTCTGAAATTGAAGAGACACATCCACATACGCATTTATATTCGAGATCAGGAGGAAATAGCCTATCAAAAAAAGGAAGAATATACAGGACAGGGTGTCCCATTCGAAAAAATAGTTGCATTCAATGTTGTTCACCCGGTATATCTTCCCATTGACGTTATTATAACTCCAAAAATGAGCATTTTCAGTAAACGCACTCTGCCTCTAGTAAAATGATTACAGATCTTAGGAGGTGGTTCTTAAAATTTGAAACTCTGTGGTTCTCAGAATAAAAGAGATAGAGCAACATATGTTACATATTCGAAATCAGGGAAAAAGAGCTAGCCAAACATGGAAAAATATACAGGGTGTTTCATTTGAAAAAATGAAGTTGCCATCAATATGTTGGCCACCCTGTATATATTTCAGTTTCTGGACTCATATCAAAAAACCTCAGTTGATTTCGTGAAACTTTTATACGAAACATTTTTTTGTATCTCCTTTAGTAACAAAGTTGAAGGGGGGGTCAAATTATAGTGAAAAACCCGGTACCTATAACATGTTTAAATTAAATCAATATAATCCGCCTATTTTTACAACTAGGTGTATTTACAAACAACATAAATTTTTATTCCGTCTATAATCATGAAAATCTTATCGGTCCATAACTATTCTCATTATTGCACCTACGTTTCGATTTCTAAACCAACAACATTAAAAGAATAGTACGGACTTGTTATGTCGCGAAGAAAAACCTATTATCAGTTTTTGTAGTGAGAATAGTCTCCTCTGTGACACATTTTCAGAGGAAATAAAAAATTTTCCAAGAGTAAGTTTTCAACAATTGAGCATTCTATATATTTTTTCTAGGAGTAGAAATAAGCAGATTCAGAAAAGTGATTCAAATAATAGAGATATCGAAATCCAAATAGAGGCCTTACTTTATTGAAGGATCTTGTAATAAAGATCCTTTAACGTTGGTCTGATATTTGAGCTATCGAAACGACTTCTTTCCTGTCAACTTTATTGAAGCATTTCCTTTATTTTGACACTTGTGACAATTCATGTGTTGCAGAAGATACCGACAACATTCGTTAGGCTATCGCCAACGTAACTAACGAAATGCGGGCCAAAATTGTCCAATATTTCCGAATTCGTTTGCGCCACAATATTAACACTTTTAATGTAGTGACTATTTAAGTTAAACCTACTACTTTTAACACAACAAACCTGATTTACAGTGTTATTTCTCAACAACATTCATGCCGGCGCCTCTCTAAAACTGTCGCCCATTTCGCAAAACTATAACGAATTAATAAATCCTCGAATAAAAAGAAACCTGTTGAAAGTAAGTGTTTATGCAAATAAGCCGTGATACACAAGATTTAAATATCGTCTAAAATCCAGTCCCCATATTATTATCTCCAAACAATCACCATTTATCGAAAATCAACAATCTTTCGAACAATATGCAGACAAGGAGATGTCGAAAGTCTCCCACACTTCCAATTTTCTCAGGCAAAATTATTGGTATTCGAAGAGGACACTTAACCTATTGAAAAGATATAAATTTCACACGGACGAACACATTGATCTCCCTGATCGCCCTCTCAAGTGTGTATCGTAAATGACCAATAAAATGGTCTTGTTGCAATTTGCAACAATCGGATGTTACACTATATTGTTATTAGAAACACATTTTCGTCACCTGCAATTTGTATCGTGTGAATACATGCGTATGATATATTAATTTTACACGGATTGTATTATGAGAGATGATCGCAATCGATTTAATTATGATTAATTGTATCGGAAACACTATACAGAAAGTGATACGAATAATGGGAAAACTTGGACGATATTGCGTGGAAAATGCCAGTTAGTTTCTCCTACTTATCAATATTCATGTATTGAATGCCGCTATTTTTTTCTAATTAAGAGAGAAAATGTTGAATATTGATTGAAACAGTTACAGTTTATACCGATAGAATAGATACTGAAAAATTTATTTGGAAAATTCAATATGAGCTATTCATTTCTCTTGGACGCACTTGTTCCTAGGGGGTACAGTGGAACTTTCCTATAAGTTCGCAAAAAAATCGTTATAAATAAATTTCGTTATACAGAAAATTTGTTTCTATAGTCGGCAATGTCGCGGTCGACTTCACTGATAAATTTAAGTTTCAAGCTTAAGCACTTCCTTTTAGACATTTTCGCACAACTCTCACACTAGCGTAATGCTTAGATTGAAACCAAACAACCAGGGGTGTATCTGAAACTGTTTCAGAAGGATCTCTGCCCGCCGTAATGATTTAGTTTAAGGTCGAGATTTATTACGTACGTCTGGAAAAATTTCGGAAAAAACCCACCTTCCTTCTTACCAATACCCATTCAAAGAGTGATGTTCTTCGAATATTTCGTTAGAGAGAGAATTTGCTTCGTTTTAGAGGGTGATTTTAACACGGAATTTTGATTCAAGGTGCATTGTCTTGTACGAAATTCGTTATACAGAGAAATTCGTTATACAGACGTCCGTTACAGGATTTCAACTGTAGTCTGTTATAGAATTATTGATATGAAACATTTCATAATAGTTTAATTTGGCCGTCAACATTTCAGTAGAAATAGTAGAATCATATCAAGTGAACAGATATAAAAAAATTCGAACTAGTTATTCAATAAACTAGTTTAGTCGCTAGATTAAACTCAAATTTTGACTGGTACAATCATCATACAGTATTTCTTCATAAAACCATCATTTTTTTTTCTTGAAAATGCACTAATCTTGTAAAATTCGTTGATATTATTATAGAGTAGATTTCTATTTCGAGCTGCATCAATTTCAAACTGATGCAATATTGCAGGTAGAAATCTGACTATGAACTTAAATTGAGATTGTAAGATGATTTCAATTTAAGTACTCAAGATATAGCTGAACAGTTTCACTAACATTCATAACCAAAAGAAGATACCCATTACACTAGGACATCAATGATACTTCAAGTTAACGTAATGAGAAAGGCTCATGATATAAAACGTTTTCCTTGCCGCCAAATTGATATTATACAACAGCGAATGTGTATAATTTATAGTTGTCTTCAAGCATAATCCCTAGACAACATTTATTGGCCTATAAAGCTCCAGTTCAATAACATCCTCATGATCTACAATTTTCCACGTCAGGCAAGGGTTATTTATCCTAAGGTTCACATAAGTGAACCTATTGATTTTCGTTCATTGGAAAGAAAGTGAGACAAATCGAAATTACCTAACGTAACTTCTTTACTGTGATTCGATTATGATTACACGAAAAGAAACGATGGATCGTGCTTTACACAGGCCCAAATTATGGTTGCTTGAGGTTACTCTGCATGAATATTAAATTAATGAGGTAGAAATTTGAATGCTCGTGTTTTCTTCTTATGCAATTTTTCACTTTGAACAACACTTTCCGAATATTTTTGGAAACTGGACATTGCATTAAATTCGTTCTTCAGAAGCTGTTACGGTTTATGGTTTTGCAATGATGTGGAACAAGAACGAATTGCGAACAATCTCAGGTACTGAGACCTGAATTATTATTTGTAAAATAATTTGTGTTCGCAGAAATTTATCGTTTCAAAGCTAGTAATGCTTATTCGGTTTTTTATTACGCTACTCATTATCTTAATATTCAGTATACCTAGGTACTACATACTTATGGTGTCTCATCAAAATTATATTCTCTGAGAGAGTCAAGGTGGAACTGTGTCGTTAAAAAATCAATTAATTATTGGTAATGATTCTGGGCAAAATCAATCACATAAAACATCTTTCACACTCTGTATAAATCATTCGTTTCGGATCATATCTCTATAGCTGAATATATAGGGTGTCCCAGAATCTCTCGGAATCAGATAGAACATAAAAAATGAAGATGACAAGTTTCCATTATTTTTTTCCTAGCGGCCCTCCCTACGAAGATACGACCACTTACCTGACGCCACTGGAAATCAATTTTAGTGAAATAAGTTTCAAACTACATGATATAATTTGATGAAAATTTTATATCATTTAGTTTAATAATGTTTCTTTTATCGAGCATAACTTTCATGTGATATATTTCTTATTAGATATCAATCCAATATCTGAATGTACAGTTTGTTGACGAATTCATCAATTTCTTCTTATCCTTCAATGTAAAAATTCTCACGTAAATTATGGATCGCCTCAAGAGTCAGCACATTGTATTTTAACATGTAAACATTCTATATTAAATGATGCATATAAACCATATGATTGATGGACTCGTTAAGTCCAACAGCTATTAAATTTGATGGCCATACAAAGGTGAAATTTCGAAATGTTACCGCCCAAGAGAAGATATTTTAACATGTCAATAGTTGTGTGAAAAAGGATATCTTTGAGAACTTTCCGACCACAATCCATCAATATGTGAAATGTTTGACTTCCTCATGTGCAGTGATTGAAAAATATGTAGGTGTCGAAGATTTTCTTCTAGCTCATTTTGAAATGAGAAAGTTAACCCATCCCAAAAGTGATCTCAACAATTCTGATCGATTGGAAGTGAAATTAAATCTATTCTAACATAGTTTCCGATGAAAATTTTGTCTGTGATAGAGAAATGTAACTATGGACGTGAACTCAGGATCACTCATGTGCTTGTTCCTTTCACGTGAATAATGGTATATTATGCATCGAGCGTATAATGATAGCTATTATTTACGAGGCGAAGTTTAGGTAGAATCCGAGTGAATAACAGCCATTATACGCAAGTTGCATTGTATACTTTATCCACGACTACTGAATATATTTCTTGGAGATTTTAACAATTGGCGACCGCGACAAGACACTTCTATGACAAGCGTGAAAAAAGTATAGTTGAAACTATATATGGAGAACTGATCATTGTTTAATTTGTAATAAACAATGATTTAATTGATATACTAAAAGTAGATTTGGCTCTCGATTGACAAGGTATACCTATATTTGTTAGTTGAAGTACTTTAGAATACTGAAGAATACCAATTTAAAGAATATTATATCAAAGCTAATGAAGCACCTGAAAGCAGTGATTTATATCTCATTATTCCCTTGTGATTAATGGGTATTATCATGGCCAAGCACAGAGACGTACAATGGACGGATTTTACAATACCCATGGATAAACAAGATTTTTTGTATTTCAATGAAACTGTCATGATTGTGGAATTGAATTCTTGTGATGTTTTCAGGATTAAAATGTGATCCTGCAGAAAATTTTGTGTGGTTAGGATCGATGAAGAACTCTGCAATCACTATGTAGATATACTAGGAATACAGTAGATATTTTTAAACTTCTTTCTAAAATATTAATACAAAAAGCAAATATTTTTTCAATGGAATTATTATTTCTTTGGTCTTCCTTTGACGGAAATTCTTTTTAATGTTTAAAACTGTTCTGGAGTGCTGAACACCGCAGAGAACTTCACGAATGATCCCTACATCACATCATGTCACTGTTTGGTGTTCACTGCAAAAATTTTTATGGGGATATCTTCAAAATTATCTAAATATAAACTCTGAATGTAGTTCTTGATTATGGAAAAAATATTAGATCGATATTTGCATAAATTATTGTTCAACTGAATTCCGTAATCCACCTTGTACTTACATTTTGGCAAAAAACAAAATGTAGAAAGCGGTATTATTGACTTCGCGACCTAACAAAAAAAGTGAAATATGGTTCTTCGAGCCAGGTCAAATTGTCAAAATGTAGAAAATGGTATTATTGACTTCGCGATCTAACAAAAAAAGTTGAATATGGTTCTTTGAGCCAGGTCAAATTGAACAGCCTATTTTTCATGGTACTCCGAGATATATCAAAAGTCAAGACATTTCGTTATTATAGACCTTCTGAGGGGTTTTCCAATAAGAATAATTGTTATTTTGATATTCAAAGAAAAAATTTAATTGCAATATAATAATCGGATCTTCATTTCATTATAAAGTAGAAGCTATGCCGTTAATAGTGGAAAAAAACATCAGGCAAATATCCTTTTAATGAAATTTTCCATAACCAAATCGCAAAGTGGCTGCCCTATGTCCTCGATAGCCTCAAGGATTCCATATTTGAGGTCTTGAATCGACGCTGTGCTATTGACGTAGACCTTCTCTTTCACGTGGCCCCAAAGCAAAAAGTTGCAAGGTGTTAAATCACAAGATCTCGGTGGCCAATTGTGATCACCTCTTCGAGAGATAACACGGTCCGTAAACATTTCCCGCAAAAGATCAATGGTTTCGTTGTTTGTGTGGCGCTTAGCACTGTCTTGTTGAAAGTAAACGTTATCCAGATCAATACTATTCAATTTCGATCATAAAAATCATCATCTTTCGTTTTCAAAGAACGACGAGGAATGGACAACCTGTGTTTTCTTCAACACTTCCGGCTACAGCAGCAATATTCTCTGATGTTCTTAAGCGACGTGCACGGGTTTTATAATTCCATCACTAACTTGTCCTTACAGCTCGAATTCTTCCTCCAATTTATTTATTGCGGTCCGACAAGGTGCTTCACGACGACCCAAAATTGTTTGAGTTTTACGAACCTTCTCTGCCAAATTTTCACCATTTTTATAGCGAATTTCAATAATTTCAATGCGTTCTTGAAGCGTGTATCGTTCCATTTTCATTAATGGCGTAGTTTCTACTAGTCAGAGATCCAAAAATGACAGCTTCAAACGTGACATCAACCCAAATAGCGGGCTATTCAAAGTAACACCTCTTATTGGAAAACTTTTTATTACAATTATTACAAACGATTGGTTTTGAGTATACGTCAGACTTATTGCATATATATTTAGGAAAACTTGTACAAGCATTCATTTGATGTCGAATTCTTGGGTCTGTCAAATTGTTTCGATGACCTTCTATCTCATATTTTACACGGTGTCTTTGAACCACCCCATTCAAGTACCGGTATCTAAAATACCACCAGTTCATACTGAACGGTCATTCGAAACAATTACATTTTCATTGCAAACCTTTCATGATATCGACTTGACATAAAGCCTGTCATTAAGTCTATGATTTATGATGACCTTCGTTACGGTTGAGTCAAACTATCTCTCAATATTCAATGCGATAATATTAACTATAGGTATACTCCCACTCAAGTCAAAAGGTCACTTGCAGAACGTTTGTTAGAGATATGAACAACCGGTGATAATTGGCAATTAAAACAATCAAAACCTAGATGGACCGGTTGAAATCGTGGTTATACATTGCGAAAAATTTGACCATGATACAGTTAAAATTTCGATTGACATTTTCGTTGAGAGCTACTCCGTTTCGTTCATATTGATCGGTTAATAATTGATGTAAATGTTTAAGATTCTTTATGATGAACACGTGCAGAAATATTATACAAGAGTTCAACATTTTCTGTTCACATATTATAAATGTTTGATATTAAATAAATCAAGCTGTGACCTCTGTGTTATTCTTGGCTTGAAATATCGTAAGGATCAAATAATTGTTGCTCGTTTCTTTTTCTGTAAAATCAGAGTGAGCATTTCGTGCTACTCCACTTTGAGGTGAAGAAGGTCTCAAGAGATCATGAATTATAATTTTCTGACTCTTCTTTTGCGGTTTGAGATCTAGTTAAGACAGAAGGCCTACCTACCAATTTCTCAGAAAGCATTAATATAATATTCTTCTCTACGGGTTCAAAATTAGATATGAGTAGAAGAATGAACTTTCTGAACAAGAATTTTGCATTATTTGCTTAAATTCACTAGATTTTTGTTGAAAGTTCTCGAATTATTCCTTAAGTATGGTTTAGCGACTTTTGCATTGAAAATTTTGGCTGGTACAACTGTTTTTTTGTATCAATTAAATATCCAAAACACGAATGATAATTATGCTGAAATTGTTCAATTATTTTGTATGAAACACATATAAATAGCAACACTGAAATGTTCAATATTATGTAGGTACTCATTTTTCTCCATCAAATCGTATGTAATGATGATCCTCATTTTGATCTCATGTTCTATAATTCTTAAATCAATATTTGATAAAAAACCTATATCGAAATATATTTGCATAAGGTAACTTCAAACCATTTGGTTTTAAGTGTAGATATTTGTAATTGTTCACAACGTTACTCAAAACTTAATTTATAATTATAATTCTTGTACTAACTTCTCCTGAATTGAGAAAAATATTTTTGTACAGAACTGTAAATACCTTCATAATCTATTCTGAAGTTTTAAGTAATTG
Organism: Propylea japonica; assembly: GCA_013421045.1. Lineage (NCBI taxonomy): Eukaryota > Metazoa > Arthropoda > Insecta > Coleoptera > Coccinellidae > Propylea > Propylea japonica. The sequence continues at coordinate 49,527,119 of CM024245.1, forward strand.
AAATAGGAAGTTCAAAAGCTTAAGATAGCAATGAACACAGAAGACATGCATCCTTCTGCACTTTATTACGTTCACCAGAAAACTAATATTAGATGGTTTAATGCATGATAATAAATATGAATCACAAATCATCTACTTTCACTTATTTAGTGGGTGTGAAAAATGTTTACAGAGAAATATGTAAATTTATGGTTCGAATTACTTCACCTATTCGCACGATTAGTTTAATTACATCTTTATTCATTAACATTCAAACATCCAGGTACTAAAAAGTTCGTTTTACTGACATACGAAAACAAATAAAAAATGCACAAAAATGGCTGTTCGTGATCTTCAGTGATATTTACATAGAGGTGAAGATGCACATTACGTAAAAATTTCACTGCTAGGCGATGTAACGAAATTAGATATCATCAAAACCGAATTTGCAATGTTTGTTCTTCTTTCTTGCTAACTGACTATAACGTACTTAATATTTCACCAATTGTGTATAAAGTGCTTTAGAAAGTTCAAAACATATTCCATTCAATGAATAAGGATTCTTCAAGACGTGTGTCTAGTTAATAACTTGAGTAAAAATAGATGTTTGTTATGTTATTGTTGGTTCATTTACGATGGATGGGATCTTTTCCCATGCCTCTTAACAGTTTGAATATGATTTATTCAAATATGGTTATTTACATTTGAATTTGTTATGCTAATGTAATATACTGGGATTTAAAAAACTATCTACATTCTCATCAACGTGATGTGAGGTCTGTATGACTTTAATTCAAATATCGACATTTATATGTCAAACTCTGCTGATTGGCCGAATAATCTGATCAAACAACATAAATATTGAAATGAAATTTACCAAATCGAATGGTTACTTCCATTATTTTTTTTTTATTCAATTGAGTGCAATGAAAATTTCAAGAAAGGCTTGAAAAAAGTAAGAAGCTGTTGCATGTTTGCTTTATTAGAAAAAATATTAGGTATACGAATTTGAAACATCCAGGGACTTGATGATGTCTACTATCAATTCATGAATTCAACTTTTTATTCAAATCTTGAACCCACCTTGAAACTTTCATGTGTTGAAGATAGATTTAGTATTTGAACATGAAGGATTAATTCATAAAATAAGTTTTATTGAAACCTCACGAAGTCTTCATACTATAAACAAATTGATATTCTCAAAAAAAATATTTGTCAACAAAAACTGAAACAGGTCAATTTTGTTCCACTTTTACCAATTTGTATGCATTTTGAAGGATTCTTATTGCGTTACCCCCCTAAACTTTTTGAATAGGGAAAGTGGGTCATGGTGGGTAGTTTTTTGTTAATGTCTTTGTATCTCCCTCACAGGCTGCAAACATTTTCAGTATATTCACTTAGTCGTGGCTTTTTTTGAGAAGTTGTCACGGAATGAAAGTCGAGCATTACAGTTTTGTATGCACAACTTTCAACCCCTTTCAACCTCCCCCATTTTTTCCTCCAGTAAAGGGTTCGTAAGGGTTGAAAGATGTGCATGAACAAAACTGTAATGGTCGGCTTTCATTCGATGACATATTTCATCAGGTACCATCGTCTCAAATTAAATGAGCCATGACAAAGTGCACATACTGAAAACTTCTTTGAACTAACAAATTCTTCAAGAAAAAAATTCTTCCTGAGAAATTTTGCACGCCTGTAAAGGAGATACAAAGAAATGTATGACTTTGCTTAATTATTTTTTCCCAAACTGTTTCCGTTTCCAAAGCTGAGTACGTTAGTTTGAACCGATAAAAAGAGAAGAAGTCGGATCAAAGTCACGACAAAAGATCATGGCCCCCCTACCGTTTTACATGACGACAAGTACGATCAGACGTGCTGTGCTCACTCATGATTACTCGTTCGAATCGATTACTATTCACTGGAGGATGCATAAAACAGTGAAGATACCTCCGATTGTGCAACATTAGTGGTGTCAATGTTAGAGATCTAGCCACATGTGCGATATTGCGTTATGCTATTGTTCCGAATTGTGATTCAGATAAATTGAAATATAAGAGCAGTGGATGACCATATCGGGAAAAGACGTAACGTGGGTTTATAATAAGACTTAGAGATGCTTAGAGAAAGGTGTGCATTTTTATGATTGAAATGTCATCAGACAGATTGGTACTTTCGCATGAAAATATTTTTGTTTATGATTGTGTGTACAGGGGGCGTACTCTACCCTTAGTAGGTACTTATTCCTTCCTTCCCCAATATTGATAAAGGGCCAGATATTTATTTAGGAATCAACACTTAGAATCAACATCATACAGTCAGCGCCAAAATTAGGGGACAAAATCATTTTTTCAGAAGAAAAATATTTGGCAAATCTTGAAACAGATCAAATTTTGTTTCACTTTTACCAAATTTTTATGCTTTTTTGAAGGATTTGTATTGCACCCTGGACCATGTCCATCAACCCTCTAAATTTATTGAATAGGGTAAGAGGGTCAATGGGTAATTTTTGGCAAGATCTTTATTTCTACCTATTCGTTTATAATATTAAATGCATACCGATTTTACACACTGTGCTATAGTTTCGTCCAATCGCTTGAAATTTCAATAATTCAACATTTCCTTCCATATATGGGGTTTTGAAAAATCTTCACTTGGAAAACTAGACGGCT